>JAKSZT010053856.1:86923-269549 GCA_026826555.1 Tolypeutes matacus | reverse complement strand
GCCACTTGACAGTTTTTTGGGTAGGGAGGGGATGAGCAGTTGAAATATAGGGGCTTCTTTGGGAGTTGGAGGTTGTCCTGAGTACTGTTGTGGCAATGGATGTAGGCCATTTTAAATCAGCACACACCACTCAGAACTGAGTGGGAGAGAGTGTGGTCTACAGTGTGAACTGTGGTCTATGGTTGGTGGCAAGGCTCCAGGAGGTGTAAGTTCATTGAGGTTGGTGGGCCACACTATGGGAGATGTTTGTGTTGGATGTGGTGGGAGGTGTGGGAGGTGGGCAACATGGGAATCCGAGTGGGTTCCGTATAATATTTTAGGTAATCTAAGCACCTCTTAAAATATATGTATATATATATATAAAAAATAACATTTTTGTAAGCAAATACACATATATGCATATATATTTATATATCATTTTACAAATGTTTGTATGTATTGTGAGAATTTTGATTTTTACCCATAATAAAAAAAAAAAAAAAAAAAAAAAAAGAAATGGATATATGGGACAAAGATATATAAAGGAAAATAAAAAGTCTAATATAATGGAAAATTAGAGTAACAAAATTCTCATCATCGTATTCCAGGTGAAACTCTTGGACAAAACAATTTCTTACTGGAAATGAATATTTGTTTAAGTACTGCAGTGTCTATTGAGGTAATCATGCTTTCAAATTAACAAAGGTTTCATCTTTGGTATTTGCACACTTCCAATTTGCATAAATTAACTTTAATAACAAGATGACTAAGACAATCACAGCATTTACAAACAGGGATCCTGAAAACAAAGGAAATAAATGGTAGAGGAAGAAATGAGAATACAATGGGAATGTATTGCATCCTCAATGAAGAGGCAACATTATTAAAATTCACCAGACACCACCCAGTTCCCTGCTTAATAAATTGGACAACCATTTCAAGGATCATGATATTGATATTTTCACCCTGGGATCAAAATGGCTCTGACTGTGGAGGCTGGCTATTGAGAACCATGCTCACCCTCTCAAAGCCCACCCAGAAATTAGCTGTTGGGGTGGTTATATAGGCACTAGCAAGCCCTGTCTTCTTTCCTCTCCTCCTAGGCATGATCATAAGTGGGTGTTACCCACACAATTCCAAACAATTTTTCCTGGGAGGTTGAAGTCATGGATTGTGGTCTTTTTTTCAAAGACAGCATATAAAAGTTGCCTGCTAAATACAGGCCAGACAGTGAAGGAAATGAATGCAATCCTAGTGAAAAGTAACTCTCCTCTAATTCTTCTTCTCTGTGATTTGTGCTGTTGGTCCAAAAATAGAAGTAAAACAAAAAATCCACTCATTAAATTCAAGACTATGTAGAAAAATAAAACCATAAGTGACTTCAAAACATACACTCCTTACACACAGAGCTATAGATACACGTTGAAGGTGGTATTTGTGAAACGAGTTTCGGACATATTGTATGGAACGTGGCTCACAGTAACCATTGCTGATATTTTGTCATGAGCTGGAAAAAATTGTGCACCGCGGTTTTGCGTGGTTTTGGACAGAGGAGGCATCAAAATTTGGACCGAATTCATAAATAGTTTTGAAGATCACATTTTCGGTACAGAATAATGTATTGACAAAATTAAGAATGTGGTGGGTTGGATGTGAAAACAAGACTTGAAGTCAATAGAATCCAGATATAACTCACCTTGGGATGATAGTCTCTCGTATATACCTATTTGGTCTATTTAAATTTTAAAAAAATGTCATTTTCAATAACTAGGCATTATACAAATTTTGAAAGAAGGGATCACTATTTAATACTATCTTCGAATAAATCTTTACCATAGAGAGAAAAAATTATTCCAGAGATACGGTCATCACTGTTTGGTAATGAAAGCATTTTTTAAAAAAATTAAACTCTTTAAAAACAAGAGGCTACCATGATATGAATGAACACAGAATGCAGTTGGGATCTATATTTCTGGACTAGATTTTCTGCTTAAGAGTTAATAAAAAAAATATTAATCTACTCTAACAAAGAAAATAAAAATTGGAAGACAACAAATGCATGTCAGGCTGTTATCCCCTTTTATTATTCCCAGTTTTAAAATGATCATTCATTAGATATATATTTACATGACTTCAGAAATCTTTTCACTATGGCCATAATCTGCCAGGTTTTTTTACACGACAGTATTTTTTATTTTCTCGATACGTATGAATTGTTCTCGAGTGCAGAGTGATCATGATGCTGGTGTTCATATAGAAATAACTGCTGCTACTGCATATTCTAAATTTTTAGAAATTTATTTAAACAAAATCGAACTTATTCTTACAAAATGAGTGGAATCCACAGAGACACAAACAGAAATCAAAAGAACTCCGTGTACCAACTGCCCTCAACTTGTAACCCTATCCTGAGGCTTGGGAAAAATGCTAGAACTAACCAGGAGAGAAAACACACTTGTAGGATGAATCATGTTTCAAAGAGCAACTCATCTTTTCACTAGATATCAGGGGGTTGGGGATGGTTCTTATATTTGATGGACATAATCCATCAGGCAGAGTGTATCACCCATCCATCCCGAGGCACATGTGATCATAGTCTCCAAATTGGAAGGGATACGAAGGAGGAACAATTTAGAGAGACAGGTGAATCCAAAACTTTTTCTTTAGTCACATGGCCCTCATTCTCTTAAGTTATTTTTTTTTTGATGCATAGCATTCATACATCAATGTATTGAAAAATAATTGAAGTACAAAAGGTGCAAAAGGAGAACATATAAGGCATAACCATATGCAGGGGTCCTATATATCACATCTCCAGCTGGATCTTTAATTGTCTGTCATTTTCAAAAACTCGGCAAGAGCATCATTGAAATACAACAAGGAATTGTGATCCATGGCTCATTTACGTGTGATTTACTGGGATACTCCCAATATTAGAAGAAATTTGTTTTATGGATACATATTTGTCCAATATGAAATTAATTGAAACGGTACAATCTCTGGTGTTTGATATATTCAGACATGTGTACTTTCTCCTCTGCTATCATTATTAAATATTTTCAGTGTTGCTATACCCGTAATCAAAAAGAAATAAACAGCAGATTAAGGAGAAACTTTTCACCTCTCGACCCCTCACTTTCAATGGCTACTTATAGGTTTTATTCTGGCTCATCTTGTCACAAATATTTATTTTTTCATCAAACAGTTTTATTGCTATATTTTCACACACCATGTCTTGTGGGCAAGGGTAGTATGAAGAGCTTTTTGTCAGATGTTGAAAAGATATTTATTGTCACATTGTCCCATAAAATGGATATTGGATTGAACGAAAGGTAAATTTTAAAAGGTATCATCAGATTGGGTATGATTTAATATAATCCATGATATGAAATGCACATATGGGACAAAGATATATAAATTAAAATAAAAAGTCTAATATAATGCAAAAATAGAGTAACAAAATTCTTATGATCATATTCCAGCTGAAATTCCTGGACAAAACTGTGTCTAACTGGAAAGGAATTTTTGTTTAAGTAGTGCAGTGTCTATTGAGGTAATCATTGTTTCAAAATAGGAAAGGTTTCATTTTTGGTATTTGCACATTCCAATAGCATTAATTAACGTTAATAACAAGATGACTAGGACTACCAAGCATTTACTAAAATGGATTCTGAAAACAAAGGAAGTAAACAGTAGAGGAAGAAATGAGAATACAATGAGAAAGTATTGCATTCTCAATGAAGAGCAAAGATCATCAAAATTCACCAGACACCAGCTATGTCCCAGGTTATTAAAATGGACAAACATTTCAAGGATCATGATATTGATATTTTCACTCTTGGTACAAAAAGGCTCTGACTGTGGAAGCTTGCTATTAAGAACCATGCTCACCCTCTCAACTGCCACCAAGAATTTGGCTGTGGGAGTGATTTCATAGCAACTAGCAAGCCCTGTCTTCTTTCCTCTCCTCCACGGCATGATCTTAGGGGAGGGTTATGCAACAATTCCAAACAATCATCCCTTGGAGATTAGAAAAGTGGAGTGTGGGCTCTTTGCAAAGACAGCATCTAAAAAGGCACTGCTAAATATAGACAGTATAGGGAAGGAAATGAATGGAATCCTAGTGAAAAGTAACACTGCTCTAATTCTCCTTGTCAATGATGAGAGCTGCTGGTCCAAAAATAGAAGTAAAACTGAAAATCCACTCATCAAATGCAAGACTACGTGGAAAAGTAAAACCATAAGTGCCTTCAAAACAGACACACCATATACACAGAGCTATAGATACACGTTGAAGGCGGCATTTGGGAAAAATGTTTTGAACATATTGTATGGAATGTGGCTCATGGTAAACATTCCTGATGTTTTGTCATGAGCTAGAAGAAATTGGGCACCACGGTTTTGCATTATTTTGGACTTTGTGGTATCAAAATTCTGACTGAATGCATAAATAGTTTGGAAGATCACATTTTCTGTTCAGAATAATGTATTAACAAAAATAAGAATGTGGTGGGTTGGAGGAGAAAACAAGACTTGACATCAATGGAACCCAGATATAACTCACCTTGGGATGATAGTCTCTCCTATATATACTGGGAGTATCTAAAATAAAGAAAAATCATTTTTAAGAACGAGGAAAAATACAAATCTTGAAATAAGGGGTCACTATATATTAATATCTTGGAATAAATCTTTACCAGAGAGAAAAAAATTATTCCAGAGAGACATTCATCGCTCTTTGGAAAATAAAGCATTTTTTTTTTATTAAACTCTTTTTTAAAAAGAGGCTACCATGATATGAATGAATGCAGAATGCAGTTGGGACCTATATTTCTGGACTAGATTTTCTGCTTAATAGTTAATAAAATAATATAAAACTACTCTTAGAAAATAAAAATGGGAAGACAACAAATGCCTGTCAGGCTTTCCTCCCTTTTTAATATTCCCAATTTTAT
The DNA here is from genome assembly GCA_026826555.1 of Tolypeutes matacus. Lineage (NCBI taxonomy): Eukaryota > Metazoa > Chordata > Mammalia > Cingulata > Chlamyphoridae > Tolypeutes > Tolypeutes matacus. Next base: position 264,615 of record JAKSZT010053856.1, on the reverse strand, counting down.
ATTGATCAGTCATTGTATATATATTTACATGCCTCAGCATATCTTTACAAGATGGTTAGAATCCCTTAAGTTTTGTACACGACAATATTTTTTAATTTCTCCATATGTATGAATTGTTCTCGAGTGCTGAGAGATCATGATGCTGGTGTTCACAGAGAAATAACTGCTGCTTTTGCATATTCTAAATTTTTAGAATTTAATTTATACAAAATCAAAGTTTTCTTACAATATAAGTGGAATCCAAAGAGACATAAATATAAAGCAAAAGAACTCCATGTACAAAGAGTCCCCAACCTCAAAATTTCTGCTGAGGATTTTGAGAAATGTTAGAATGGACCAGGACAGAAAAGACACCTGTACGATCAATCATCTTTCAAAGACCAACTCTCCTTTTCATTAGATATCTGAGGGAAGGGGAATGGTTCTTAAAATTGAAGGACATAATCCATCAGGTAAAGTGTACCACCACTCCACACTTTTTGCACAGGTGATCATAGACTCTAATGTGCAAGGAAATAGAGGAGGATCTGTTTAGATAGCCGGATGAGTCCAAAACTTTTTCTTTACTCACATGGCCCTCTTCCTCTTAATTTATTTTTTAGTGATGGATAGCTTACATACACTAATATACCGAGAAATAAATCAAGGGCCAAACTTCCAAACATTGAAATTACAAGGCATAACCACATGAAGCTTTCCTTATATATCATAGCTCCATCTGGATCTTGAATTGTAGCTCATTCTCAAGAACTTGGCAAGAGCATCATTGAAATACAACAAGGAATTGTGATCTATGGTTCACTTTGGTGTGCATTTATTGGGATCCTCCCAATATTAAAAGAAATCTGTTTTATGGATATATATTTGACCAATATCAAATTAATTGAAAGTGTACAATCTCTGGTGTTTGATATATCCAGAGAGGTGTGCTTTCTTCTCTGCTAACATTATTAAACATTTTCAATGTTGCTATATCAGTAATCATAAAGAACTAAACAGCAGAGTAAGTAGAAATTTTTCTCATCTCGATCCCTCTCTTTCCATGGTTGTGAATAGGTATTATTCCCACTCCCCATATCACAAATATTTATTTCTTCATCAAAATCTTTTATTAATATATTTTCACACACCTTCTCCTGTGGGCAAGGGGAATATAAAAAGCTTTTTGTGAGAAGTTGAAAAGATATTTATTATAACCTTGTCACATAAAATGGATAATTGATTGAAAGAACAGTAAATTTTAAAAGGGATTATCAGATTGGGTACGATTTAATATTATCCATAATAACAAAGGGATATATGGGAAAGAAATATATAAAAGAAAATAAAAATTCAAATACAATGGAAAATGGTGTAAAAAAATTCTCATCCTCATATTCCTGCTGAAACTCTTGGACAAAACTGTCTCTAATTGTAAATGAATTTTTCTTTAACTTGTGCTCTGTCTATTGAGTTAATCATGCTTTCAAAGTAAGAAAGGTTTCATCTTTCATATTTGCACACTTCCAATTGGCATAAATTAATATTAATAATAAGATGACTAGGACTACCACAGCATTTAAAACAGGTATCCTGAAAACAAAGGGAGTAAAGGGTAAGAAAGAAATGAGAATACAATGAGATAGTATTGCATTCTTAATGGAGAGCCAACATTATCAAAATTCACCAGACACCAACTAAATCCCAGCTTAGTAAATTGGACAGCCATTTCAAGTGTCCTGATATTGGTATTTTAGCCCTGCAGTCAAAAAGTCTCAGACTAGTGGAGGCAGGCATGTGAGAATCAAGCTCACCCTCTCATTGCCGCCCATTGAATTGGCCATGGAAGTGGTTTCATAGCCACTAGCAAGACCTGTATTCTTTCCTCTCCTCCAAGGCATTATCATAAGTGGATGTTCCCCACACAATTCAAAACAGTCATTCCTGGGAACTTGAAGGCATGGAGTGTGGGCTTTCTGTAATGACAACATCTAAGAAGGCACTGCTAAATATTAGACAAGGTAGGGAAGGTAATGAATAGAATCCTAGTGAAAAGTAACTCTGCTCTAATTCTCCTTGTCAGTGATTTGGGCTATCCAAAAATAGAAGTAAATCAAAATATCCACTCATCAAATGCAAGACTATGTAGAAAAATAAAACCATAAGTGACTTCAAAATATACACTCCATATACACATATACACGTTGAATACAGCATTTGGGAAACGAGTTTTGACCATATTGTTTGGAAAGTGGCTCATGGTAACCATTGCTGATATTTTGTCATGACCTGGAAGAAATTGGGCACCACGGTTTTGCACAATTTTGGACTCAGGTGGTATCAAAATTCTGACCGAATGCATAAATAATTTTGAAGATCATATTCTCTTTTCAGAAAAATATATTTACAAAAGTAAAATTGTGGTGGTTTGGAGGTGAAAACAAGACTTGAAATCAATAGAATCCAGATATAACTCCCCTTGGGATGATAGACCCTCATATATATATATTTGGAGCATCTAAAATAAAAAAAATTCAACATCCACCAACATGAAAACTTCTCCTGAGGATTATGAGAACTGCTAGAAATAACCAGGAGAGAAAACACACTTGTAGAGTGAATCACTCATCTTTCACTAGATATCAGTGGGTGAGGGATTGTTCTTAAAATTGAAGGATATAATCCATCAGGCACAGTGTACCACCCCTCCACACTTGGGCACAGGTGGTCATCGTCTCCAACATGGGAGGGTAACAAAGGAGGAAGAATTTAGGGAGACAGGTGAATCCAAAACTTTTTCTTTACTCACATGGCCCACTTTCTCTTAATTTATTTATTTTTGATGGATAGCATTCATACACAAATATACCAAAAAATAAATGAATTATAAAAGATGCAAATGGAGAAAATACAAGGCCTATCCATATGCAGGAGAACCATTTATCACAGCTCCGTTTGAATTTTCAAAAACGCAGCAAGAGCATCATGAAATATAACAAGGAATTGTGATCCATGGCGCATTTTCGTGTGATTTATTGGGATCCTCGCAATATTAAAAGAAATCTGTTTTATGGATTCATACTTGGCCAATATGAAATTAATTGAAAGTGTACAATCTCTGGTGTTTGATATATTCAGAGAGGTGTGCTTTCTTATCTGCTATAATTATTAAATATTTTCTGTGTTGCTATATCAGTAATCCTAAAGAAATAAACAGCTGATTAGGTAGAAACTTTTCACCTCTCAATCCCTCTCTTTCCATGGCTGTGCATAGGTGTTATTCTGGCCCTCCATGTCACAAACATTTACTTCTTCATCAAACACTTTTATTGACATATTTTCACCCACCATGTCCTGTGGGCAAGGGGAATATGAAGAGCTTTTTGTCAGGAGATGAAAAGATTTTTACTGTAACCTTGTCACATAAAATGGATATTGGATTGAAAGAAAGGTAAATTTTAAAAGGGATTATCATATTGGGTATGATTTAATTTTATCCATGATAAGAAAGAGATATATGGGATTAAGTTATATAAATGAAAATGATAATTCACATACAATGAAAAAGTGTGTAAAAAAATCCTCATCCTCATATTACATCTGAAACACTTGGAGAAAACTCTTTCTAATTGGAAATTAATTTTGGTTTAAGTCATGCCGTGTCTATTGAGGTAATCAGGCTTTCAAAGTAAGAAAAGTTTCGTCTTTGGTGTTTGCACACTTCCAATTGGCATAAATTAACATTAATAACAAAATTACTAGGACCACCACAGCATTTACAAACAGGGATACTGAAAAAAATTAAGGGCAGAGAAAGAAATGAGAATACAATGTGATAGTATTGCATTCTCAGTGGAGAGCCAACATTATAAAAATTCACCAGATATCAACTATATCCCAGCTTATAACCTGGACAGGCATTTCAAGTGTCCTGATATTGGTATATTTGCCATGGGGTCAAAATTGCTCAGACTAGTGGAGGCTGGCACGTGAGCATCAAGATCATCCGCTCATTGACGCCCTGTGAAATGGCCGTGGGGAGAGTTTCATTGCAATTATCAAATCCTGTCTTCTTTCCTCTCCTCCAAGGCATGATCATAGGTGGGTGTTACCCACACAATTCCAAAGAATCATTCCAGGGAGCTTGAAGCCATGGAGTGTGGGCTCTTTGCAAAGACAGAATCTAAAAAGGCACTGTTAATTATAGACAGGAAAGGGAAGGAAATGAATGGGATCCTAGTGAAAAGTAACTCTGCTCTAATTTTCCTTGTCAGTGGTTTGTGCTGCTGTTCAAAAAATAGAATTAAACCAAAAAATTGACTCATCAAAAACAAGGGTATGTGGAAAATAAAATCATAAGTGACTTCAAAACAGATACTCCTTATATACAGAGTTATAGATACACCTTGAAGGCAGAGTATGGGAAATGTGTTTCAAACATATTGTATGCACGTGGCTCATAGTAAAAATTCCTGATATTTTGTCATGAGCTGGAAGAAATTGGGCACCACAGTTTGCATGATTTTGGACTTAGGTCATATCAAATTTCTGATGGAAGGCATAAATATTTTGAAGATAACATTTTCTGTTCAGAAAAATGTTTTTACAAATATATGGATGGGGTGGGGGTAGGAGGTAAAAACAAGACTTGAAATCAATGGAATCCAGATATAACTCACCTTGGAATGCTAGTCTCTCCTATATACATTTCGAGTATCTAAAATTTAAAAAAAAATTTCAAGAACTAAGCAAAATACAAATATTGAAGAAAAGATCACTATGTAAAAAGATCTCTGAATAAATCTTTATCGGAGAGAGAAATAATTATTCCAGGGATACAGTAATCACTCTTTAGTAATGAAAGCATTTTTTTTTCAATTAAACTCTTAAAAACAAGAGGCTACCATAATATGAATGTCCACAGAATGCAATTGGGACTTAAATTTCTGGATTAGATTTTCTTCTTAATACTTAATAAAACAATATTAAACTACTCTAAATTAGAAAATAAAAATGTGAAGTCAACAACTGCTTGTCAGGCTTTCCTCCCTTTTTAATATTCCCAAAATTAAATTGATCATTCACTGGAAATATATTTACATGACTTCAGAAATTTTTACAATATGGTTAGAATCCCCCATGACTGTTACCTTACAGTATATTTTATTTTCTTGATATCCATGAGTTGTTCTCAAGTGCAGGGGGATCATAATGCTGGTGTTCAAATAGAAATAACTGGTGCTATTGCAAATTCTAAATTTTTAGAATTTAGTTTACACACAATCAAACTTATTCTTACAATATAAGTGGAATCCACAGAGACCCAAACAGAATGCAAAAGAACTCGGTATACCAACAGCCCCCAAATTGAAAACTTCTCTTGAGGCTTGGGAGAATTGCTATAACTAACCAGGAGAGAAAAGTCACTTGTAGGATGTATCATCTTTCAAAGAGCAACTCTCCTTTTCACTAGATATCTGAAAGGAGGGGGATGGTTCTTAAATTTGAAGGACATAATCAATCAGGCAGAGTGTACCATCCCTCCAACCTTTGGCACAGGTGATCTTAGTCTCCAACATGGGAGGGAAACAAAGTAGGAAGAGTTTATGGAGCCAGGTGAATCCAAAACTTTTTCTTTACTCACATGTCCCACTTTCTTTTAATTTATTTATTTTTTGATGAATAGCATTCATACATGAACATATTGAAAAATAAATGAAGTACAAAAGGTGCAAATGAAGAAAATCCAAGGCATATCCACATGCAGAGGTCCCATATATCACAGCTCCATCTGTATTTTTTAATGGTCAGTTATTTTCAAAAACTCAGAAAGAGCATCATTGAAATACGACAAGTAAGTTTGATCCATGGCTCACTTTCGTGTAATTTACTGGGATCCCACCAATATTAAAAGAAATCAGTTTTATGGATACATATTTGTCCAATATGAAATTAATTGAAAGTGTACAATCTCTGGTGTTTGATATATTCAGCGAGGTGTGCTTTCTTTGCTATCATTATTAAAACTTTTCTGTGTTCCTATATCAGTAATCACATAGAAATAAACAGCTGATTAGGTAGACACTTTTCAAATCTCGATCCCTCTCTTTCCATGGCTGTGCATAGGTGTTATTCTGGCCCTCCATGTCACAAATATTTACTTCTTCATCAAACATTTTATTGATATATTTTCACCCACCATGTCCTGTGGGCAAGGGGAATATAAAGAGCTTTTTTATTAGGTGTTGAAAAGATCTTTATTGTAACATTGTCACATAAATGGATATTGGATTGAAAGAAAGATAAATTTTAAAGAGATTATCAGATTGGGTATGATTTATTATTATTCATGATAAGAAAGGGATATATGGGATAAAGATATATAAAAGAAAATAAAAATTCAAATAAAATGGAAAAATAGTGTAAAATATTCTCCTCCTCATATTCCAGCAGAAACTCTTGGAAAAAACTGTCTATAATTGGAAATGAATTTTTGTTTAAGTCACGCCATGTCTACTGAGGTAATCATGCATTCAAAGTAAGAAGCGTTTCATCTTTCGTTTTTGCACACTTTCAATTGGCATAAGTTAATGTTAATAACAAGAGGACTAGGACCACCACAGCATTTACAAACTGGGATCCTGAAAAGAAAGGAAGTAAAGGGTAGAGAAAGAAATGAGAATACAATGAGATACTATTGCATTCTCAACGAAGAGCCAACATTATAAAAATTCATCAGACACCAACTACTTCGCAGGTTAGTAAATTGGACTGCAATTTCAAGTGTACTGATATTGATATTTACTCCTTGGGGTCAAAATGGTTCAGATTAGTGGAGGCTGGTAGGTGAGAATCAAGCTAACCCTCTCATTTCCTCCCAGTGAAATGGCCATGGGGGCAGTTTCATAGCCACTAGCAAACCCTGTCTTCTTTCCTCTCCTCCAAGGAATGACCATAGGAGGGTGTTACACACACATTTCCAAAGAATCATTCCTGGAAGCTTGAAGCAGTGGAGTGTGGTTTCTTTGCAAAGACAGCATCTACAAAGGTACTGCTTTGTACCTTCTATTGTAAGAATAAGTTTGATTTTGTATAAATGAGTTTCTAAAAATTTAGAATATGCAATAGCAGCAGTTATTTCTAATTGAACAACAGCATTCTGATCTCCCTGCACTCGAGAACAACTCATAGATATCGAGAAAATAAAAATTACAGTTGGGTAACAAAACCTGGGGAATTCTAACCATATTGTAAAGATTTCTGAAGTCATGTAAATATATTTCCAGTGAATGTTCAAGTTTATATTGGGAATATTAAAAAGTGAAGAAAGCCTGACAAGCAGTTGTTGACTTCACATTTTTATTTTCTAAGTTAGAGTAGTTTAATATTATTTTATTAACTATTAATAAGAAAATCTCATCCAGAAATATAGGTCCCAACTGCATTCTGTGGACATTTATATCATGGTAGCCTCTTGTTTTTAAAGAGTTTAATTGAAAAAAAAAGCTTTCATTTCTAAAGAGTGATGATTGTATCCCTGGAATAATTTTTTCTCTCTCCTTTAAAGATTTATTCAGAGATATTTTTATATAGTGTTCCCTTCTTCAATATTTGTATTTTGCCTAGTTCTTAAAAATGATTTTTTTTTAATTTTAGATACTCCAAATGTATATGAGTAATTATCATCCCGAGGTGAGTTATATCTGGATTCCATTGATTTCAATTCTTATTTGTACCTCCTAACCACCACATCCATATTTTTGTAAAAACATTTTCTGAACAGAAAATATTATCTTCCAAAATATTTATGCCTTCCATCAGAATTTTGATATGACCTAAGTCCCAAATCACGGAAACCATGGTGCCCAATTTCTTCCAGCTCATGACTAAATATCAGAATTGGTTACCATGAGCCATGTCCATACAATAGGATCGAAACATATTTCTCTTACCCTGCCTTCAACGTGTGTTTATACCTGTGTTTATAAGGATTGTCTGTTATGAAGTCACTTATGCTTTTATTTTCCAAGTAGTCTTGTTTTTGATAAGTGAATTTTTTGTTTTAATTCTATTTTTGGAACAACAACACAAATCACTGGCAGGGAAAATTAGAGCAGAGTTACTTTTAACTAGGATACCATTCATTTCCTTCCCTTTCCTGTCTATAATTAGCAAAGCCTTTTTAGATGCTGTCTTTGCAAAGAACCCACACTCCATGGCTTCAAGCAACCAGGAATTATTCTTTGGAGTTGTGTGGTTAATACGCACCTATGATCATGCCTTGGAGGAGAGGAAGGAAGACAGGTATTGCTAGTAGCTATGAAACCACCCCACGGCCATTTATCTGGGTGGCAATGAGAAGGTTAGCTTGATTCTCACCTGCCAACCTCCACTAGTCAGAGCAATTTTGAACCCAGGGCGAAAATACCAATATCAGGACTCTTGACATGGATGTCCAATTTACTAAGCTGGGCTGTCGTTGCTCTCTGGTGAATTTTGATTATGTTGGTTCTCCATTGAGAATGCCATACTATCTCATTGTATTCTCATTTCTTTCTCCAAACTTTACATCCTTTTTTTTCAGGATCCCTGTTTGTAAATGCTGTGGTGGTCCTAGTCATCTTATTATTAACGTTAATTTATGCCAATTAGAAGTGTGCAAATACCAAAGATGAAACCTTTCTTATTTGAAATTATGATTTACTTCAGAGAAAAAAAATTATTCCAGGGACACAGTCATCACTCTTTAGAAATGAAAGCTTTTTTTTTTTTCAGTTAAACTCTGTAAAAACAAAAGGCTACCATGAAATAAATGTCCACAGAATGCAGTTTGGACCTATATTTCTGGACTACATTTTCTTCTTAATAATTAATAAAATAATATTAAACTACTCTAACTAAGAAAATAAAAATGTGAAGTCAAAAACTGCTTGTCAGGCTTTTCTCCCTTTTTAATATTCCCAATATTAAATTGATCATTCACTGGAAATATATTTACATGACTTCAGAAACCTTTACAATATGGTTAGAATCCCCCAGATTTAGTTAACTGACAGTATTTTTTATTTTCTCCATATCTATGAGTTGTTCTCGAGGGCAGGAAGTTCATAATGCTGTTGTTCAAATTGAAATAACTGCTGTTATTGCATGTTCAAAATTTTTAGAAATTAATTTATACAAAATCAAACTTATTCTTACAATATAAGTGGAATCCACAGAGACACAAACAGAAGGCAAAAGAACTCCGTATACCAACAGTCCCCAACTTGAAAACTTCTCCTGAATCTTGGGAGAACTGCCAGAAATAACCAGGAGAGAAAACACACTTGAAGGATGAAGCGACTTTCAAAGAGCAACTCATCTTTTCAATAGATATCAGGGGTGGGGGAAGGTTTATAAAAATGAAGGACAGAATCCATCAGGCAGATTGTACCACCCCTCCATCCCTAGGCACCTGTGATCATAGTCTCCATAATGGAAGAGATATGAAGTAGGAACAGTTTAGAGAGCCAGGTGAATCTGGGATCCTAAAAAGAAAGGAATTAAAGGGTAGAGAAAGAAATGAAAATACAATGAGATAGTATTGCATTCTAAATGAAGAGCCAACAGTATAAAAATTCACCAGACACCAACTACATCTCAACTTATTAAATTGGACTACCATTTCAAGGGACCTAATATTGATCTTTTCTCCTTTGGGTCAAAATGGCTCTGGCCAGTGGAGGCTGGCAAGTGGGAATCAAGCTCACACTCTCATTGTTGCCCAGTGAATTGGCCGTGGAGGCGGTTTCATAGACTCAAGCAAACCCTGTCTTCTTTTCTCTCCTCCAAGGCATGATCATAGGTGGGTGTTACCCACACAATTCAAAAGAATAATTCCTGGGAACTTAAAGAGGTGATGTGTGGGCTCTTTGCAAAGACAGCATCTAAATGGCACTGCTAAATATAGACAGAAAAGGGAAGGAAATGAACGGAATCCTAGTGAAAAGTAACTCTGCTCTAATTCTCCTTGTCAGTGATATGTGCTGCTGGTCCAAAAATAGAAGTAAAAGAGAAAACCCACTCATCAAATGCAAGACTATGTGGAAAAATAAAACCATTAGTGACTTCAAAACAGACACTCCATATACACAGAGCTATAGATACATATTGAAGTCAGTGTTTGGGAAACGTGTTCTGAACATATTTTATAGAACGTGGCTCATGGTAACAATTCCTGAAGTTTTGTGATGAGTTGGACGATATTGGGCACCATGGTTTTGTGTGATTTTAAACTTAGGTGGTATCAAAATTCTGATCAAATGTATAAATATTTTGGAAGATCACATTTTCTGTTCAGAAAATTATATTTGCAAAAATAAGAATGTGGTGAGTTGGAGGGGAAAAAAAGACTTGAAATCAATGGATCCAGTTATAACTCACCTTGGGATGATAGTCTCTCATGTATATATTTGGAGTATCTAAAATTAAAAAAAATAATTTTTAAGAACTAGGCAAAATACAAATCTTGAAGAAAGGATCACTATCTAATAATATCTTTGAATAAATCTTTACTGGAGAAAGCAAAAATTATTCCAGAGAGGCAGTCATCGCTCTTTACAAATGAAAGAATTTTTATAAAAAATTTAACTCTTGAAAAACAGGGGCTACCATGATAGGAATGAATGCAGAATGCATTTGGCACCAATATTTCTGGACTAGATCTTCTGCATATTAGTTAATAAAATAAAATTAAACATCTCTAACTTAGAAAATAAAAATAGGAAGACAGCAAATGCTTGTCAGGCTTTCCTCCCTTTTTAATATTCCCAATTTGATATTGAACAGTCATTGGATATATATTTACATGACTTCAGAAATCTTTAAAATATGGTTAGAATACCCCGGGGTTTGTGACACGACAGTATTTTTAAATTTCTCAATATGTATGAATTGTTCTGGAGTGCAGAGAGATCATGATGCTGGTGTTCATATAGAAATAACTGCTGCTTTTGCATATTCTATATTTTTAGAAATTAAATTATGTAAAAATCAAACTTATTCTTACAATATAGGTGGAATCCACAGAGACAAACAGAAAGCAAAAGAACTCCAAGTTCAAACAGCCCCCACACTCAAAATTTCTGCTGAGGATTATGACAACTGCTAGAACTGACAAGGAAGGAGAAGACACCTGTAAGATGAATCATCTTTCAAAGAGCAACTCTCCTTTTCACTAGATATCTGCAGGGAGGGGGATGCTTCTTAAAATTGAAGGACATAATCCATCAGGCAGAGTGTACCACCCTTCCAAACCTTGACACAGGAGATCATAGTCTCCAACATGGGAGGGAAATAAAGAGGATAACTTTAGAGAGCCAGGTGAGTCCAAAACTTTTTCTTTACTCACATGGCTCACTTTCTCTTAATTTACTTTTTAGTGATGCATAGCTTTCATACCTGAATATACCGAAAAATAAAAGAAGGGCCAAATGTCCAAACGGAGAAAATACAAGGCCTAACCAAATGCAGGTTTCCTATATCTCACAGCTCCAACTGGATCTTGAATTATCAGTCCTTTTCAAAAACTCAGGAAGAGCATCATTGAAATACAGCAAGGAATTGTGATCCATCACTCAATTTCGTGTGATTCATTGGGATACTTCCAATATAAAAAGAAATCTGTTTCATGGATACATATTTGTCCAATATGAAATTAATTGAAAGTGTACAATCTCTGGTGTTTGATATATTCAGACAGGTGTGCTTTCTTCTCTGCTATCATTATTAAACATATTCAGTGTTGCTATATTAGTAATCATAAAGAAATAAACAGCAGATTAGGAAGAATCTTTTCACCTCTTGATCCCTCTCTTTCCATGGTTGTGCATAGGTGATATTCTGGCTCTTCTTGTCACAAATATTTATTTCTTCATCAAACAATTTTATTGCTACCTTTTCACCCACCATGTCCTGTGGGCAAGGGGAATATTAAGAGCTTTTTCTCAGATGTTGAAAAGACCATTTTTGTCACATTGTCACATAAAATGGATATTGGATGGAATGAAAGGTAAATTTTAAAAGGGATTATCACATTGGGTATGATTTAATATAACCCATAAGAAACGGACATATGGGACAAAGTTATACAAATGAAAATAAAAACTCTAATATAATGGAAAAATAGAGTAACAAAATTCTCATCATATTCCAGCTGAAACTCTTGGACAAATCATTCTCTAACTGGAAATGAATTTTTGTTTAAGTCATGCAGTGTCTATTGTGGTAATCATGCTTTCAAAGAAAGAAATGTTTCATCTTTGGTATTTTCACACTTCCAATAGCATTAATTAACGTTACTAACCTGATGACCAAGACCAACACAGCATTTCCAAACAGGGATACTGAAAACAAAGGAAGTAAAGGGTAGAGAAAGAAATGAGAATACAATGAGATAGTTTAGCATTCGCAATGAACAGCCAACATTTTAAAAATTCACCAGACACCGACTACATCACAGCTTAGTAAATTTGACAGTCATTTCAAGAGTCCTGATATAGATATTTTCTCCTTGGGGTCAAAATGTCTCTGACTAGTGGAGAATGGCAGGTGAGATTCAAGCTCACCCTCTCAGTGCCGCCTAGTGAAATGGCCGAGTAGGCGGTTTCATAGCCAGTAGCAAACCCTGTCTTCTTTCCTCTCCTCCAAGGCATGAATGTAGGTGGGTGTTACCCACACAATTCCAAAGAATCATTCCTGGTAGCTTGAAGCCGTGGAGTGTGGGCTCTTTGCAATACAGCATCTACAAAGACACAGCTAAGTATAGACAGGAAAGGGAAAGAAATGAATGGTATCCTAGTGAAAAGTAACTCTGCTCTAATTCTCCTTGTCAGTGATTTGTGCTGTTGGTCCCAAAATAGAAGTAAAACAAAAAATCCACTCATCAAAAGCAAGAATATGTGGAAAAATAAAACCATAAATGACTTCAAAACAGACACTCCATATACACAGAGCTACACATACACGTTGAAAGCTGCGTTTGGGAAAAGTTTTTTGAACATATCGTATGGAACATTGCTCATGATAACCATTCTTGATATTTTATCATGAGCTGGAAGAAATTGGGCACCACGGTTTTGCATGATTTTGGACTTAGGTGGTATCAAAATTCTGACCGAATGCATAAATATTTTGGAAGATCATATTTTCTGTTCTGAATATTATATTTACAAAAATAAGAATGTGGTGGGTTGGAGGTGAAAAAAGACTTGAAATCAATAGAATTCAGATATCACTCACCTTAGGATGATAATCTGTTTTATATGTATTTGGAGTATCTAAAATAAAAAAATCATTTTTAAGAACTAAGGAAAATACAAATCTTGAAAGAAGGGAACACTATCTATTGATATCTATGAATAAATCTTTACCAGAGAGAGAAAAAATTATTCCAGAGATACAGTCATCGCTCTTTGTAAAGGAAAGTCTTTTTTTTTTTTTTTTTTTAATTAAACTCTTTAAAAACAAGAGGCTACCATGATATGAATGAACTGAGAATGCAATTGGGACCTATATTTCTGGATTAGATTTTTTGCTTAATAGTTAATAAAATAATATTAAACTACTCTAATTTAGAAAATGAAAATGGGAAGAAAACAAATGTTTGACAATCTTTACTCCCTTTTTAAGATTCCCAATTTTAAATTGATCATTCATTGGATATATATTTACATGACTTCAGAAAACTTTACAATATGGTTAGAATCCCCCAGGTTTTGTTCCACGACCGTATTTTTCATTTCTCGATACGTATGAATTGTTCTCGAGTGCAGAGAGGTCATGATGCTGGTGTTCATATAGAAATAATGTCTGCTTTTGCATATTCTACATTTTTAGAAATTAATTTATACAAAATCAAACTTATTCTTACAATATAAGTGGAAATCACAGAGATACAAACAGAAAGCAAAAGAACTCCATGTTCAAACAGACCCCATCCTCAAAATTTCTCCTGAGGATTAAGAGAACTGCTAGAACGGACCAGGACAGAAGAAACACCTGATGGATAAATCATCTTTCAAGAGCAACTCTCTTTTTCACTAGATATCTGCAGTAGGGGGCTTGTTCTCAAATGGAAGGACATAATCCATCAGGCAGAGTGTACCACCCATGCATCCCTGGGCACAGGTGATCATAGTCTCCAACATGGGAGGGATATAAAGGAGGAACAATTTAGAGAACCACGTGAATCCAAAACTTTTTCTTTACTCACATGGCCCTCTTGCTCTTAATTTACTTTTTAGTGATGGATAGCATTCATACATGAATATACCAAAAAATAAAAGAATGGCCAAACGTCCAAACAGAGAAATTACAAGGCATAACCACATGCAGGTTTCCTATATATCACAGCTCCATCTGAATCTTGAATTGTCACTCATTTTTAAAAACACGGCAAGAGCATCATTGAAATATAACAAGGAATTTTGATCCATGTCTCACATTGATGTGCATTTACTCAGATCCATCCAATATTAAAAGAAATCTATTTTATGGATACATATTTGATCAATATCAAATTAATTGAAAGTGTACAATCTCTGGTGTGCTGAAACACTTGGAGAAAACTGTCTCTAATTGGAAATGAATTTTTGTTTAAGTTGTGCCTTGTCTATTGAGGTAATCATGCTTTCAAAGTAAGAAAGGTTTCATCTTTGGTATTTGTACACTTCAAATTGGCATAAATTAACCTCAATAACAAGATGTCTAGGACCACCACAGCCTTTAAAAACAGGGATCGTGAAAACATAGGAAGTAAAGGGTAGAGAAAGAAATGAGAATACAATGAGATAGTATTGCATTCCCAATGGAGAGCCAACATTATCAAAATTCACCAGACAGCAACTACATCCCAACTTAGTAAATTGGACAACCCTTTCATGTGTCCTGATATTGTTATTTTTGCCCTGGGGTCAAAATTGCTCAGACTAGTGGAGGCTGGCAGGTGAGAATCAAGCTCACCCTCTCTTTGTCTCCCAGTGAAATGTCCATGGAGGAGGTTTCATAACCACTAGCAAACCCTGTCTTCTTTCCTCTCCTCCAAGGCATGACCTTAGTTGGGTGTTACCCACACTATTCCAAAGAATCATTCCTGGGAGCTTGAAGCCGTGGAGTGTGGGCTCTTCGCAAAGACTTCATCTAAATAGACACTGTTAATATTACAGGAAAGGGAAGGAAAGAAATGGAATTCTATTGACAAGTAACTCTGCTCTAATTTTCCTTGTCAGTGATTTGTGCTGTTGTTCCAAAAATAGAATTAAAACAAAAATTCACTCATCAAAAGCAATTCTATGTGGAAAATAAAACCATAAGTGACTTCAGAACAGACACTCCTTATACACAGAGGTAGAGATACACTTTGAAGGTGGCCTATGGGAAACCTGTTTCGAGCATATTGTACGGACGTGTCTCATGGTAACCATTTCTGACATTTCGTCATGAGCTGGAAGAAATTGGGCACAACGGTTTGTGTGGTTTGGGACTTACGTCATATCAAAATTCTGATAGAAAGAATAAATATTTTGGAAGATAACATTTTCTGTTCATAAAAATGTTTTTCAAAAATATGGATGTGTCGTGTTGGAGGTAAAAACAAGACTTGAAATCAATGTAATCCAGATATAACACAAATTGGGATGATAATCTCTCCTATATACATTTGGAGTACCTAAAAAAAAATCATTTTTAAGAACTTGGCAAAATAAAAATATTGAAGAAGGGATCACTACATAAAAAATCTCCAAATAATTCTTTACCAGAGAGAGAAAAAATTATTCCAGAGATACAGTCATCACTCTTTAGAAATGAAAGCATTTTTTTTTTCAATTAAAGTCTGTAAAAACAAAAGGCTACCATGATATAAATGACCACAGAATGCAGTTGGGACCTATATTTCTGGATTGGATTTTCTTCTTAATAATTAATAAAATAATATTAATCTACTCTAACTTAGAAAATGAAAATGGGAAGTCAAAAACTGCTTGTCAGGCTTTCCTCCCTTTCAGTATTCCCAATATTAAATTGATCACTCACTGGAAATATATTTACATGACTTCAGAGAACTTTACAATATGGTTAGTATCCACCAAGTTTTGTTACCCAACAGTATTTTTTATTTTCTCCATATCTATGAGTTTTTCTCAAGGGCAGGGAAATCATAATGCTGTTGCTCAAATAGAAATAACTGCAGCTATTGCATATTCAAAATGTTTAGAAATTAATATATATGAAATCAAACTTATTCTTACAAAATAAGTGGAATCTACAAAACACAAACAGAAATCAAAAGAACTCCATGTACCAACCTCCCCCAAATTGAAAATTTCTCCTGAGGCATGGGAGAATTGCTAGAACTAACCAGGAGAGAAAAGTCACTTGTGGGATGAATCATCTTTCAAAGAGCAACTCTCCTTTTCACTAGATATCTGCAGGGAGGGAGATGGTTCTTAAAATTGAAGGACATAATCCAACAGGCAGAGTGTACTACCCCTCCACATTTTGCCACATGTGATCATAGTCTCAAACATGGGAGGGAAACAAAGGAGGAAGTGTTTAGGGAGCCAGGTGAATCCAAAACTTTTTCTTTACTCACATGGCCCACTTTCTCATAATTTATTTATTTCTGATGGATAGCATTCATACATGCATATACCAAAAAATGAAGTTCAAAAGTGCAAATGGAGAAAATACAAGGCATATCCATATGCAGGGATCCCATATATTACAGCTCCATCTGGATCTTTAATTGTCAGTCATTTTCAAAAACTCGGCAAGAGCATCTTAGAATACAAGAAGGAATTGTCTTCCATGGAGCACTTTCGTGTGATTTACTGGAATCCTCTCAATTTTAAAAGAAGTCTGTTTTATGGATTCATATTTGTCCAATATGAAATTAATTGAAACAATCTCTTACCTTTGATATATTCAGAGACGTGTGCTTTCTTCTCTGCTATCATTATTAAACATTTTTAGTGTTGCTATATCAGTAATCATAAAGAAATAAACAACAGATTAAGTAGAAACTTTTCACCTCTTGATATTCTCTTTCCATGGCTGTGCATAGGTGTTATTCTGGCCCTCCATGTCACAAATATTTAGTTCTTCATCAAACACATTTATTGATATATTTTCACCCACTATATCCTGTGTGCAAGGGGAATATGAAAAGCTTTTTATCAGGTGTTGAAAAGATCTTTATTGTAACATTGTGACATAAAATGTATATTGGATTGAAAGAAAGGTAAATTTTAAAATGGATTATGAGATTGGGTACAATCTAATACAATCCATGATAAGAAATGGATATATGGGACAAAGATATATAAAGAAAAATAAATAGTCTAATATAATGGGGGAAAAAAGTAACAAAATTCTCATCATGATATTCCAGCCGAAACTCTTGGACAAAACAGTTTCTAACTGGAAATGAATTTTTGTTTAAGTAGTGCAGTGTCTATTGAGGTAATCGTGCATTCAAAGTAAGAAAGGTTTCATCTTTGGTATTTGCACACTTCCAATTTGCATAAATTAACATTAATAACAAGATGACTAGGACAACCAGAGCATTTACACACAGGGATCCTGAAAACAAAGGAAATAAATGGTAGAGGAAGAAATGAGAATACAATGGGAAAGTATTGCATTCTCAATGAAGAGGCAACATTATTAAAATTCACCAGACACCACCCAGGAGGCAATTCAAAACTATGTGGAAAAAATTAAAATGCAAGAGTCTTTAAACAGACACAACACATACAGACAACTCTCCAGACCTGTATAAAGCAGGGCATGTATAATCATTTTTGTGCATATAGTATAGTCTGTGACTGTGGTGACAATGCCATGATATTTTATCAAAATTTTAAAGAAATATTGATCCCCAGTATTGTGGGATTCTGAAGGAAAATGGTGCAAGGATTCTGACCGAGTGCATCAATATTTTTTTGTTTACCCATTCGGCTTGAAATACATATTTAAAATGTATGAATGTGGGGGATTCGAGGTGAGAACTAGATATTAATACATTAGGACGATATTCGTTCACATGCAAATTTAGTATAATAAAAATAAAGAAAAAAATCTTTAACATTCCCATTGAAAAATGGATTTTAAAAGATGGTTAAATATCTGTTATTGTCTACAAATAAAGCTTTACTCAGAGGGAGAGAATGTTTCCACAAACCCCATAAATGCTATTTGCCAATGAAAGTTCTTAGCCCTTTTAACAATAAGATTTTAAAAATAAATGGCTTCAATATATGAGTTCTCATGTAATGAATTTTCATACAAGTATTGGGAACTGATTTTCTTCCTAAAAGTTAATGAAATATTATTGAACTACTTCAACTTGGAGAATAATCATGGGAGGGAAAGAAATGCTTCTCATTGTTTCCCTTGCTTTTGAATAACAATATATTAAATTGATAATTCACAGGAGATCCTTTTACATGACTACACCAGCGTTTACTTAATGGTTAGAAGGATCCAGGTTCTGTTTCAAGAAAACCCGTGCTGATTTTCTGGACATAATTGGGTAGTTCCCGGATGGTGAGAGGATGTGATTCACGTATCCATATATAAAACAATGCTCTTATGCTGCATTTTAATTTTTCAGAATGTACTTGGAGTAAAATCAAACTAATTCTCACAAAGAAAGCAGAATCCACAGATAAACCACGGAACTCAGAATACAAACATCTCCGAACCACAAAATTTTCCTATGGATTGTGAAAGACCCTGCACACACTATGGAGAGAAAAGTCACTGGTTGTCTACATAAGTTGAAAAAAAGGGACTCAATGATTCACAAGACATCATGGGGGAGTAGAATAGGTCAGAAAACAAAAGAACCTAATCCATCAGCAGTGGGCATGGCACTCCTTTCTACAAACACTCGATTACAGCCTCCAACAATTAATAAACACAAAATTAAGACAACTTCTTAGGAATAGGCAGTTGTAAGCCTTCATCTTTGACGCTCACCATGCTCTTTCTCATAACGTATTTTTCAATGACGGATATCATTCATACATGAACATACATAAACTTGGTGTGTAGAGGAAAACATATGACTTTATACAATAAAGGGACACAGCAATTTAAAGGGGGCCCATACACACATCTCCAGCAGGAAATCGAATTGTGGTTCGTTTTTCAAAAATTGGCCAGAGCATCTTTCAAACTCTACTACTAACCATGATGTTTGGCTCACCTTGGAAGTAAATGTCTTCACAAAATGACTATTTTGATACACATCTGTTTTATTGATAAATATTAAATGATAACTTGTTTTCCCATTGTGTACATTCCCTGATTTATGGTTTATTCATGGATGAGAATTCCTCTCTTCAATCATTATTAAACTGTTCAATATCTCTATAAAAATTATCACAATGAAAAAACCAAATGAACAAAAATTATATTCTTCACTTCTCAATCCTTTTGATGACACAGCCAAGCAGAGGAGATTTTATGGCTCTCCTTGAACAATTTTTTTGTGTTTACCTATCAGTTTTATTCATTTATGTTCACTTCCTACATCTTGTGAAGAAAGTGAATAATGAATGGCTTTTTTAAAGCTGTTGTAAAGGTCTTCATTTTAAATTATAAATAGAAATTGACATCAGATTGAAAGAAAATGTAAATTTCGAAGGGAATGTAAGGTTAGCTTACATTTAATATAATCAATGTTAAGAAATTGATAGTATGGCACTCACACTTGTAAAGGAAAATAATTATTCTCATATAATGAAAATAAATTAAAACAAAATTCTAGTTATTATATTCCAGGTAGAAGACTCAGACAAATAATCTCTAGGAATGAAATAAATTTTCTTCTTCCTAATTCCTCTAGGTATTGCACTCATCTCATTGGCATATATTTGCACACATAAAAAGTTCCCTAGGAAAACCATAGCATTTCCAACCAGCAATCTTTATAACAATGGAATCCAAGGACAGAAGAAGAAATGAGAAAAGAATGAGAAAGTATAGTCATCTCAATTAAGAGCCAACTTTATCAAAATTATCTAGACACCAGTTACTTCCCAGCAATGTGCAATGATAGGAGTTTCAAGTAACATGAAAATGAACTTTTTGCCCTGGATTTCCAAAGGCTCCCACTTATGGAGCCTGGAACACTAGAATCACAGTCATCCTGCCATTTGTGACCAGCAAAAATGGCAAAAAATGATTCCTAGCAACTGTTCTTGTGTGGCTTCTATCACTCCTCTACCACAGGGATCCTAGATAGGTTTTGTCCTTACAATGTTGCAGAGTAATTAGTTGGAGCTTGGGGCATGGAGGATGACCTGTTTGGAAAAGATAGCAAGTGGAGGAATGGCACTGAAAAATAAAAAAGAAAGTGAAAGAGAATGGAATAGTGGATAAAAGAAACAAAGTTCAAATTCTCTTTTGCAGAACTTTGGGGTACTGGTTCCAAATTAGCAGTAAAAGAATAAAAATCCACGAGGCAATTCACGATAATGTGGAAAAAATTGAAATCCAAGAGTCTTTAAACAAACACAACACATACACAGCGCTCTCCATACATGATGAAGGTTGGGCATGGATAATCAGTTTTGTGCATATAGTTAATCTGTGACTGGGGGTGAAAATATCATGATATTTAATCATTATCTGTAAGAAATATTACATCCCAAGTGTCGTGTGATGCTGAAGGAAATTGGTGTGAATATTCTGACTGAGTGCATCAATATTTTGCTCATTTACACATTCTCCAAAATAACACATATATAAAAATGCATGCATGTAGGGGTTTGGAGATGAAAACTAGAAAGAAAACCGTTTAGGATATTCCCTCAAAAGCAAATCAGATATATTAAAAATAAAGAAAAATCTTTTAAAATGTTCTCATTGAAAAATGGAATTTAAAAGAATGGTTAAATATCTATTATTGTCTATAAATAAACCTTTACTTAGAGGGAGAGAATGTTTCCACATACCT
Organism: Tolypeutes matacus; assembly: GCA_026826555.1. Classification (NCBI taxonomy): domain Eukaryota; kingdom Metazoa; phylum Chordata; class Mammalia; order Cingulata; family Chlamyphoridae; genus Tolypeutes; species Tolypeutes matacus. Next base: position 243,632 of record JAKSZT010053856.1, on the reverse strand, counting down.
TGTGAATGACAATTGCAAATGAAAGTTATTAGATCTTTAAATAATAAGATTACCCAAATAAGTGTCTTCAATGAAATGAGTTCGTATGGAATGAAATTTTCACATAAATATCTGGAACAAATTTTCCTCCTAATAGATAATGAAATTATATTAAACTACTTCAACTTGGAGAATAGTCAAGGGAGGGAAAGAAATACTTCTCAGTGTTTCTTCCACTATTGAATAACACAATTTTAAATTGATAATTCATAGGAGATCGTTTACATGACTTCAGCAGTGTTTGCTGAATGGTCAGAAGGCTCCAGTTTCAGTTTCAAGAAAACCAGCCTTATTTTATGGACATATTTGTGTAGTACCTAAATTCAGAGAGAATGTGATTCAGGTATGCATATGTAAAACAATGCTTTTATGCCACATTTTAATTTTTCAGAAAGTATTTGGAATAATATCACTCATTCTTACAAAGAGAGCAGATTCCACAGATAAATCCCTGAACTCAGAATACAAAGAGCTCCCAAATGCATTTAGTTTGTGACAGCCCCTGCCCTCACCCTGGAGAGAAAGGCATTTTTAGGGAACATAAGTTGAAAATGAGGGACTCAACTATTCAAAAAACAACTTGTGGAAATAGAATGGGTCATAAAACACAAGAACCGAATCCATCCAGCAGTGGGCACCGCGCTTCATTCTATGAACATGAGATTACAGCCTCCACAAAGGAATAAACACAAATCTAAGACAACTTTAGAGAAATATGCAATTCCAAACCTTCATGTTTGACACTCAACACACTCTTTCCCTTAATCCATTTTTCAGTGATGTATATCAATCGTACATGAACAGACATTAACTTTCTGTGTCGAGCAAATATCATGACCTTACAAAATAAAGGGCCATAGCAACATAATGGGGTTCCATACACACATCTCCAATGGGTAACCAAATTGTGGCTCATTTTTTAAAAGTTGGCCTTAGCATCTTTCAAACTCGAATAATAACCATGATGTATGACTCACCTTGGGTGTACATGTCCACACAAAATGACTATTTTGAAACACATCTCTTTTATTGATAAGTATTAAACCAATAAGCTGTTTTTCCAATGTGTACATTCCCTGCTGTATGGTATATTCACGAATGTAAATTCATCTCTTCAATCACTATTAAAACTTTTCTGTTTCTCTATTAAAATTATCATAAAGAAAGCAAAACCAGATGAACCAAAAGAAATTCTTCCTTTTTCAATTCTTCTGGAGACAAGCCAAACAAAGTTGTGTTTTAGGCTCTCTTTGAAGCAGTTTTTAAATCTATCACTTTTATTGATATACGATCACTTACTATATCATGTGAAGAAAGTAAACACTGAATGGCTTTTTAAAAGCTGTTGAAAAGGTCTTTATTTTAAAATTCTCTATAGAAATGGTCATCAGATTGAAAGAAAATGTATATTTTGAAGGGAATGAAAGGTTAGATTAGATTTAATATAATCAATGATAAGAAATAGAGAGTATGGCACTAACACCTATAAAGGAAAATACTTAGTCTGATATAATGACAATAATTTAAAATACAATTCAAATGATTATATTCCAGGTAGAACCCTCAGACAAAAATAATCTCTAGGTATTAAATAATTTCCTTTTTCATGCTAATTCCTCTTTGGTATTGCACGCATCTCATTGGCATAAATTACTACCCATATAAAGATCACTAGGAAACTGATATTATATCCAAACAGTAATCCTCATTGCAATGGAATCCAAAGGCATAGGCTCAAATTTCACCAGACTCCAGATACACCCCAGGAAGTGCAATGGATAAGCTTTTCAAATAATATGAAATTAAACTTTTCCCCATATATCAAAAAGGCTTCCACTTGTGGAGCCTGGATCGCTAAAATCATGGTCTTTCTGCCATTGTTGACCAGGAAAAATGGTGAAAAATGATTGCTAGCAACTGGCCTTCGGTGGCTTCTTTCCCTCCTCCACTGCAGGGATCCAAGATGTGTTTTGTCCATACAATGCCACAGAGCAATTATTTTGAGTTAGTGGTATGGACGATGAGCTCTTTGGAAAAGACCGCAACTGAAGAAAAGGCACTGCATATAATATAAAAGAAAGAGAAGGATAATAGAATAATGGAGAAAAGAAATTAATGTCAAATTCTTGTTTGAAGAACATTGAGGTGCTGGTTCAAAATTAGAAGTAAAAGGAAAAAAGTCCACCACTCAAATCACGACTAAGTGGAAAAAATTAAAACCCAAGAGATTTTAAAACAGATATAACACTAACACACAACTTTACACACATGTTGAAGAAAGGGCATGGATAATAAGTTTTGTGCATATAGTATACTCTGTGAAGGGGAGTGACAACACCATGATATTTTATCATGATCTGTGAGAAATTTTACATCCCAGTATGCTGTGATGCTGAAGGAATTGGTGTGAGCATTCTGATGCAGTGCATGAATGTTTTGTTAGTCTACACATTCTGCAAAGGAATACATATTTAAAAATGCACGAATGAGGGTGTCTGGAGTTGTGAACTAGATATAAAAGAGATTAGGGCGATATACTCTCATATTCAAATTCGGTATATTAAAAATAAAGGAAACCTTTTTAAAACTTGCATTGAAAAATGGATTTTAACAGAATGGTTAAATATATATTATCATCTACAAATAGAACTTTACTCAGAAGGAGAGAATGTTTCAAAATACCCTGTGAAAGTTAATTGCAGATGAAAATTCTTAGTGCTTTTAAATAATAAGATATTAAAAATAAGTGGTTTCAAAGACATGAGTTCACGTGTAACAATTTTTTCACATATATATCGTGAACTGATTTTTTTCCTTATAGTTAATGAAATAATATTAAACTATTTGAATTTGGAGAAAAGTAATGGGAAGAAAAGAAATGCTTCTCAGTGTTTGTTCTGCTTGTGAATTACTCAATTTAATTGAGTAATTCATAGGAGACCGTTTTACATGTCTTCACCCGTGTTTACTGAATGGTTAGAAGGCTCCAGGTTGTGTTTCATGAAAACCAATCCAGATATTCTGGACATATATGGGTAGTTCCCGAGTGCAGAGAGAATGTGATGCAGGTGTCTATACATGAAACAATGCCCTTATGAAATATTTTAATTTTTCAGAAAGTACAGGGAATAAATCAAACTCATTCTAACAAAGAAAGCAGAATCCACAGATAAACCTCATAACTGAGAATACAAAGAGCTCCAAACCGCAAAATTTTCCTATGGATTGTGAAAACCCCTGCCCACACCCTGTAGAGAAAAGAAACTAGTAGGTTACATAAGTAGACAAAGAGTGACACATCAAACCCCAAGATAAAATGGGGGAGAGAAATGGATCATAAAACAAAAAACCTAATCAATCCAGCAGTGTGCATGGCATTCCATTCTATGCACATGCAACTGTAGCCTGCCACATTGAAGAAATAAATCTAAGGCATCTTAGAGAAATAAGCAATTCCAAGCCTTTATGTGTGACACTTACCACTTACTCTTTCTATAATCTCTTTTTCTTTCATGGATATCATTCATACATGTACATACAAAAACTTGGTGTGCAGAACAAAACTCATGACTTTACAAAACATAGGGTCATCACATCTTAAAGGCATCCAATACACACATCTCCAGCAGGAAATTGATTTCTGGCTCATTTTTTAAAACTTGGCAAGAGCATCTTTCAAACTCGGCTCCTAACCATGACGCATGAATCACCATGTATGTATATGTCTTCACAAAATGACTATTTTGAAACACATCAATTTTAAATAATAAATATTAAACCAAAAACCTGTTTTTCCAATGTGTACATTCCCTGGTATATGATATATTCACAGATGTGAATTCATCTCTACAATCTTTATTAAAACTTTTAAATACCTGTAAGAAATTATAATAAAGAAAGAAAAACAAGATAGACAAAAATGAAATTCTTCCCTTCTAAATCCTTTTGATGACACAGCCAAGCAGAGGCATTTTTTCTGGCTTTCCTTGAACATTTTTTTTTGTTTATCTATCAGTTTTATTAATATATATGATCACTTTCCACCTCATATGAGGAAAGAGAAATATGAAAGGCTTTTTAAAAATGTTGAAAAGGTCTTTATTTAAAAATTACAAATTGAAATGGACATCAGATTATAGAAAATGTAAGTTTAGAAGGGAATGTGAGGTTAGGGAAAATTTAATATAATCAATTATAAGAAATAAATAGGATGGCACTATCACCTATAAAGGAAAATACTTAGTTTGATATAATGACAATAAATTAAATTTTTTTGAAATTATTACATTCCAGATAGAACAATCAGACAAAATAATGCCTTGGAATGAAATAATTTTTTTTCATGCTAATCCCTCCTTGGTATTGCACATATCTCATTGGCATAAACTAGTACACATAACAAGATCACTAGGAAAACCATAGTATTTCCAGGAGCAATCCTCATAACAATGGAATCCAAGGGCAGAGGAAGAAATGAGAAAAGAACGGGAAAGTATAGTCTACTCAATGAAGAGCCATCCCTAACAAAATTCACCAGACACGAGATACATCAGAGCAAAGTGCAATGGATAAGCTTTCACGTAACTTGAAATTGAAAGTTTTGCCCCAGATTTAAAAAAGGGCTCCATCTTGTGTAGTATGGAATGTAACAATCATGGACACGCTGCCATTGGTGTCCCAGGAAAAATGGCAAAGAAAAAATTATGAACACCTCCCCTTGTTTGGATTTTTTCCCTTCTCCACCGCAGGGATCCAAGATGGGTGCTGTCCATTCAGTGGTGCAGAATAATTATTTGGAGCTCAGGGCATGGAGAATGAGCACTTTGGAAAAGCGAGCAACCTGTACGAAGGCACTGTGAAAAACAGAAAAGTAAGAGAAGGGAAGTGGAATATTGGAGTTAAGAAAATATTCTCAAATTCTCTTTTGAAGAACATTGAGATGCTGACTCAAAGTAAGCAGTAAAAAGAAATTAATCCACCAGTCAATTCACGACAATGTGGAAGCAATTAAAACACAAGAGTCTTTAAAACAGACACAACACATACACACAAATCTCCAGACAAGTTGAAGGAAGGGCATGGATAATCAGTTTTCTGCATAAAGTATAATCTGGAACTGGGGGAGATAATGCCATGATATTTTTTCATGATCTGTTAGAAATATTACACCCCTGGGTGGAGTGATGCTGAAGGAAAATGTTTTGAGGATTCTGAATGAGTGCATCAATATTTGTCGTTTACACCATCTGCTAAGGAATATATATTTTAAGATATATGAATAAAATTAAATGATTGAATGTGGGTGTTTGGAGGTGAAAAGTAAATATAATACAAATTTGGACATTATTCTCTCATAGGCAAATTTGGTATATTAAAAATAAAGAAACACTTCTTAAAATTTCTCATTGAAAAATGGATTTTAAAAGAATGGTTAAATATCTATGATCATCTACAAATAAATATTTTCCTAGAGGGACAGGATGTTCCCACATACTCTGTGAATGCTAATTCCAAATGAAAGTTCTTATCCCTTTTAAATAATATGATTATAATAATAAGTGGCTTCAATGATATGAGATGGTGTGGAACTTATTTTTCACATAAATATCTTTAACAGACTTTCCTCCTAATAGTTAATGAATTAATATCAAACTACTTCAACTTGGAGAAGAGTAATGGGAGGAATAGAAGTGCTTCTCAGTGTTTCCTATGCTTTTGATCAACACAATTTTCAATAGATAATTCATTGGAGATCATTTTACATGATTTCACAAGTGTTTACTGAATGGTTAGAAGGCTCCAAGTACTGTTACAAAAAAACCTGTCTTGATTTTCTGGATATATATGGATAGTTCCAGAGTGCTGAGACAATGTGATGCAAGTACTCATATGAAAAACAATACTCAAATGCCACATTTTAATTTTCCAGAAATTTCTTGGAATAAAGACTTGGAATAAAATCAACCTCATTCTTACAAAGAAAGCAGAAGACACAGATAAACCACGGAACTCAGAATACAAAGAGCTCCTAAATGCAAAATTTTCCTACGGATTTTTAAAGCCTCTGCCTACACCCTGGAGTGAAAAGACACTGGTAGGATACATAAGTTGACAAAGGATGACTCAGTTATTCACAAGATACCTTGGGGGAGAAGAATGGGTGATTAAAAACATGAACCTAATCTACCAGCAATGTGCACTGATCTCGATTCTATGCAAACATGATTATAACCACCAAAAACAAAGCAACACAAAACTAAGACAATTTTGAGAAATAGGCAATTCTGAGACTTACCTTAATCTATTTTTCAGTGATGAATACCATTCGTAAATGAACATACATAAATTTGGTGTGTAGATCAAAACTCATGAACTTACAAAACAAAGGGCATAGAAACTTAAAGGGGGCCCATACACACATCTCAGCCGGAAATCGTTATTTGGTTCATTTTGTAAAACTTGGCGATAGCATCTTTCATACTCGATTACTAACCATGATGTATGACTCACCTTGGGTGTACATGTCCTCACAAAATGACTATTTTGAAACACATATCTTTTATTGATAAATATTAAACCGATAGCCTGTTTTTCCAATGTGTACATTCCGAGGTGTATGGTATATTCACGGATGCGAATTCATCTCCTCAATCATTATTAAACCTTTTCAATATCTATATGAAATTATAATAAAGAAAGAAAAACCAGATGAACAAAAAAGAAATTTTTCACTTTTCAATCCTTTTAATTACACATCCAAGCAGAGGCGTATTTCTGGCTCTCCTTGAAAAATTTATTATGTCTATCTTTCAATTTTATTGATATATGATCACTTACTGCCACATGTGAAGAAGGTGAACAATGAATGGCTTTTTAAATCTTTTGAAAAGGTCTTTATTTTAAAAGTACAAATTGAAATGGACATCAGAATGAAAGAAAATGTAAATTATGAAGGGAATGTAAGGTTAGGTTTAATTTAATATAATCAATGATAAGAAATAAATACTATGGCACTATTGTCTAAAAGGAAAATAATTAGCTTGATATAATGACAAATAATTAAATCAAAATTCACATTATTTTATTCCAGGTAGAACACTCAGGCAAAATAATCTCCAGTGATGAAAAATTTTTTTTCATGCTAATTCCACTGTGGTATTGCACACATCAAATTGACATAAATTAGTAGGCATAACAATATCACTTGGACAGCCATAATATTTACCACCAGAAATCCTCATAACAATGGATTCTAAGGGCGGAGGAAGAAATGAGAAAAGAATGAGAAACTATTGTCATCTCAATGCAGAGACATCCTTATCAAAATTCACCAGGCAAAGGATACATCGCAGCAAAGTGCAATGGATAAACTTTTCAAGTAAAATGAAATTGAACTTTTTGCCCCGGATTTCAAAATATTGCTCATCTGTGGACCCTGGAACGCTAGAATCACGGTCATCCTCTCATTGGCGACCCAGAAAAAACTGCAAAGAAATGATTCCTAGAAACTGACCTTGTGTGGCTACCTTCACTCCTCCACTGCAGGCATCCTAGAGGAGTTTTGTTCATACAATCCCTAGATTAATTATTTGGAGCTCAGGGCATGGAAGATGAGCTCTTTGGATAAGATAGCAACTGTAGAGAAGGCACTGTGAAAAATAGAAAAATTGAGAAGGAGAATGGAATAATGGAGAAAAGAAATTAACCTCAAATTTTCTTTAAAGAATCATGAAGTGATGGTTCAATATTAGCAGTAAAAGGAAAAAATCTTGATATTTTGTAATGATCTCTAAGAAATATGACACCCCAGTGTGGTGTGATGCTAAAGGAAAATGGTGTGAGTATTCTGAATGAGTGCATCAATATTTTGTTCATTTCCACTTTTTGTTAAGAAATACATATTTGAAAATGCATGAATGTGGGGGTTTGGAGGTGAAAAACAGATATACACAGATTAGGATGATATACTCTCATATGCAAATTTGTTATATTAAAAATAAAAAAACTTTTTTAAAGTTCTCATTGAAAAAGTATTTTAAAAGAATTGTTAAATATCTGTTATCCTCTACAAATAAAAATTTTCTTTTGGGACAGAATGTTTCCAAATATGATGTGAATGCCAATTGCAAATGTAAATTCTTAGGCCCTTTAAATAATAAGTTTTTAAAACTAAGTGGTTTGATTGTTATGAATTCACATGGAATGAGTTTTTCACATAAATATCTGTTAGAGAATTTCCTCCTAATAATTAGTGAAATAATATTAATCTAATTCAACTTGGAGAATACTAATGGGAGGAAAGAAATATTTCTCAGTGTTTCTTTTGCTTTTGAATAACACAATTTGAAATGGATAATTCAGGGGAGATGTTTTAGATGACTTTACCAGTGTTTCCTGAAAGTTAGAGCATTCCAGGTTCTGTTTCAAGAAATCCAGTCCTGATTTTCTGGACATATTTGTGTAGTTCCTGAGTGCAGAGAGAATGGGATGCAAGTATCCATATATAAAACAATAATTTATATATGTACATACATATTTTCTTTTATCTAAAGCTAAAATAAAAGCCACACCTTATGAGGTAGTGGGACTCTTCTTTGCATATCTGACGGAGAGTCCCCTGATCCCAGAAAAAAAACAAAACAAAACAAAACAAAAAAACAATACTCTTATGCCATATTTTAATTTTTCATAAAGTACTTGGAGTAAAATCAAACCCATTATTACAAGGAATGCAGAATCCAGAGATAAATCCCAGAACTCAGATTACGAAAAGCTCCCAACTGAAAAATTTTCCTATGGCTTGAGAAAGACCCTGCCCACACCCTGCAGAGAAATGGAACTCGTTGGGTATATAATTTGACAAAGAGACACTCACCTCTCACAAGATATCCTGGGGGAGAATAATGGGTCACACAACATAAGAACCTAATCCATCTAGCAGTGTGAACTGCACTCCATTCAATGCACTCATGATTATAGCCCCCCAAATGAATAAACACAAATCTAAGACAACATTAAAGTATTAGGCAATGCCAAACCTTCATGTTTTACCCTCATCCCACTCTTTCTCTTAATATATTTTCCGGTGGTGGATATCATTCTTACATAAAATTGGGGTGTAGAGCAAAGCTCATGACCATACAAAATAAAGGGTCAAAACATCTTAAATGGGTCCCATACACATCTCCGGTGGGAAATCGAATTGTGGATCCTTTTTAAAAACATGGACAGAGCATCTTTCAAACTGGACAACTAACCATGGTTTATGAATCACATTCGTTGTGCATGTTCTAACAAAATGACTATTTAGAAACAAATCTCTTTTATTGATAAATATTAAACCAATAAGTTCTTTTTCAAATGGGTACTTTCCTTTTGTATGGTATATTCACAGATGGGATTCATCTCTTCAATGATTTTTAAACGTTTTCTGCATCTCTATAAAAATTACAATAAAGAAAGACAAACCAGGTGAACAAAAAATTCTTCAGTTCTCAATCCTTTTGATGACACAGCCAAGCAGATGCATATTTTTCTCTCTCTCCTTGAACAATTATTTTATCTATCACATTTATTGATATATGATCACTTAACACCTCATGTGAAGAATGTGAATAATGAATGGAGATTTTGAAGGTCTTGAAAAGATCTTTTTTTTAAAAAATATAAGTTGAAATAGACCTCAGATTGAAAGAAAATGTAAATTTAGAAAGGAATGTAAGGTTAGGTTAGAATTAATATAATCAATGATAAGAAACAGATAGTACATAAACAAATGTCTATGAAGGAAAATAATTAGTCTGATATGATGACAATAAATTACTTCAAAATACAAATTATTACATTCCAAGTAGAACACCCAGGAAAAATAATCTCCAGGAATAAGTTAAATTTTTTTTCATGCAAATTCCACTGTGCTCTTGCACACATCTAATTGACATAAATTAGTACACATAACAAAATCACTAGGAAAACCATAATATTTCCAACCAGCAAAACTCATTACACTGGAACCTAAGGGCAGAAGAAGAAATGAGAAAAGAATGAGAAATTATTGTCTTCTCAATGAAGAGCCATCCTTATCAAGATTCACCAGACAACAGATACATCGCAGCAAAGTGCAATGGATAAACTTTTCAAGTACCATGAAATTGAACTTTTGCCTCAGATTTCAAAAGGACTCTCACTTGTGGAGACTGGAACACTTGAATCGTGATCATCCTGTCACTGGTGACCCAGGAAAAACTGCAAAGATATGATTCCTGGAAACTGACCTTGTGTGACTTCCTTCCCTCCTCCACCTCAGGCATCCTAGAAGGATTTTGTATACAATGCTCCAGATTAATTATTTGGAGCTTGGAGCATGGATGATGAGCTCTTTAGAAAAGACAGAAACTGGAGAGAGGCACTGTGGAAAAATAGAAAAGAGAAGGAGAATGGAATAATGGAGAAAAGAAACTAACCTAGAATTATCTTTTGAAGAACCAGAAAGAGCTGGTTCAATATTAGTAGTAAAAGGAAAAAAATCCACCAGACAATTCTCAAATTTGTGGAATAAATTAAAACCAAAGAGTCTTTAAAACAGACACAACACATACATAAAATTCTCTAGACATGTTGCAGGAAGGGCACAGATAATTAGTTTTGTGCATATAGTATAGTCTGTGACTGAGGATGACAATGATATGATATTTTGTAATGATCTGTAAGAAAAAGTACACCCCAGTGTCATGTGATACTGAAGGAAAATGGTGTGAGCATTCTGAATGTGTGCATCAATATTTTGTTCCTTTACACATTCTGCGAAGAAATACATATTTAAAAAAGCAGTAATGTGGGGGTTTGGAGGTGAAAACAGATATTAAACAGATTAAAATGATATTCTCTCATATGCAAATTTGGTATATTGAATATTTTTAAAAAACTTTTTTAAAGTTCTCTTTGAAAAACGATTTGAAAAGTATTGTTAAATATCTATTATCCTCTACAAATACACCTTTACTTAGTGGGAGAGAATGTTTCCACATACCCTGTGATTGCCAATTGACAATGAATTGACATTAAATAAAAAGATTTACAGAATAAGTGGGTTCAATGATATGAATTCACATGGAAGGAATTTTTCACATAAATATCTGGATGAGATTTTCCTACTAATAGTTATTTAAATCATATTAAATTACTTCAACTTGGAAAATAGTCAAGGGAGAAAAAAATGCTTCTCAGAGTTTCCTCCATTTTTGAATAACACAATTTTAATTCGTTAATTCAAGGAGATCATTTACATGATTTCACAGTGTTTAGTAAGTGGTTAGAAGGCTCCATATTTGGTTTGAAGAAAACAAGTCCTGATTTTCTGGACGGTATTTCAGTAATTCCACAGTGCAAAGCGAATGTGATGCAGGTATCCATATATAAAACACTACTTTTAGGTCACAATTAATTTTTCAGTAAGCACTTGGAATAAAATCAAACTCATTCTTACAAAGAAAGCCGAATCCACAGATAAACCCCGAACTCAGAATACAAAGATATCACAATCGCAAAAATTTCCTATGACTTGTGCAATCCCCTGCCCACACCCTGGAGCGAAATGGCCTTGGTAGGGTACATAAATTTACAAATAGGGACTCACTTATTCGCAAGATATAATCGGGGAGATGAATGGGTCACAAAACATAATAACCTAATCCATCCGGCAGTGTGAACTGCACTCCATTCTATGCATTCATGATTATAGCCCCCAACAATGAATAAACACAAAACTAAAAGAACATTAGAGTAATAGGCAATTCCAAGACTTTAAGTTTGACACTCATCACACTCTTTCCCTTAATTTATTTTTCAGTGATGGATTTCATTCTCACATGAACATACATAAAATTGGTGTGTAGAGAAAAGCCCGTGACCTTACAAAATAAAGGGTCATAGCAACTTAAACAGGTCCCATACACATATCTATAATGGGAAATTGAATTGTGTTTCATTTTATAAAACTTGGCCATAGGATCTTTCAAACTCGACTAATAACCACGATGTATGACTCTCCTTGGTTGTATATGTCGTCACACAATGACTATTTTGAAACACATCTCTTTCAGTGGTAAATATTAGACAGATAATAAGTTTTTCAAATGTGTACATTCCTTGGTGTATGGCATATTCCCGAATGTGATTCATCTCTTCAATCATTATTAAACGTTTTCAGTGTCTCTGAAATTGTAATAAAGAAAGGAAAACCAGATGAACAAAAAAGAAATTCTTCACTTCTCAATCCTTTTGATGACACAGCCAATCAGAGGCATTTTCTGGCTCTCCTTGACCTTTTTTTTTTTTTTTTTTGGTTTACCTATTAAGTTTAATGATATATGATAACTTACCACCTCATGTGAAGAATGAGAACAATGAATGGATTTTTAAAAAGTTGTTGGAATCATCTTTATTTAAAAATTATAAATTGAAATGGACATCAGATTGAAAGAAAATGTAAATTTAGAAGAGAATGTATGGTTAGGTTAGATTTAATATAGTCAATGATAAGCAATAGATAGTATGGCACTAATGCCAATAAAGGAAAATAATTAGTCTGATAATATAACAATAAATTAAAACACAATTCATACTATTATATTCCAGGTATAGCACTCTGGCAAAATAAGCTCTTGGAATGAAGTGATTTTTTTTCATGCTAATTCCACTCTGGTACTGCCCACATCTTATGGGCATAAATTAGAACACATAACAAGATCACTAGGAAAACCATAGTATTTCCAACCAGCAATCCTTGTAACAATGGAATCCAAAGGCAGAGGAAGAAATGAGAAAAGAATGAGAATGTATTATGTCAATGAAGAGCCATCCCTATCAAAATTCACCAGAAACCAGATGCATCCCAGCAAAGTGCAATGTATAAGATTTTCAAGTAACATGATATTGAAAGCTTAGCCCCAGATTTATAAAAGGGCTCCTTCTTGTGGAGCATGGAATGCTACAATCATGGACATGCTGTTATTTGTGACCCAGGAAAAATGGCAAAGAAAAAATTATGAGCAGCTGGCCTTGTGTTGCTTCTTTCCCTTCTCCACCACAGGGATACTAGATGGGTGCTGACCATTCAATGCTGCAGAATAACTATTTGGAGCTCGGTCATGGAGGACGAGCTCTTTGGAAAATACAACAGCCTGTTGGAAGGCACTGTGAAAAATTGAAAAGAAAGAGAAGGAGAATGGAATAGTGGAGTAAAGAAAATAATCTCGCATTCTCTTTTGAAGAACCTTGAGGTGCTGGTTCAAAATTAGCAGTAAAAGGAAAAAAAATTCACCAGTCAATTCACGACTATGTGGAAACAATTAAAAGACTAGAGTCTTTAAAACAGACAGAAAACATACAACTCTCCAGACAACTTGAAAGAAGGGCATGGATTATCTGTTTTCTGCATATAGTATTATCTGTGACTGGGGGAGATAATGCCATGATATTTTTTCATGATTTGTAAGAAATATAACAACCCAGTGTGCTATGATGTTGAAGGAAAATGATGTGAAATTTCGGACCAAGTGCATCAATGTATTTTCGTTTGCACATTCTGCTCGGAAATACATATTTAAAAGTGCATGAATGTGGGGTTTGTTTGGATGATATTCTCTCATATGCAAATTTGGTATATTAAAATTAAAGAAACACTTTTTAAATGTTCTTGTTCAAAAATGGATTTTAAAAGAATGGTTAGATATCAATGATCATCTACAAATAAGCATTTACTTAGATGGACAGAATGTACCCACATATTATGTGAATGCTTATTCCAAATGAAAGTTCTTACCCCTATTAAATAATAATATTTTAATAATAAGTGGCTTTAATGATATTACTTCATGTTGAATGGATTTTTCACGTAAATATCTTTAACAGACTTTCTTCTTATAATATCATATCAATATAATGAAATAATATCATATATTTCAACTTGGAGAATAGTAATGGGAGGAAAAGAAGTGATTCTAAGTGTTTCCTCTGCTTTTGATTAAGACAATTTTAAATTAATAATTCACAGGAGATCATTTTCCATGACTTCACCAGGGTTTACTGAATGGTTAGAAGGCTCCAGGTACAGTTTCAAAAAAAACAGTCCTGCTTTTCTTGACATATATGTATATTTCCAGGAGCAGAGACATTGTGATGCAGGTATCCATATATAAAACAATACTCTTATGCCACATTTTAATTTATCAGAAAGTTCTTGGGATAAAGACTTAGAATAAAATCAACCTCATTCTTACAAAGAAAGCAGAAGCCATAGATAATCCCCAGAGCTCTTAACTGCAAAAATTTCCTATGGCATGTGAAAGCCCCTGCCCACAATCTGGAGTGAAAAGGAATTGGTAGGATACATAAGTTTACAGAGAGGGATTCAACTACTCACAACATAACATGGGGCAGAAGATTGGGAGATAGAAATCAAGAATCTAAACCAGCAGCAGTATGCACCGAGCTCCATTCTATGTACACACGATTATGGCCTCCAACAATGAAGACACACAAAACTAAGACAACTTCAGAGAAATAGGCAATCCAAAGCCTTCATGTATGACACTCACCACACTCTCTCTCTTAATCTATTTTTCAGTGATTTATACCAGTTGTACATTAACATATATAAAATTGGTGTGTAGAGCAAAACTCATGAACTTACAAAATAAAGTGACACAGCAACTTAAAGGGGTAACATAGACACATCTCCACCAAGAAACCTAATTGTGGCTCATTTTTTAAAACTTGGCCAAAGCATCTTTCAAACTTGACTACTAACAATGATGTATGACTAACCTTGGCTGTACATATCCTCACAAAATGACTATTTTGAAACACAGATCTTTTATTAATAAATATTAAACCAAAATCTGTTTATCCAATGTGTACATTCCCTGGTGTATGGTATATTCACGGATGTGAATTCATCTCTTCAATTATTATTAAAATTTTAAATATCTCTATGAAAATTATAACAAAGCAAGGAAAAGTCGATGACCAAAAAGTAAATTCTTCATTTCTCAATCATTTTGATTGGACAGCCAAGAAGAGGTGTTTTTCTGACTCTCCTTAAACAATTTTTTTTACATTTATACATTTAAATGATATATGATCACTTACTACATCATGTGAAGAATGTGAAAAAAGAATGGCTTATTTAAACTGCTTGAAAACGTCTTTATTTTAAAATTATAAATCAAAATGCACATCAGATTGAAAGAAAATGTAAATTTAGAAGAGAACATAAAGATAGGTTAGATTTAATATAATCAATGATAAGAAATAGATAGTATGGCACTAATGCCTAAAAAGGAAAGTAATTAGAGTGTGATAATGAAAATAAATTGAAACAAAATTAAAATTATTATATCCCAGGTAGAGCCCTCAGAAAAAATAATCTCTAGGAATGAAACAATTTTTTAAAGCTAACTCCTCTTTGGTTTTGCACACATCACATTGGAATAAATTAGAACACATAGCAAGATCACTAGGAAATCCATAGAATTTCAAAACAGCAGTACTCATAGCAATGGAATTCAAGGGCAGAGGAAGAATGAGAAAAGAATGTGAAAATATTGTCACCTCAATGTAGAGCCATCCTTATCAAAATTCACCAGAATCCAGTTACATGCTTGCAAGTGCAATGTATAAGCATTTCAAGTAACATGTAATTGAACTTTTTGCCCCGTCTTTCAAAAAGGGCTCCCACTATTGACCCTGAAATGCCAGAATTATAGTCATCCTGCCATTCATACCCAAGAGAAACAGTGAAAAAATTATTCCTTGCAAGTAGCCATGAGTGGCTTCTTTCCCTACTGCACCACAGAGTTCCTAGATGGGTTTTGTGCATATGATGATGCAGATTAATTATTTGGAGCTAGGGCCATGCAGGATGAGCTCTTTTTAAAAGAGAGCAACTGAAGAGAAGACACTGTGGAAAATAGAAAAGAAAAAGTAGGAGAATGGAACAATGCAGAAAAGAAACTAAGCTTGAATTCTCTTTTGAAGAACCCTGAGGTGTTGGTTCAAAATTAGCAGTAAAGGGGAAAAAATCCAACAGTCAATTCACGACTTTGTGGAAAAAAAATAAAACCCAAGAGAATTTAAAACAGATACAACACATACACACAACTCTCTAGACATGATGAAGGTAGGGCCTGGATAATCGGTATTGTGCATCTAGTATAATCTGTGACTGGGGGTGACAATGCCATGAAATATTACCAAGTTCTGTAAGAAATATTACACCCCAGTGTGGTGTGATGCTGAAGGAAAATGGTGAGAGTATTCTGACCATGTGCATCAATGTTTTGTTTATTTTCACATTCTCCTAAGAAATACCTATTTAAAAATGCATGAATGAGGGGGCTTGGATGTGAAAACTAGATATAAACAGATTAGGATGACATTCTCTCATATGCAAATTTTGTATATTAAAAATAAAGAAAAACTTTTTAAAAGTTCTCATTGAAAAATGGATTTAAAAAAAATGGTTCAATATCTATTATTGTCCACAAATAAAACTTTACTTAGAGGGAGAGAAGGGTTCCACATACTCTGAGAATTCTAACTTCAAATGAATGTTCTTAGCCCTTTAAATAATAGGATTTTAAAAATAAGTGGCTTCAATGATATGAGTGTGAATGGAACGAATTTTTCACATAAATATCTGGAAGAGATTTCCCTCTCAATAGTTATTGAAATAATATTAATATACTTCAACATGAACAATAGTTATGGGAGGAAAAGTAAATCTTCTCAGTGTTTCTTCCTCTATTAATAACATATTTTTTAATTGATAATTCCCTGTAGAACTTTTTACAAGACTTCACCAGTGTTTACTCAATGGCTATAAGGCTCCAGGTTCTGTTTCAGGAAAACTAGTCTTGATTTTCTCGACATATTTCCTGTTGTTCCCCAGTGAAGAGAATGTGATGCATGTAGCCATATATAAAAAAATTCTCTCAAGCCACATGTTAGTTTTTCAGAAAGTACTTCTACTAAAATTAAACTCATTCTTATAAAGAAATCAGAATTCATAGATAAACCACGGAACACAGAATACAAAGAGCTTCCAACTACAAATTATTCCTATGGCTTGTGAAAACCCTGTCCACACCCTGGAGTGAAAAGGCATTGGTAGGCTACATAAGTTGAGAAAGATGGACTCAACTATTCACATGATATCAAGTGGGAGAGGAATGGGTCAGAAAACACAAGAACCTAATCCCTCCACGAGTGTACACCAGACTGCATTCTATGCACAAGCAATTATAGCCTCCAACAATGAAGAAACACAAAACTAAGACAACTTTAGAGAAATAGGCTATCCAAGGCTTCATGTTTGACACTCACACCACACTTTCTTTTAATCTCTTTTTTGTGACATATATCAATTCTATATGAACATACACAAACTTGGTGTATAGAGCAAAACTCATGACCTTTCAAAATAAAGGGACATAAAAACTTAATGGGGTCCCATACACACATCTCCAGCAGGAGATTGAATTCTGGTTCATTTTTTTAATCTTGGCCAGACCATCTTTCAAACTTGAGTGCTAACCATGATTTATGCCTCACCGTGGGTGTAGGTATCCTCAAAAAATGTCTATTTGAAACACATGTCTTTTATTGATAAATATTAAAATGATAACCGGTTTTTTCCAATGTGTTCTTTCCCTGGTGTATGGTATATTGAGGGATGTGAATTCATCTCTTCAATAATTATTAAACTTTTTCCTTACTACTACAAAAATTATAGTAAAGAAAGGAAAACCAGTTGAGCAAAGAAGAAATTCTTCACTTATCAATCCTTTTGATGACACAGCCAAGCAGAGGTGAGTTTCTGGCTCTCTTTGAACCATTTTTTTTGTTTATCTATCAGTTTCATTGATATATGATCACTTACTACATCATGTGAAGAAAGTGAACGATGAATGGCTTTTTTAAAGCTGTTGTAAAAGTCTTCATTTTAAAACTATAAATTGAAATGGACATCAGATTGAAGAAAATATAAATTTAGAAGAGAATGTAATGTTAGGTTAGATTTAATATAATCAATGATAAGAAATACATACTATGGCACTAATGCTTCTAAGGAAAATATTTAGTGTGATATAATGACAATAAATTGAAACAATATTCAAATCATTATATCCTAGGTAGAACACTCAGTCAAAATAATTTCTAGGAATGAAATAATTTTTGTTCATGCTAATTCCTCTCCGTTATTGCACATATCTCTTTGGCATAAATTAGTAAACATAACAAGAGTACTGGCAAAACCATAGTATTCCCAACCAGCAATCCCTATAACAATGGAGTCTAAATGCAGAGGAAGAAATGAGAAAAGAATGAGAAAATATTGTCATCTCAATGTAGAGGCATCTTTATCAAAATTCAACAGACACCAGTTACATCCCAACAAAGTGCAATGGATAAGCTTTTCAAGGAACATGAAATTGAACTTTTTGCCACGTGTTTCAAAAGGGCTCCCACTATTGAAGACTGAAATGCCAGAATCATGGTCATCCTGCCATTGGTGACCCAAGGAAAATGGTGAAAAAATGATTCCTTGCAACTGGCCATGTGTGGTTTCTTTCCCTACTCCAACACGGTTCCAGATGGGTTTTGTGCATACAGTGACACAAAGTAATTATTTGGAGGTAGGGTCATGGAGGATGAGCTCTTTTTAAAAGACAGCAACTGAAGAGAAGTCATGGTGAAAAATAGAAAAGAAAGAAGGAGAATGGAATAGTGGAGAAAAGAAACTAATATAGAATTCTCTTATGAAGAACCTTGAGGTGCATGTTTAAAATTACCAGTAAAGGGAAAAAAATCCACCAGTCAATTACAACTATGTGGAAATGATTAAGATCCAAGAGCTTTAAAGCAGACACCAGACAAACACACAACTCTCCAGAAATGTTGTTGGCAGGGCATGGATAAACAGTTTTTTGTATATAGTATAGTTTGTGACTGGGGGTGACAATGCCTTGATATTTTTTCATGATCTCTTAGAAATATTACACCCCAGTGTGGTGTGACGCTGAAGGAAAATGGTGTGTGTATTCTGACTGAGTGCATCAAAGTATTGTTAGTTTACATATTCTGCTAAGAAATACTTATATAAAAATGCATGAATGTGGGGTTTGGTGGTGAAAACTAGATTTAAAAACTGAAATGGATGATATTCTCCCATAGGCAAATTTGGTATATTAAAAATAAAAAAAATACTTTTAAAAGTTCAGATTGAGAAATGGATTTCAAAAGTATGGTTAAATATCTATTATGGACTACAAATAAACCTTTACTTAGAGTGAGAGAACGTTTCCACATGCCCTGAGAATGCTAATTGCAAATAAAAGTTCTTAGCCCTTTTACATATTAAGATTTTATAAATAAGTGGCTTCAATGATATAAGTCCACGTGGAATGAATTTTTCACATAAATATCTGGAACAGATTTTCCATCCCAATACTTAATGAAACAATATTAAACTACTTCAACTTGCAAATAATCATGGGAATAATACATATGCTTCTCAGTGTTCCCTCCATTTTGAATAACAAAATTTTAAATTGATAATTCATAGATCATTTTACATGACCTCACCAGAGTTTACTGAATGGTTAGAAGGCTCTAGCTTCTGTTTGAAGAAAACCAGTCCTGATTTTCTGGACATATTTGGGTATTTCCCCAGTGCAGAGAGAATGTGATGCAGGTATCCATATATAAAATTTGCTCTCAGGCCACATTATAATTTTTCATAAAATACTTCAAATAAAATCAAACTCATTCTTACAAAGAAAGCAGAATCCACAGATAAATCCCAGAACTCAGAATACAAAGAGACCCCAACTACAAAATATTCCAATGGTTGTGAAAACCCCTGCACACACCATGGAGTGTAAAGGCACTGGTAGTGTACATAACTTGACAAAGAGGGACTCAACTATTCTCAAGATACCATGTGGGATAAGAATGGGTGATAAAACCCAAGAACTTAATCCATCAGTAGTGTGCACCGTGCTCCATTCTATGAACACCTGATTACAGCCTCCAACAATGAATAAACATGAAACTAAGACAACTTTAGAGAAATAGGCAATTCCTAGCCTTCATGTTTGACGCTCACCACACTCTTTCTCTTCATCTATTTTTCAGTGATGAATATCATTCATACATAAACATATATAAACTTGGTCTTCAGTGCAAAACTCATGACCTTATAAAATAAAGGGACTTAGCAACTTAAATGGGTCCCATACACACATCTCCAGCAGGAACTTGAATTGTGGATCCTTTTTTAAAACATGGACAGAGCATCTTTCAAACTCGACTATTAACCAAGATTTATGACTCACCTTCATAGAGCAAGTTCTAACAAAATGACTATTTAGAAACAAATCTCTTTTATTGGTAAATATTAAACCAATAACTCTTTTTCAAATAGGTACATTTCCTGTTGTATGTTATCTTCACAGATGGGATTCATCTCTTCAATGATTATTAAAGGTTCTCTGCATCTCTATAAAAATTACAATAACGAAAGACAAATCTGATGAACAATAAAAAATTCTTCAGTTCTCTATCCTTTGGATGACACAGCCTAGCAGAGGCATATTTCTCACTCTCCTTGAACAATTATTTTATCTATCACATTTATTGATATATGATCACTTAGCACCTCATGTGAAGAATGTGAATAATGAATGGATTTTTTAAAGCACTTGAAAATACCTTTATTTTAAAAATATAATTTGAAATTGACATCAGATTTAAATGATATATAAATGTAAAAGTAATGTAAGGTTAGGTTAAATTTTATATAATCAATGATAAGAAATAGATAGTATGTCATGAACGCCTATGAAGGAAAATAATAAGTCTGATATGGTGACAATAAATTAAATCAAAATTCAATTATTACATTCCAGGTAGAACACTCAGGCAAAATAATCTCCAGGAATAAATTTATTTTTTTTCATGCTAATTCCTCTGTGGTATTGCACACATTTAATTGACATAAATTAGTTCACATAACAAAATCACTAGGAAAACCATAGTATATTAAACACTAAACCTCATAACAATGGAGTCTAAGGGCAGAGGAATAAATGAGAAAAGAATGAGAAAGTATTGTCATCTCAATGAAGAGCCATCCTTATCAAGATTCACCAGACAACAGAGACATTGCAGCAAAGTGCAATGGATAAACTTTTCAAGTAACATGAAATTGTACTTTTCCTCAGATTTCAAAATGATGCTCACTTGTGGAGCATGGAATGCTAGAATCATGATCAGCCTGCCATTGGTGACCCAGGAAAAATTGCAAAGAAATGATTCCTAGAAACTGACCATGGGTGGCTTCCTTCACTCCTCCACCACAGGCATCCTAGAGGGGTTTTGTACATACACTGCCACAGATTAATTATTTGGAGCTCAGGGCATGGATGAAGAGCTCTTTAGAAAAGACAGCAATTGGAGAGAGGCCCTGTGAAAAATATAAAAGAAAGAGAAGGAGAATGGAATGCTGGACAAAAGAAACTAACCTCGAAATATCTTTTGAACAACCAGGAAGAGCTGGTACAATATTAGCAATAAAAGGAAAAAAATCCACCAGCAATTTTCAACTTTGTGGAATAAATTAAAAGCAAAGAGTTCTTAAAAACAGACACAACACATACATAAAACCCTCTTGACATGCTGCAGGCAGGGCCTGGATAATCAGTTTTGTGCATATAGTATAGTATGTGACTGGGGATGACAATGATATGATATTTTGTAATGATCTGTAAGAAAAGGTACACCCCAGTGTCATGTGATGGTGAAGGAAATTGGGTGAGTATTCTGAACGCGTGCATCAATATTTTGTTCCTTTACACATTCTGTGAAGAAATACATATTTAAAAATGCATGAATGTGGGGGTTTGGAGGTGAAAACCATATATAAAACACATTAAAATGATATTCTCTCATATGGAAATTTAGTATATTGAAAATTAAAAAGAACTTTTTTAAAGTTCTCTTTGAAAAAGGATTTGAAAATAATTGTTAAATATCTGTTATCCTCTCCAAATAAACCGTTAATTAGTGGGAGAGAATGTTTCCACAGACACTGTGAATGCCAATTGTCAATGAAAGTTCTTAGGCCTATTAAATAAAAAGATTATAAAAATAAGTGGGTTCAGTGATATGAAATCACATGGAAGGAATTTTTCACATAAATATCTGGAAGAGGTTTTCCTCCTAATTGTTATTGAAATCAGATTAAACTACTTCAACTTGGAAAATAGTCAAGGGAGGAAAAAATGCTTCTCGGTGTTTCCTCCACTTATCAATAACACAATTTTAAATCGATAATTCACAGGACATCATTTTACATGACCTCAATAGTGTTTCCATAATGGTTCCAAGACTCCAAGTTCTGTTTCAAGAAAACCAATCCTGATTTTCTGGACATATTTTGGTTGTACCTTAGTGCAGAGAGAATGTGATGCAGGAATCCATGTATAAAACAATTCCTTTATGCCACATTTTAATATTTCAGAAAGTATTTGGAATAATATCAAACTCATACTTACAAAGAAAGCAGAATCCACAGATAAAACACGGAACTCAGAATACAAAGTGGTCCAAACTGCAAAGTTTTCCTATGGCTTTTGAAAGCCCCTGCCCACACCCTGGAGCAATAAGGCACTGATAGGAACATAACTTGAAAATGAGGGACTCAACTTTTCATAAGATATCATGGGGGAGAAGAATGGGTGATAAATCCCAAGAACCTAATCCACCAGCAATGTTCAGTGAGCTTCATTCTATGGACTATCAATTATAGCCTCAAACAATGAAAAAACACAAGACTAAATCAACTTAGGGAAATAAGCAACTCCAAGTCTTCATGTTTGACACTCACCATGCTCTTTTTCTTAATCTATTTTTCAGTGACAGATATCATTCATACATCAACATACATAGACTTGGTGTGTAGAGCAAAACCCATGACCTTAAAAAATAAAGGTATAGCAACTTAAATGGGTCCCATACACACATCTCCAGTGGGAAATCATATTGTGGTTCATTTTTAAAGGCTTGCCTAGAGCATCTTTCAAACTCGACTAACAACCTTGATTCATGAATCACCTTGGGTGTACATGTTCCCACGTAATAAATATTTTGAAACATATCTCTTTTATTGATAAATATTAAACCGTTAACCTTTATTCCAAAGTTTACATTCTCTGGTGTTTGGTATATTCACTGAAATGATTCATCTCTTTAATCATTATTAAACATTTTCAGTATCTCTGTAAAAATTATAATTAAGAAAGAAAAACGAAATGAACAAAAAAGATATTCTTCACTTCTCAATCCTTTTGATGACACAGCAAAGCAGAGGTGCTTTTAAGGATTTCCTTGAACAATTTTTTTTTGTGTTTATCTATCAGTTTTATTGCTATATGTTTACTTACTACATAATGTGAAGAAAGTGAAAAATGAATGGCTCTTTTAAAGTTGTTGAAAAGGTCTTTATTTTAAAATTATAAATTGAAATCGACATCAGATTGAAAAAATGTAAATTTACAAGGGAATGTAAGGTTATGTTAGATTTAATATAGTCAATGTTAAGAAATTGATAGTATGGCACTAACGTCTTACAGGAAAATAATTAGTCTGATATCATGACAATATATTAAAAGAAAATTCCAATTATTATATTCCAGGTAGAAAACTAAGAAAAAATAACCTCTAGAAATGAAATAATTTTTTTTCCTTGCTAATTCCTCTTTGGTATTGCACACAACTCATTGTCATAAATTTGTATACATAACAAGATCAGTAGGAAAACCATAGCATTTCCAATGAACAATCCTCACAACAATGGATTCCAAGGGCAGAAAAAGAAATGAGAAAAGAATGAGAAAGTCTTGTCATCTCAATGAAGAACCATCCTTATAAAAATTCACCAGACACCAGATAAATCCCAGCAAAATTTAATGGATGAGCTTTTCAAGAAACATGGAATTGAAATTTCTGCCCTGGATTTCAAAAGGGATCCCACTTGTGGAGACTGGAAAGCTAGAATCACCATCATCCTGCCTTTGGTGACCCAGGAGAAATGGCAAAAATATGAGTACTAGCAACTGGTCTTGTGTGGCTTCTTTCCCTCTATCACCACAGGTATCCTAGATGGATTTTGTCCATACAATGCTGCAGAGTAATTATTTGGAGCTTGCTGCATGGGGGATAAGTTCTTTAGAAAAGACAGCAACTGTAGAGAAGAAACTCTGAAAAATAGAAAAGAAAGAGAAGGAGAATGGAATATGGGAGGAAAGAAACTAAGCTCGAATTCTCCTTTGAAGAACCTTGAGGTGCTGGTTCAAAATTAGCAGTAAGAGGGAAAAAATCCACCACTCAATTCACGACTATGTGGAAAAAATTAAAACCCAAGAGATTTTAAAACAGACACAACACATACACACAACTCTCCAGGCATGTTGAAGGTAGGGCATGGATAATCAGTTTTGTGCATATAGTATAGTCTGTGAAGGGGAGTGACAATGCCATGATATTTTATCATGATCAGTAAGAAATATTAAACCCAACTGTGCTATGATGCTGAAGGAATTGGTGTGAATATTCTGAATGAGTACATCAATATTTTATTCATCTACACATTCTGCTAAGAAATTCATATTTAAAAATGCATGAATGGGGGTGTTTGAAGAGAGAACTAGATATAAAACTGATTAGGATGATATACTCTCATATTCACATTTGGTATATTAAAAGTAAAGAAAAGCTTTTTAAAATTCTCGCTGAAAAAATGGATTTTAACCGAATGGTTAAATATATATTATTGTCGACAAATAGAACTTTTCTTAGAGGGAGAGAATGTTTCCACATACCCTGTGAATGTTAATTTCAAATGAAAGTTCTTAGCCCTTTAAATAATAAGCCTTTAAAAATAAGTGGCTTCAATGATATGAGTTCATGTATAACAAATTTTTCACATAAATATCATGAACTGATTTTCTTCCTTATAGTAAATGAAATAATATTAAACTACTTGAACTTGGAGAAAAGTAATGGGAGGAAAAGAAATGCTTCTCTGTGTTTCCTCCTCTTGTGAATAACACAATTTAATTTAATAATTCATAGGAGACCCTTTTACATGTCTTCACCAGTGTTTACTGAATGGTTAGAAGGCTCCAGGTTGTGTTTCATAAAAACCAGTCCTGATTTTCTAGACATATGTTGGTAGTTCCTGAGTGCAGAGAGAATGTGATGCAGGTACCCATATATGAAACAATGCCCTTATGCAATATTTTAATTTTTCAGAAAGTACTTGGAATAAAATCAAACTCATTCTTACAAAGAAAGCAGAATCCTCAGGTAAACCCCAGAACTGAGACTCCAAAGAGCTCCCAACTGCAAAATTTTCCTATGGCTTGTGAAATTCCCTGCCCACACCCTGGAGAGAAAAGTCACTGGTAGGGTACATAAGTAGACAAAGAGGGACTTAACTAAACACAAGAGATAATTTGGGAGAGAAATATGTCATAAAACAAAAACCTAATCGATCCAGTAGTGTGCCTGTTGTTCCATTTTATGCACACACAATTGTAGCCTGCCACATTGAAGAAACAAAAACTACGGGATCTTATACAAATAGGCAATTCCAAGACTTCATGTTTGACACTCACCACACTCTTTCTCTAATCTCTTTTTCATGGATGGATATCATTCATACATGTATATAACAAAACTTGGTGTGTAGAGCAAAATTCATGACCGTACAAAATATAGGGACATAGCATCTTAAAGGGGTCCAATACACACATTTCCAGTACGAAATTGATTTCTGGCACATTTTTAAAACTTGGCAAGAGCATCTTTCAAACTTGGCTCCTAACCATGATGCATGACTCACCTTGGGTGTACATGTTTTCACAAAATGACTCTTTTGAAATACATCATTTTTTTATAATAAATATTAAACCAATAAGCTGTTTTTCCTTTGTGTACATTCCCTGGTGTATGGTATATTCACAGATGTGAATTCATCTCTTCAATCATTATTAAACTTTTTCAGTATCCCTAAAAAATTATAATAAATAGAGAAAAATGAGATGAACAAAAATGAAATTCTTCCCTTCTCAATCCTTTTGATGACACAGTCAATCAGAGGTGTTTTTCTGGCTCCCCGTGCACAATATTTTTTTTGTTTCTCTATCAGGTTTATTAATATATATGATCACTTACAACCTCATGTGAGAAAGAGAACAATGAATGGCTTTTTAAAAGATGCTGATAAGGTTTTTATTTAAAAACTAGAAATTGAAATGGACATCAGATTTAAAGAAAATTTAAATTTAGAAGTCATTGTGAGGTTATGTTAAATTAAATATAATCAATGATAAGAAATAGATATTATGGCTCTATCACCTATAAAGGAAAATACTTAGTCTGATATAATGACAATAATTAAAATATTTTCACATTATTTTATTCCATGTAGAACACTCAGACAAAATATTCTCTTGTAATGAAATAATTTTTTTTCATGCTAATTCCTCTTTGGTATTGCACATATCTCATGGGCATGAATTAATACACATAACAAGATCACTAGGAAAACCATAGTATTTCCAACCAGCAATCCTCATAATAATGGAATCCAAGGGCAGAGGAAGATGAGAGAAAAGAATGAGAATGTATTGTCCACTCAATGAAGAGCCATCCCTATCAAAATCCACCAGACCCAGATACATCTCAGCAAAGTACAATGGATAAGCTTTCAGGTAACATGAAATTGAAATTTTTGCCCTGGATTTAAAAAACGGCTCACTCTTGTGGAGCTTGGAACGCTAGAATCATGGACATGCTGCCATTTGTGACCCAGGAAAAATGGCAAAGAATAAATTATGAGCAACTGCCCTTGTGTGGCTTCTTTCCCTTCTCCACCACAGGGATCCTAGATGGCTTTTGTCCATTGAATGCCACAGCATTACTTGGAACTCGGGGCATGGAGCATGAGCTCTTTGGAAAAGACAGCAACTAGAGGGAAGTCAGGGTGAAAAATAGAAAAGAAAGGGCATTGATAATCAGTTTTGTGCATATAATATATTCTCTGACTGTGGGGGACTATGCCATGATATTTTGTAATGATCTGTAAGAAATATTAAACCCCTGGTTGTTGTGATACTGAAGGAAAATTGTGTGAGAATTCGGACCAAGTGCATCTATGATTGTTCTTTACACATTCTGCTAAGAAATACATATTTTAAAATGTATGAATGTGGGGGTTTGGAGGTGAAAACCAGATATAAAACAGATTAGGATGATATTCTCTCATATGCAAATTTGGTATATTAAAAATAAGGAAAAACTTTTTTAAAGTCCTCATTGAAAAAATGGATTTTAAAATATATTTAAATATTAATTATCGCCTACAAGTAAATGTTTACTTAGAGGGAAAGAATGTTTCCACACACCCTGTGAATGCTAATTGCAAATGAAAGTTCTTAGATCTTTTAAATAATAAGATTTTTAAAAAATAACTGGCTTACATGATATGAGTTCAGGTGGAACGAATTTTTCTCGTAAATATTTGGAACAGATTTTCCACCTAATAGTTAATGAAATAATATTAAACTACTTCAACTTGGAGAATAGTCATGGGAAGAAAAGTAATGCTTCTAAGTTTTTCCTCTGCTTTAGAATAACACAATTTTAAATTGATAATATACAGGAGATCATTTTACATGACTACGCAAGTGTGCAATAAATGGGTAGAAGGCTCCAGGTAATGTTTCAAGAAAACCAGTCCTGATTTTCTGTAAATATTTGGGTTGTTCCCGAGGGGAGAAAGTATGTGATGCACGTATCCATATATAAAACAATACTCTTTTGCCACATTTTAATTTTTCAGAAAGTACTTGGAATAATATCAAACTCATTCTTACAAAGAAAGCAGAATCCACAGATAAACCCCAGAACTCTGAATATAAAGAGCTCCCAACCGCAAAATTTTCCTATGGCTTATTAAAGCCTCTGCCCACACCCTGGAAAGAAAAGGCACTGGCAGTGTAAATTAGTTGAAAAAAAGGGGCACAAATATTCACAAGATATTATGGGGGAGACGACTGCATCATAAAAGACAAGAGCCTAATCCATCAACAATGAGCTCGACACTCCATTCTAAAAATATGTGATTATAGGCTCCAACCATGAAGAATATCAAAACTAAGACACCTAAGAGAAATAGGCAATTCCAAGACTTCATGTTTGACACTCAATACACTCTTTCCTTTAATCTAATTTTCAGTGACATATATCATTCGTACATGAACATATATATACTGGCTGTGTTGAGCAAAGCTCATGACGTTACAAAATAACAACTTAAAGGGGTCCCATACACACAAATCCAGCAGGAAATGGAATTGTTGTTCGTTTTCTTAAAATTTGACCAGAGTATCTTTCAAGGTCTACTACTAACCTTGATGTATGACTCACCTTGTGTGTACATGTCCTCACAAAATGAATATTTTGAAACGTATATCTTTTATTGGTAAATATTAGACAGATAAGACATTTTTCAAATGTGTACATTCCCTGGTGTATGGTATATTCACGGATGTGATCCATCTCTTCAATCATTATTAAAACTTTTCAATATTTATTTGACATTATAATAATGAAAGGAAAACCAAATGAATAAAAATATTCTTCAATTCTCAATCCTTTTGATGACACAGCCAAGCAGAGGTGTATTTCTGGCTCTCCTTGAAAATTTTATTTTGGTTATCTCTGTTTTATTGATATATGATCGCTTACCACCTCTTGTGAAGTTAGTGAAAAATGAATGGTTGTTTTAAAGGTGTTGAAAAGGTCTTTATTGTAAAACTACAAATTGAAACGGACATCAGAATGAAAGAAAATGTAAATTTTGAAGGGAAAGTAAGGTGAGGTTTGATTTAATATAATCAATGTTAAGAAACAGGTAATATGACACTAAAGCCTAAAAGGAAAGTAATTAATTTGATATAATGACAATAAATTAAATCAAAATTCAAATTATTATATTCCAGGTAGAACACTCAGAATAAAAAATCTCAATGAGTGAAATAATTTTTTTCATGCTAATTCCTCTTTGATGTTGCACATATCTCATTGGCAGAAAATAGGACACATAACAAGATCACTAAGCAAAGGATAGTATTTCCAACCACCAATCCTCATAACAATGGAACCCTTGGACAGAGGCAGAATTGAGAAGAGAATGAGAAAATATTGTCATCTTAATGAAGAGCCATCCTTATGAAAATTCACCAGACACCAGATACATCCCAGCAAAATGTAATGAATAAGCTTTTCAAGAAACATGGAATTGAAATTTCTGCCCCAGATTTCAAAAGGGATCCCACTTGTGGAGAGTGGAAAGCTAGAATCACCATCATCCTGCCTTTGGTGACCCAGGAGAAACGGCAAAAATATGAGTACAAGCAACTGGCCTTGTGTGGCTTCTTTCTCTCCTCCACCACACACAGCCTAGAGCAACTGGAGAGAGGCACTGTGAAAAATAGAAAAGAAAGAGAAGGAGAATGGAATAATGGAGAAAAGAAACTAACCTCAAATTCTCTTTTGAAAAACCAGGAAGTTCTGGTTCAATATTAGCAGTAAAAGGAAAAATATTCACAAGACAATTCTCAAATTTTTGTAATAAATCAAAACCAGAGTCTTTAAAACAGACACAACACATACATACAACTCTCTAGACATGCTGCATGCAGGGCATGGATAATCAGTTTTTACATGACAATGACATGATATTATGTAATGATCTTTAAGATATATTACACCCCAGTGTGATGTGATGCTTAACCAAAGTGGTGTGAGTATTCTGAACGAGTGCATCAATGTTTTGTTCATTTACACATTCTGCTAAGAAATAGATATTTAAAAATGCATGAGTGTGGGTGTTTGGAGGTGAAAACCAGATATAAACCAGATTAGGGGGTAGCGGCTGTGTCTCAATCAGTAGCGCTCCCGTTTACCATATGGGAGTCCCTGGGTTCGGTTCCCGGGGCCTCCTGGTGAAGGCAAGCCCACCCACATGGCATGGTTAGCTGACCCAGCGAGCACAAGCAGCAAGGGGGGGATAAATAAATAAATAAATAAAATCTTAAAAAAAAGAAAAAGAAAACTAAGAAAAAAAAACAAATTATAATGATATTCTCTCATACATACATTTGGTACATTGAAAATTAAATAAAAACTTTTTTAGTGTTGTCATTGATAGAGGATTTCAAAAGAATCATTAAATATCTATTATCCTCTACAAATAAACATTTACTTAGTGGGAGAGAAGGTTTCCACATATTCTGTGAATGCCAATTGTAAATGAGTGCCCGTATAACCATTAAATAATAAGATTTTAAAAATAAGTATGTTCAGTGATATGAATTCACATGGAATGAATTTTTCTCATAAATATCTGTAAGAGATTTTCCTCTTAATAGTTATTGTAATCTTATTAAAGTACTTCAACTTGGAAAACAGTCAAGGGAGGAAAAAATGATTCTCAATATTTCCTCTGCTTTTGAATAACACAATTTTAAATTGTTAATTCAAGGAGATCATTTTACATGATTTTACCAGTGTTTAGTAAGTGGTTAGAAGGCTCCAGGTTTGGTTTCAAGAAAACTATTCCTGATTTTCTGGGCATATTTTCGTAGTTCTCGAGTGCAGAGAGAATGTGATGCAGTTATCCATATATAAAACAGTACTCTTATGCTACATTTTAATTTTTCATAAAGCACTAGGTATAAAATCAAACTCATTCTTACAAAGAAAACAGAATCACAGATAAACCCCAGAACCCCGAATATAAAGAGCTCCCAACTGCAAAATTTTCCTATGGCTTCTGAAAGCCCCTGCTCACATCCTGGAAAGAAAAGGCACTGGTAGTGTAAGTAAGTTGAAAAAAGGAACTCAACTATTCACAAGATATCACGGGGGAGAAGAATGGTCATAAAACAGCAGAAGTTATTCCATCAGTATAGAGCTCAGCACTCCATTCTAAGAACATGTGATTATAGGCTCCAACAATGAAGAAAAACAAAACTAAGACACCTTAGAGGAATAGGCAATTCCAAGCCTTCATGTTTGACACTCAATACACTCTTTCCCTTCATCTATTTTTCAGTGACATATATCATTTGTACATGAGCATACATAAACTTGCTGTGTCCAGCAAATCTCATGACGTTACAAAATAAAGGGTCATAGCCAATTAAAGGGGTCCCATACACACAACGCCAGCAGCTAATCGAATTGTTGTTCATTATCAAAAAAATTGGCCATAGTATTTTTCAAACTTGACTACTAACCATGATGTAAGACTCACCTTGGGAGTACATGTTCTCACAAAAATAATATTTTGTTAACTATCTCTTTTATTGGTAAATATTAGACAGATAATATGTTTTTCAAATGTGTACATTCCCTGGTGTATGGTATATTCAAGGATGTGATCCATCTCTCAATCAATATTAAATCTTTTCAATATCTCTTTGATATTTTAATAAAGAAAGAAAATGCAGATGAATAAAAAAATTCTTCACTTCTCAATCCTTTTGAAGACACAGCCAAGCAGAGGTGTATTTCTGGAACCCCTTGAAAATTTTATTTTGGTTATCTATCAGTTTTATTGATATATGATCACATACCACTTCATGTGAAGTTAGGGAAAAATGAATCGCTGTTTTAAAGGTGTTGAAAACTCTTTATTTTGAAACTAAAAATTGAAATGGACATCAGAATGAAAGAAAATGTGAATTTTGAAGGGAAATTAAGGTGAGGTTTGATTAAATATTCAATGTTAAGAAATAGATAGTATGACACTAAAGCCTAAAAGAAAGTAATTAATTCGATATAATGACAATAAATTAAATCAAAATTCAAATTATTATATTCCAGGTAGAACACTCAAGGAATATAATCTCTAGGAATGAAATGATTTTTTTTCATGCTAATTCATCTTTGGTATTTCACACATAGGATGGGCATAATTAGTACATTTAAAAACATCACTAGTAAAACCATAGTATTTTCAACCAGGAATCCTCATAACAATGGATTCAAAGGGCAGAGGAAGAATTGAGAATAGAATGAGAAAGTATTGTCATCTAAATTAAGAGCCCTCCCTAACAAAACACACCACACACCAGATACATCCCAGCAAAGTGCAATGGATAAGCTTTTCAAATAACATGAAATTGAAATTTTATTTTTATTTTTATTTATTTTTTTTATTATGGGTAAAAATCAAAATTCTCACAAGACATACAAACATTTGCATAATGATATATAAATATATGTGCATATATGTGTATTTGCTTACAAAAATGTTATTTATATATATATATATACATATATTTTAAGAGGTGCTTAGATTACCTAAAATATTACACGGAACCCACTGGGATTCCCATGTTGCCCACCTCCCACACCTCCCACCACATCCCACACAAACATCTCCCACAAGTGTGGCCCACCAACCTCAATGAACTTACACATCCTGGAGCCTTGCCACCAACCATAGACCACAGTTCACACTGTAGACCACACTCTCTCCCACTCAGTTCTGAGTGGTGTGTGCTGATTTAAAATGGCCTACATCCATTGCCACAACAGTACTCAGGACAACCTCCAACTCCCAAAGAAGCCCCTGTATTTCAACTGCTCATCCCATCCCTACCCAAAAACTGTCAAGTGGCCACTGGCTCCACCTCATTGTTATAATTTCTTGCATTGCAAGAATCACTATATGTGAGCAAGAGAATACCATCAAGTCCACTCTAGTCCATAGTTCTTCCCCCAATCCAGAGGCGACTGGGATGGTGATGTCCACTCCAACTCCAAGTGAGAGAGGGCTTATATCCCATGGATATGGTGGGTGGGATGATTCTGCCTGCAGATGCAGGCCCTCTCCATTCCCTGGGATGGCCATTTCCCATCGTTGTCTCCTCACCAGGTGACTTGGATGAGTCCATTGAGCTGTAGGGTAGGAGTTGCAGTTCCACCTAGATTTCCTGCACACCTGGCACATAGGTAGATGGGAGGCTCCAGTCTCTGGAAGTATACCTAAGAAACTCCAGCATCACATGTAGGTTTGAATAGAAATTTTAGTCCCAGATTTTAAAAAGGGCTCCCTCTTGTGGAGTATGGAATGCTACAATCATGGACATTCTGCCAATGGTGTCCCAGGAAAAATGGGAAATAAAAAAAATGAGCAACTGGACTTGTGTGGCTTCTTTCCCTTCTCCACCTCAGGGATCCAAGTTGGGTGCTGTCCATTCAATGTGGCAGAATAATTTTCTGGAGCTCAGGGCATGGAGGATGAGCACTTTGGAAAAGAGAGCTAACTGTAGGAAAGCACTGTGAAAAATAGAAAAGGAAGAGAAGAAATGTGGAATAGTGGAGCTAGGAAAATATACTCAAATTCTCTACCAAAAACATTGAAATGCTGGCACAAAGTAAGCAGTAAAAGGAAAAAAAACCACCAATCAATTCACGACTAGGTCGAAAAATTAAAACCCAAGAGTCTTTAAAACAGACAGAACATATACACACAAATCTCCAGACAAGTTGAAGGAAGGGCATGGATAATAAGTTTTCTGCATAAAATGTAATCTGTGACTGGGGGAAACAATGTCATGATATTTTTTCTTGATCTGTAAGAAATATTACACCCCTAGGTGGTGTGATGATGAAGAAAAATGGTGTGAGGGTTCTGAATGAGTGCATCAGTATTTGTCATTTACACAATCTGCTAAGGAATATATATTTAAATATACATGAAAAAAATAAAACTGAATTAATGTGGGTGTTTGGAGGTGAAAACTAGATATAAAACAATTTTGCACAATATTCTCGCATAGGCAAATTTGGTATATTAAAAATAACGAGACACTTCTTAAAATTTCTCATTGAAAAATGGATTTTAAAGAATAGTTAAATATCTATGATTATCTACAAATATACCTTTTAATAGAGGGACAGGATGTTCCCACATACTCTGTGAATGCTAATTCCAAGTGAAAGTTCTTATCCCTTTTAAATAATATGATTATAATAATAAGGGGCTTCAATGATACGAGATGGTGTGGAACTTATTTTTCACATAAATATCTTTACCCGACTTTCCTCCTAATAGTTAATGAAATAATATCAAACTACTTCAACTTGGAGAAGAGTAATGGGAGGAATAGAAGTGCTTCTCTGTGTTTCCTCTGTTTTTGATTTACACCATTTTCAATTGATAATGCACAGGAGATCATTTTACATGACTTCCCAAGTGTTTACTGAATGATTAGAAGGCTCCATGTACTGTTACACAAAAACCCAGTCTTGATTTTCTGG
Source organism: Tolypeutes matacus (assembly GCA_026826555.1). NCBI lineage: Eukaryota > Metazoa > Chordata > Mammalia > Cingulata > Chlamyphoridae > Tolypeutes > Tolypeutes matacus. The sequence goes on along the minus strand of JAKSZT010053856.1, from coordinate 209,126 downwards.
ATATATATGGATATTTCTGGAGTGCAGAGACAATGTGATGCAGGTATCCATATGTAAAACAATACTCAAATGCCACATTTTAATTTTCCAGAAATTTCATGGAATAAAGATTTGGAATAAAATCAACCTCATTCTTACAAAGAAAGCAGAAGCCACAGATAAACCACGGAACTCAGAATAAAAAGAGCTCCTAAACACAAAATTTTCCTATAGATTATGAAACCCCTTCTTACACCCTGGAGTGAAAAGGCACTGGTAGAGTACATAAGTTGACAAAGAAGGACTCAGTTATTCACAAGATACCTTGGGGGAGAAGAATGGGTGATAAAAAACAATAACCTAATTTACCAGCAATGTGCACCGTGCTCCATTCTTTGGAAAAGTGATTATTACCTCCAAAAACAAAGCAACACAAAACTAAGACAACTTTAGAGAAATAAGCAATTCCAAGCCTTCATATTTGACACTACCACACTCTTTCTCTTAATCTATTTTTCAGTGACGGATACCATTTGTACATGAACATACATAAATTTGGTGTGTAGATCAAAACTCATGAACTTACAAAATAAAGGGACCCAGCAACTTAAAGGGGTCCCATACACACATCTCAGCCAAAAATCTTTATGTGGCTCATTTTATAAAACTTGGCCAGAGCATCTTTCATACTCGACTACTAACCATGATGTATGACTCACCTTGGGAGTACATGTCCTCACAAAATGACTATTTTGAAACACATCTCTTTTATTGATAAATATTAAACAAATACCCTGTTTTTTCAATGTGTACATACGCGGGTGTATTGTATATTCACGGATGTGAATTCATCACATCAATCATTATTAAAACTTTTCAATATCTATATGAAATTATAATAAAGAAAGAAAAACCAGATGAACAAAAAAGAAATTCTTCACTTCTGAATCCTTTTGATGACACAACCAAGCAGAGGTGTATTTCTGGCTCTCCCTGAAAAATTTATTTTGTTTATCTTTCAGTATTATTGATATATGATCGCTTACCACCTCATGTGAAGAAGGTGAACAATAAATGGCTTTTAAATCTGTTGGAAAGGTCTTTATTTTAAATTGAATGGACATCAAAATGAAAGAAAATATAAATTATGAAGGGAAAGTAAGGTTAGGTTTCATTTAATATAATCAATGATAAGAAATAGATAGTATGGCACTAATGTCTAAAAGGAAAATAATTAGTTTGATATAATGACAATAAATTAAATCAAAATTCAAATTATTATATTCCATGTAGAACACACAGACAATATAATCTCTATGAATGAAATAAATTTTTTTTCCTGCTAATTCCTCTCTGGTATTGCACATATCTCTTGGCATAAATTAGTTTAAATAACAACATCACTAAGATAAGCATCGTATTTCCAACCAGCAATCCTCATAACAATGAAATCCAAGGGCAAAGGAAGAAATGAGAAAAGAATGAGAAAGTATTGTCATCTCAATGAAGAGACTTGCTTTATCAAAATTCACCATACCCCTTATACATCCCAGCAAAATGTAATGGATAAGTATTTCAAGTAACATGAAATTAATCTTTTGCCCCGAATTTCAAAAGGGATCCCACTTGTGAAGACTGGAACACCAGAATCACCATCATCTTGCAACTGGTGAAATAGGACATAAGGTGAGTATATGATCCCAAGCAACTGGTCTTGTGTGGCTTTTTTCCCTCCTCCACCACAGGAATCCTAGATGGGTTTTTTCCATAAAATGCCACAGAGTAATTATTTTGGAGCTCGTTGCATGTAGGATGAGCTCTTTGGAAAAGAGAGCAACTGGAGAGAAGTCGCTGTGAAAAAATAGAAAAGAAAGAGAAGGAGAATGCAATAGTGGAGAAAAGAAACTAAGCTCGAATTCTCTAGTGAAGAACTGGGAGGTGCTCCTTCAAAATTAGCATGAAAATGAAAAAAAAAATCACCAGTCCATTCATGACTATGCAGAAAAAATTAAAACCCAAGAGTCTTAATAACATACACAACAAATACACACAAATCTCCAGACATGTTGAAGTCAGGCCAAGGATAATATGTTCTGTGCATATAGTATAGTCTGTTACTGGTGGTGACAATACCATGATATTTTTATCATGATGTGTAAGAAATATTAAACCCCAGTGAGGTGTGATGCTGAAGGAAAGTGGTGTGATGATTCTGACCTAGTGCACTAATTTTTTTTTGTTTACATATTCTGCTATGGAATACATATTTAAAAATGCATGAATATGAGGGTTTGTATGGTAAATCCTGATATGAAACAGATTAAGATGATTTTCTTTCATATACAAATTTGATATATTAAAAATAAAAAAAAACTTTTTAAAAGTTCTTGTTGATAAATGGATTTTAAAAGAATGGTTAAATATATATTATCATTTACAAATAAACCTATACATAGAGAGAGAGGATTTCCCACATACCCTGTGAATGCTAATTGCATATGAATGTTCTTAGCCCTTTTAAATAATAAGATTTTAAAAAGAAGTGGCTTCTATGATATGAGTTGAGTGGAACGAATTTTTCACACACATATCTGAAACAGATTTTTTTCCTAATAGTTAATGAAATACTATCAAGCCAGTTTAACTTGGAAAATAGTCAAGGGAAACAAAGAAATGCTTCTCAGTGTTTCCTCCCCTTTTGAATAACACAAATTTAAATAGATTATTCAAGGAGATCACTTTACATAATTTTGACAGCATTTAGTGAGGGGTTAGAAGGCTCTGGGTTCTGTTTCAAGAAAACCAGTCCCGATTTTCTGGACATTTTTGGGTAATTCCTGAGTGCAGAGAGAATATGATGCAGGTATTCATATATAAAACAATACACTGATGCCACATTTTAATTTTTCAGAAAGTTCTTCGATTAAAGATTTGGAATAAAATCAACCTCATTCATACAAAGAAAGCAGAAGCCACAGATAATCCCTGGAACACAGAATATAAAGAGCTCCTAACTGCAAAATTCTCCTATGGCTTGTGAAAGCTCATGTCCACACCATGGAGTGAAAAGGCACTGATAGGGTACATAAATTGACAAAGAGCAACTCAAATATTCACAAGATAACAGGGAGGAGAAGAATGGGTGATAAAAAACATGAACCTAATTCACCAGCAATGTGCACAACACTCCATTCTACGCATGCATCATTGTAGTCTCCAACAACAAAGAAACACAAAACTAAGACTTTAGAGAAATAGGCAATTACTAGCCTTCATGTATGACACTCACCACACTCTTTTTCTTAATCTATTTTTCAGTGAGGGATATCATTCGTACATAAACATACATGAACTTGGTGCATAGAGCAAAACTCATGAACTTACAAAATAATGGTACATAGAAACTTTAAAACATAGACAGAGTATCATTCAAACTTGACTACTAACCATGATTTATGACTCACCTTGGTTGTGCATGTTCTAACAAGATTACTTTTTAGAAACAAATCCTTTTTCTTGATAAAGACTAAAGCACTAAGCTGTTTTTCCAATGGGTACATTTCCTGTTGTATGGTATAATCACGGATGGGTTTCACCTATTCAATGATTAATAAACATTTTCTGCATCTCTTTAAGAATTATAATAAAGGAAGACAAACCAGATGAACGAAAATTAATTCTGCAGTTCTCTATCCGTTTGATGACACAGCCAAGCAGAGGTATATTTCTGGCTCTCATTGAACAATTATTTTGTTTATCTATCACTTTTATTGATATATGATCACTTACCAACACATGTGAAGAATGTGAATAATTAATGGAGTTTTTAAAGCCCTTGTAAAGATCTTTATTTTAAAATTATAAATTGAAATAGACATCAGATTGAAAGAAAATGTAAATTTAGAAGGGAATGTAAGGTTAGGTTAGAATTAATATAATCAATGATAAGAAATAGATATTATGTCACACACACATATGAAGGAAAATAATTAGTCTGATATGATGACAATAAATTAAATCAAAATTCAAATTATTTTATTCCAGGTAGAACACTCAGGCAAAATAATCTCCAGGAATGAAAAAAAATTTTTCATGCTAATTCCACTGTGGTATTTCACACATCTAATTGACATAAATTAGTAGGCATAACAATATCACTTGGACAACCACAATATTTACAACCAGCAATCCTCATAACAATGGATTCTATGGGCAGAAGAAGAAATGGGAAAAGAATGAGAAACTATTGTCATCTCAATGAGGAGCCATCCTTATCAAAATTCACCAGACAACAGAAAAATGTCAGCAAAGTGCAATGAATAAATTTTTCAAGTAAAATGAAATTGAACTTTTTTCTCTGGATTTCAAATGGATGCTCATCTGTGGAGACTGGAACCCTAGAATAACGGTCATCCTGTCATTGGTGACCCAGGAAATACTGCAAAGAAATGATTCCTATAAACTGACCTTGTGTGGCTTTCTTCACGCCTCCACCACAGGCATCCTTGAGGAGTTTTGCCCATACAATTCCTAGATTAATTATTTGGAGCTCTAATCATGGAGGGTGAGCTCTTTGGATAAGATAGCAAGTGGAGAGAAGACACTGTGAAAAACAGAAAAAATGAGAAGGATAATGGAATAATGGAGAAAAGAAACTAACCTTGAATTTTCTTTAAAGAAACATGAAGTGATGGTTTAATATTAGTAGTAAAAGGAAAAAAATCCCCCAGGGCAATTCTCAGCTTTGTGGAATAAATTAAAACAAAAGAGTCTTTAAAACAGTCACAACACATACATACAACTCTCTAGACATGCTGTAGGCAAGGCATGGAAAATCAGTTTTGTGCATATGGTATAGTCTGTGACTGGGGTTGACAATGTCTTGATATTGTATAATGATCTGTGAAAAATATGATACCCCAGTGTAATGTGATGCTAAAGGAAAATGGTGTGAGTATTTGGAATGAGTGCATCAATGTTTTGTTCATTTTCACATTCTTCTGTGGGATGTGGTGGGATGTGTGGGAGTTGAGCAACATGGGAATCCCAGTGGGTTCCATGTAATATTTTGGGTAATCTAAGCACCTCTTAAAATACATTTATATATATATAAATAACATTTTTGTAGGCAAATGCACATATATGCATATATATTTATATATCATTTTACAAATATTGGTATGTATTGTGAAAATTTTGATTTTTATCCACAATAAAAAATAAATAAATTAAAAAACAATTGCATGAATGTGAGCATTTGGAGGTGAAAAACAGATATAAACAGATTAGGACGATATACTCTCATATGCAAATTTGGTATATTAAAAATAAAAAAAACTTTTTTAAAGTTCTCATTGAAAAAGTATTTTAAAAGAATTGTTAAATATATATTATCCTCTACAAATAAAATTTTTCTTAGTGGGAGAGAATGTTTCCAAATATGCTGTGAATGTCAATTGCAAATGAAACTTCTTAGGCCCTTTAAATAATAGAATTTTAAAAATAAGTGGGTTGAGTGATATGAATTCACCTGGAATGAATTTTTCACATAAATATCTGTTAGAGATTTTCCCCCTAATAGTTAGTGAACTAATCCTAAACTACTTCAACTTGGAGAATAATAATGGGAGGAAAGAAATATTTCTCAGTGTTTCCTTTGTTTGGAATAACACAATTTGAAATTGATAATTCTGGGGAGATCATTTTAGATGACTTCACCAGTTTTTCCAGAATGGTTACAGCATTCAAGGTTCTGTTTCAAGAAATCCAGTCCTGATTTTCTGGACATATTTGTGTAGTTCCGGAGTGCAGGGAGAATGTGATGCAAGTATCCATATATAAAACAATACTCTTTATGCCATATTTTAATTTTTCAGAAAGTACTTTGAATAAAATCAAACTTATTCTTACAAAGAAAGCAGAATCCAGAGAAAATCCCAGAACTCAGATTACAAAAAGGTCCCAACCAAAAATTTTTCCTTGGCTTGTGAAAGAACCTGTCCACAACCTGTAGAGAAATGGCACTGGTTGGGAACATAATTTGACAAAGAGACACTCAACTTTTCACCAGATATCATGGGGGAGAATAATGGGTCACACAACATAAGAACCTAATCCATCCAGCAGTGTGAACTGCACTCCATTCTATACACTCACGATTATAGCCTCCAACAATGAATAAACACAAAACTAAGACAACATTAAAGTGTTAGGCAATGCCAAATGCTCATGTTTTACACTCATCACACTCTTTCTCTTAATATATTTTTCAGTGGCAGATATCATTCTTACATAAAATTGGGGTATAGAGCAAAGCTCATGACCATAAAAAATAAAGGGTAATAGCATCTTAAATGGGTCCCATACATACATCTCCAGTGGGAAATCGAATTGTGGATCCTTTTTTAAAACATGGACAGAGCATCTTTGAAACTCGACTACTAACCATGACTTATGACTCAACTTCGTTGTGCATGTTCTAAGAAAATGAATATTTAGAAACAAATCTGTTTTATTAATAAATATTAAACCAATAAGCTCTTTTTCAAATGAGTACATTTCCTTTTGTATGATATATTCACAGTTGGGATTCATCTCTTCAATGATTAATAAACGTTTTCTGCATCTCTAAAAAAATTACAATAAAGACAACCAGAGGAACCAAAAAATTCTTCAGTTCTCAATCATTTTGATGACACAGGCAAGCAGAGGAATATTTCTTGCACTCCTTGAACAATTATTTTATATATCACATTTATTGATATATGATCACTTAACACCTCATGTGAAGAATGTGAATAATGAATGGACTTTTTAAAGTTCTTGAAAAGATCTTATTTTTTTTTAATTATAAATTGAAATAGACATCAGATTGAAAGAAAATGTAAATTTAGAAGGTAATGTAAAGTTATGTTAGAATTAATATAATCAATGATAAGAAATAGTATGTCACGAACGCCTATGAAGGAAAATAATTAATCTGATATGATGACAATAAATTAAATCAAAATTCAATTATTACATTCCAGGTAGAACACCCAGGCAAAATAATCTCCAGGAATAAATTAATTTCTTTCATGCTAATTCCACAGTGGTACTGCACATATTTAATTGACATAAATTAGTACACATAACAAAATTACTAGGAAAACCATAGTATTTCCAATCAGCAAATCTCATAACAATGGAATCTAAGGGCAGAGGAAGAAATGAGAAAAGAATGAGAAAGTATTGTCATCTCAATGAAGAGCCATCCTTATCAAGATTCACCAGACAACATATACATCACAGCAATGTGCAATGGATAAAATTTTCAAGTTACATGAAATTGAACTTTTGCCTCGGATTTCAAAAGGACAGTCGCTTGTGGAGTCTGGAACTCTAGAATCACGATCATCCTGCCATTGGTGACCCAGGAAAAACTGCAAAGAAACGATTCCTAGAAACTAACCTTGTGTGGCTTCCTTCCCTCCTCCACTGCAGGCATCCTAGAGGGGTTTTGTAGATACAATGCTGCAGATTAAATATTTGAAGCTCGGGGCATGGATGATGAGCTATTTAGAAAAGTCAGCAACTGGAGAGAGGCACTGTGAAAAATAGAAAAGAAAGAGAAGGAGAACGCAATACTGGACAAAAGAAACTAACCTCGAATTATCTTTGGAAGAAACAGAAAGAGCTGATTCAATATTAGCAGTAAAAGGAAAAAAAAAATTACCAGGCAATTCTCAACATTGTGGAATAAATTAAGACCAAAAAGTCTTAAAAACAGACACAACACATACATAAAACTCTCTAGGCATGCTCTAAGCAGGGCATGGATAATCAGTTTTGTGCTTATAGTAAAGTCTGTGACTGGGGATGAAAATGATGTGATATTTTGTAATGATCTGTAAGAAAAAGTACACCCTAGTGTGGTGTGATGTGGAAGGAAAATGGGGTGAGTAATCTGAATGCGTGCATCAATATTTTGTTCATTTACACATTTTACGAAGAAATACATATTTAAAAATGCATGAATGTGGTGGTTTGGAGGTTAAAAACAGATATAAAACAGATTAAAATGATATTCTCTCATACCGAAATTTGGTATATCAAAAATTAAAACAAAAAACTTTTAAAGTTCTCTTTGAAAAAGGATTTTAAAAGAATTGTTAAATATATATTATCCTCTACAAATAAACCTTTACTCAGTGGGAGAGAATTTTTCCACATACCATGTGAATGGCAATTGTCCATGAAAGTTCTTAGGCCCATTAAATAAAAAGATTTAAAAAATAAGTGGGTTCAGTGATATGAATTCACATGGAAGGAATTTTTCACATAAATATCTGGAAGATATTTTCCTCCTAATAGTTATTGAAATCATATTAAACTACTTCAACTTGGAAAATCATCAAGGTATGAAAAAACGCTTCTCAGTGTTTCCTCCATTTTTGAAAAACACAATTTTAATTCGTTAATTCAAGGAGATCATTTAACATGATTTCACCAGTGTTTAGTAAGTGGTTTGAAGGCTCCAGATTTTGTTTGAAGAAAACAAGTCCTGATTTTCTGAACATATTTTGGTAGTTCCTGATGACAAAGAGTATGTGATGCAGGTATCCATATATAAAACATACTTTTATGCCACAATTTAATTTTTCAGAAAGCACTTGTAATAAAATCAAACTCATTCTTACAATGAATGCAGAATCCAGCGATAAACCCTGGATCTCAGAATACAAAGAGATCCCAATTGCAAAATTTTCCTATAACTTGTGCAATCCCCTGCCCACACCCTTGAGCAAAATCGCCCTGGTAGGGGACAGAAATTGACAAAGAGGGACTCACCTATTCTCAAGATGTAATTGGGGAGAAGAATGGTCACAAAACATAAGAACCTAATCCATCCAGCAGTGTGAGCCGTACTCCATTTTATGCACTCATGTTTATAGCCTCCCACAATGAATAAACACAAACTAAAACATCATTAGAGTAATAGGCAATTCAAAGTCTTCATGTTTGACACTCATCACACTTTTTCCCTTAATCTATTTTTCAGTGATGGATTTCAATCTTCCAGGAACATACATAACCTTGTTGTGTAGAGAAAAGCTCATGACCTTAAAAAATGAAGGGTCATAGTATCTTAAACGAGTCCCATACACACTTCTACAGTGGGAAATTGAATTATGGTTCATTTTTAAAAACTTGGACATAGGATCTTTCAAACTCAACTACTAACCATGATGTATGACTCACCTTAGTTGTATATTTCATCACACAATGACTATTTTGAAGCACACCTCTTTCATTGGTAAATATTAGACAGATAATGTTTTTCAAATGTGTACATTCCTTGGTGTATGGTATATTCACGGATGTGATTCATCTCTTCCATCATTATTAAACGTTTTCAATGTCTCTGAAATTGTAATAAAGAAAGAAAAACCAGATGAACAAAAAGAAATTCTTCACTTCTCAATCCTTTTGATGACACAGCCAAGCAGAGGCATTTTTCTGCCTCTCCTTGACCAATTTTTTTTGTATTACCTATTGGGTTTAATGAAATATGATAGCTTACCAACTCATATGAAGAATGTGAACAATGAATGGATTTTTAAAAAAATTGTTGGAATGATCTTTATTTTAAAATATAAAATGAAATGGACAGTAGATTGAAAGAAAATTTAAATTTAGAAGGGAATGTATGGTTAGGTTAGATTTAATATAGTCAGTGGTAAGAAATATATAGTATGGCACTAATGTCAAAAAAGGAAAATAATTAGTCTGATAAAATAATAAATTAAAACAAAATTCATATTATTATAGTCCAGGTAGAACACTCTGGCAAAATAAGCTCTAGGAATGAAATGATTTTTTTTTTCATTCTAATTCCTCTCTGGTATTGCACACATCTTTGGGGCACAAATTAGTACACATAGCAAGATCACTAGGAATACCATAGTATTTCCAACCAGCAATCCTCATAACAATCGAATCCAAGGGCAGAGGAAGAAATGAGAAAAGAATAAGAAAATATTGTCATCTCAGTGAAGAGCCATCCCTATCAAAATTCATCAGACACCAGATACATCCCAGCAAATTGCAATGGATAAGATTTTCAGGTAACATGATATTGAAATTTTAGCCCCAGATTTAAAAAAAAGGGCTCCCTCTTGTGGAGCATGGAACGCTACAATCATGGACATGTTATTTGTGACCCAGGAAAAGTGGCAAAGAAAAAAATTTGAGCAACTGGCCTTGTGTGGCTTCTTTTTCTTCTCCACCACAGGGATCCTAGATGGGTCTTGTCCATTCAATGCTGCAGGATAATTTTGTGGAGCTCGGGCATGGAGGATGAGATCTTTGGAAAACACAGCAACCTGGTGGAAGGCACTGTGAAAAATTGAAAAAAAAGAGAAGGAGAATGTAATGGTGGAGTAAAGAGGATCATCTCACATTCTCTTTTGAAGAACCTTGAGGTGCTCGTTCAAAATTAGCAGTAAAAGGGAAAAATATCCACCAGTCAATTCACGACTATGTGGAAACAATTAAAAGCCTAGAGTCTTTAAAAGAGACAGAACAAATACACACAACTCTCCAGACAAGTTGAAGGAAGGGCATAGATTATCAGTTTTCTGCATATAGTATAATCTGTGACTGGGGAAGATAATGCCTTGATATTTTTCCATGATTTGTAAGAAATATAACAACCCAGTGTGCTGTGATATTGCAAGAAAGTGATGTGAAAATTCGGACCAAGTGCATAAATGATTTTTTCATTTGCACATTCTGCTAGGAAATATATATTTAAAAATGCATGAATGTGGGGTTTGGAGGTCAAAACTATATATAAACAGGATTGGATGATATTCTCTCATATGCAAATTTGGTATATTAAAATCAAAGAAACACTTTTAAAAGTTCTCATTCAAAAATGGATTTTAAAAGACTGGTTAGATATCTGTGATCGTCTACAAATAAACATTAACTTAGATGGACAGAATGTTCCCACATACTCTGGGAATGCTTATTGCAAATGAAAGTTCTTACCCCTATTAAATAATAAGATTTTAATAATAAGTGGCTTTAATGATATGAGTTCCTGTTGGATGGATTTTTCACGTAAATATCTTTAACAGAATTTCCTCCTTATAGTTAATGAAATAATATCAAATTATTTCAACTTGGAGAATAGTAATGAGGAATAGAAGTGATTCTAAGTGTTTCCTCTGCTTTTGATTAACACAATTTTAAATTGGTAATTCACAGGAGGTCATTTTGCATGACTTCACCAGGCTTTACTGAATGGTTAGAAGGCTCCAGGTACAGTTTAAAAAAACCAGTCCTGCTTTTCTGGACATATACGGATAGTTCTGGAGAGCAGAGACATTGTAATGCAGGTATCTATATATATAACAATTCTCTTATGCCACATTTTAATTTTTCAGAAAGTTCTTGGGATAAAAACTTTGAATAAAGTCAACCTCATTATTACAAAGAAAGCAGAAGCCACAGATAAACCCCAGAACTCAATATACAAAGAGCTCTTAACTGCAAAATTATCCTATGGCTTGTGAAAGCCCCTGCCCACAACCTGGAGAGAAAAAACCTGGTAGGGTACATAAGTTTAGAGGTACTCAACTATTCACAACATATCATGGGAGAGAAGATTGGGAGATAAATATCAGGAACCTAATCCACCAGCAGTATGCACCATCCTCCATTTTATGCACACATGATTATGGCCTCCAAAAATGAAGAAACACAAACTAAGGCAACTTCAGAGAAATAGGCAATTTGAAGCCTTCATGTATGACACTCACCACTCTCTCTCTCTTAATCTATTTTTCAGTTACGCATACCATTTTTACATTAACATACATAAAATTGGTGTGTAGAACAAAACTCATGGACTTACAAACTAAAGGGACATAGCAACTTAATGGGGTCCCATATACATATCTCCAGCAGGAAACCTAATTGTGGCTCATTTTTTAGAACTTGGCCAGAGCATCTTTCAACCTCGACTACTAACCATGATATATGACCCACCTTGGCTGTAGATGTCCTGACAAAATGACTATTTTGAAACACAGCTCATTTCTTGATAAATATTAAACCACTAAGCTCTTTTTCAAATGGGTACATTTCCTTTTGTATGGTATATTCACAGATGGAATTAATCTCTTCAATGATTAATAAACATTTTCTGCATGTATATAAAAATTACAATGAAGAAAATCAGAGGAATAAAAAATTTCTTCAGTTCTCAATTCTTTTGATGACACAGCCAAGCAGAGGTGTATTTCTTGCTCTCCTTGAACAATTATTTTATCTATCACATTTATTGATATATGATCACTTAACACCTCATGTGAAGAATGTGAATAATGAATGGAGATTTTAAAGCTCTTGAAAATACCTTTTTATAAATTATAAATTGAAATAGACATGAGATTGAAAGAAAATATAAATTTAGAAGGGAATGTAAGGTTAGGTTAGATTTAATATAATCAATGATAAGAAACACATAGTATGTCACGAACACCTATGAAGGAAAATAATTAGTCTGATATGATGACAATAAATTAAATCAAAATTCAAATTATTATATTCCAGGTAGAACACTCAGGCAAAATAATCTCCAGGAATAAATCAATTTTTTTCATGCTAATTCCACTGTGATATTGCACACATCTAATTGACATAAATTAGCACACATAACATAATCACTAGGAAAACCATAGTATTTCCAATCAGCAAAACTCATAACAATGGAATCTAAGGGCAGTGGAAGAAATGAGAAAAGAATGGGAAAGTATTGTCATCTCAATGAAGAGCCATCCTTATCACAATTCACTAGACAACAGATACATCACAGCAATTGGCAATGGATAAATTTTTCAGGTATCATGAATTTGAACTTTTGCCTCGGATTTCAAAAGGATGCTCACTTGCAGAGCCTGGAATGCTAGAAGCATGATCATCCTGCCATTGGTGTCCCAGGAAAAACGGCAAAGAAATGATTCCTAGAAACTGACCTTGTGTGGCTTCCTTTCCTCCTCCACTGCAGCATCCTAGAGAGGTTTTGTACATACAACACTGCAGACTAATTATTTGGAGCTCAGGGCATGGATGATGAGCTCTTTAGAAAAGACAGCAACTGGAGAGAGGCCCTGTGAAAAATAGAAAATAAAGAGGAGAATGGAATAATGGAGGAAATAAACCAACCTCAAGTTATCTTTTGAAGAACGAGAAAGAGCTAGTTCAATATTATCAGTAAGAGAAAAAAAAAATCACCAGACAATTCTCAACACTGTGGAATAAATTAAAACCAAAGAGACTTTAAAACAGACACAAAACATACATAAAACTCTCTAGACATGGGGCAGGCAGGGCATGGATAATCAGTTATGTGCATATTCTATATTCTGTGACTGGGGATGACAAGGATGTGATATTTTGAAATGATCTGCAAGAAAAAGTACACCCTAGTGTCATGTCATGCTGAAGGAAAATGGTGTGAGTATTCTGAACGCGTGCATCAATGTTTTGTTCATTTACACATTCTGTGAAAAAATACATATTTAAAAATGTAGGTGTTTGGAGGTGAAAAACAGATATAAAATAGATTAAGATGATATTCTCTCATACACAAATTTGGTATATCGAAAATTTTTAAAAAAATTTAAAGTTCTCTTTGAAAAAGGATTTTAAAAGAATTGTTAAATATTTATTATCCTCTACAAATAAGCCTTTACTTAGTGGGAGAGAATGTTTCCACATACTCTGTGAATGCCAATTGTCAATGAAAGTTCTTAGACCCATTAAATAAAAAGATTTAAAAAATAAGTGGGTTCTGTGATATGAATTCTCATGGAAGGAATTTTTTACATGAATATCTGGAAGAGATTTTCCTCCAAATAGTTATTGAAATCTTATTAAACTACTTCAACTTGGAAAAACATCAAGGTATGAAAAAATGTTTCTAAGTGTTTCCTCCACTTTTGAATAGCACAATTTAAGTCATGAATTCAAGGAGATCATTTTAAATGATTTCACCAGTGTTTAGTAAGTGGTTAGAAGGCTCCAGATTTGGTTTAAAGAAAACAAGTCCTGATTTTCTGGACATATTTTGGTAGCTGCCGAGTGCAGAGAGAATGTGATGCAGGTATCCATATATAAAACAGTACTTTTTTGCCACATTTTAATTTTTCAGAAATCACTTGAAATGAAATCAAACTCATTCTTACAAAGAAAGCAGAATCCACAGATAAACCCCGGAACTCAGAATACAAAGAGATCCCAATCGCAAAATTTTCCTATGACTGGTGCAATCCCCTGCCCACACCCTGGAGCAAAATGGTCCTGGTAGGGTACATAAATTGACAAAGAGGGACTTACCTATTCACAAGTTATAATGGGGGAGAAGAATGGTTCACAAAACATAAGAACCTAATCCATCCAGCAGTGTGAACTGAACTCCATTCTATGCACACATGATTATAGCCTCCAACAATGAATAAACACAAAAGTAAAACAACATTAGAGTAATAGGCGATTCCAAGCCTTCATGTTTGACACTCATCACACTCTTTCCCTTAATCTATTTTTCAGTGATGAATTTCATTCTTACATGAATATACATAACCTTGGTGTGTAGAGAAAAGGTCATGACCTTACAAAATAAAGGGTCAAAGCAACTTAAACGGATCACATGCCCACATCTACAGTGGGAAATCGAATTGTGGTTCATTTTTTAAAACTTGGACATAGGATCTTTCAAACTCGATTACTAACCATGATAAATGACTCTACTTGGTTGTATATTTCAACACACAATGACTATTTTGAAACACACATTTTTCATTGGTAAACATTAGACAGTAATATGTTTTACAAATGTGTACATTCCTTGGTGTATGGTATATTCACGGATGTGATTCAGCTCTTCAAGCATTATTAAACATTTTCAATGTCTCTGGATTTGTAATAAAGAAAATCCTGATGAAGAAAAATGAAATTCTTCACTTCTCAACCCTTTTGATGACACAGCCAAGCAGAGGCTTTTTTCTGGCTCTCTTTGATCAACTTTTTTTGTTTATCTATTACATTTAATGATATATGATAACTTACCAACTCATGTGAAGAATGTGAACAATGAATGGATTTTTTAAAAGTTGTGGGAATGATCTTTATTTTAAAATTATAAATTAAAATGGACATTAGATTGAAAGAAAATTTAAATTTAGAAGGAAATTTATGGTTAGGTTAGATTTAATATAGTTAGTGATAAGAAATATATATTATGGTACTAATGCCAATAAAGGAAAATAATTAGTCTGATAAAATAACAATAAATTAAAACAAAATTCACTTACAACCCCATATGAAGAAAGAGAACAATGAATGAGTTTTTAAAAGATGTTTTAAAGGACTTTATTTTAAAATTACAAATTGAAATGGACATCAGATTTAAAGAAAATGTAAATTTAGAAGGTAATGTGAGATTAGGTTAAATTTAATATAATCAATGATAAGAAATAGATAGGTTGGCACTATCACCTATAAAGGAAAATACTTAGTCTGATGTAATGACCATAAAAATACAATTTTTTCAAATTATTATATTCCAGGCAGAACACTCAGACAAAATAATCTCTTGGAATGAAATAATTTTTTTTCATGCTAATTCCTCTTTGGTATTGCACATATCTCATGGGCATGAATTAGTACACATAGCAAGATCATTAGAAAAATCATAGTATTTCCAAGCAGCAATCCTCATAACAATGGAATCCAAGGGCAAAGGAAGAAATGAGAAAAGAATGGGAAAGTATGGTCTACTCAATGAAGAGCCATCCCTAGCAAAATTCACCAGACATCAGATACATCCCAGTGAAGTGCAATGGATAAGCTTTCAAGTAGCATGAAATTGAAAGTTTTTTCCCATAGTTAAAAAAGGGCTCCCTCTTGTGGAGCCTGGAACGCTAGAATCACGGACTTGCTGCCATTGGTGACCCAAGAAAAATGGTAAAGAAAAATTATGAGCAACTGGCCTAGTGTGGCTTCTTTTCCATCTACACCAAAGGAATCCTAGTTGGGTTTTGTCCACTCAATGCCACAGAATATTTACTTGGAGCTCGGGGCATGAAGCATGAGCTCTTTAGAAAAGAGAGCAACTGGAGGGAAGTCAGTGTGAAAAATAGAAAAGAAAGAGAAGGAGAATAGAATATTGGATGAAAGAAAGTTAGCTCGAATTCCCTTTGGAAGAACCTTGAGATGCTAGTACAAAATTAGCAGTAAATGGAAAAAAATCCAGCAGTCAATTCATGACTATGGGAAATAATTAAACCAGAGTCTTTAAAACAGACACAACACATACAGACAACCTTCCAGACATCTTGAAGGCTGGGAATGGATAATCAGTATTGTGCATGTAGAATAGGCTGTGACTGGGGGTGACAATGCCATGATAATTTATCATGATCTGTAAGAAATATTACACCCCAGTGTGGTGTGATTCCGAAGGAAAATGTAGTGAGTATTCTGACTGGTGCATCCATGTTTTGTTCATTTACACATTCTGCTAAGAAATACATATTTTAAAATGTATGAATGTGGGGGTTGGAGGTGAAAACCAGATATAAAACAGATTAGGATAATATTCTCTTGTATGCAAATTTGGTATATTAAGATTAAGGAAAAAATTTTAAAGTCCTCATTGAAAAATGGATTTTTAAAAATGTTTAAATATTTATTATCTTCTACAAGTAAACGTTTACTTAGAAGGAGAGAATGTTTCCACATACCTTGTGAATGCAAATTGTAAATGAAAGTTCTCAGATCTTTTAAATAGTAAGATGTTTAAAAATTAACTGGCTTACATGATTTGAGTTCAGGTGGAACGAATTTTTCACATAAATATTTGGTACAGATTTTCCTCCTAATATTTAATGAAATTATATTAAAGTACTTCAACTTGGAGAATAGTCATGGGACGAAAAGAAATGCTTCTCAGTGTTTTCTCTGCTTTATAAGAACACAATTTTAAATTGATAATATACATGAGATCATTTTACATGACTACACAAGTATTTACTGAATGATTAGAAAGCTCCAGGTTCTGATTCAAGAAAACCAGTCCTGATTTTCTGTACATATTTGGGTTGTTCCAGAAGGGAGAGAGTATGTGATGCACGTATCCATATATAAAATACAGCTCTTATGCCACATTTTAATTTTTCAGAAAGTACTTGGAATAAAATCAAACTCATTCTTACAAAGAAAGCAGAATCCACAGATAAACCCCAAAGTCACAATATAAAGAGCTCTCAACCGCAAAATTTTCCTATGTCTTGTGAAAACCCCTGACCAAACCCTGAAAAGAAAAGGCAATTGTAGTGTAAATAAGTTGGAAAAAAGGGACTCAACTATTCACAATATATCACGGGGGAGAAGAATGGGTCATAAAACACAGGAATATAATCCATCAGCATTGAGCTCGGCACTCCATTCTAAGAACATATGATTATAGGCTCCAACAATGAAGAAAAACAAAACTAAGACAACTTAGAGAAATAGGCAATTCCCAGCCTTCATGTTTGACACTCAATACACTCTTTCCCTAAATCTACTTTTCAGTGACATATATCATTCGTACATGAACATATATAAACTGGCTGTGTCGAGTAAATCTCATGACCTTACAAAATAAACGGACATAGCATCTTAAAGGGATCCCATACACACAGCTCCAGCAGGTAATCGAATTGTTGTTCATTTTTTAAAAATTTGGCCAGTGTATCTCACAAACGTCACTACTAACCATCATGTATGACTCACCTTGGGAGTACATGTCCTCACAAAGTGAATATTTTGAAATATATCTCTTTTATTGGTAAATATTAGACAGATAATAAGTTTTTCAAATGTGTACATTCCTGGTGTATGGTATATTCACGGATGTATTCATCTCTTCACTCATTATTAAAACTTTTCAATATCACTTTGAAATTATAATAAAGAAAGAAGTACCAGATGTACAAAAAAAATTCTTCACTTCTCAATTCTTTTGATGACACAACCAAGCAGAGGTGTATTTCTGGCTCTCCTTGAAAATTTTACTTTGTTGATCAATCAGATTTATTGATATATTATTACTTACGACCTCATGTGAAGTTAGTAAAAAATAAATGTCTGTTTTAAAGATGTTGAAAAGGTCTTTACAAACTAAAAATTGAAACTACAAATTGAAATGGACATACGAGTGTAAGAAAATATATTGCATTCTCAATGAGGAGGCAACATTATCAGACTTCACAAGTACCAGCTACATCCTAGCTTAGTAAATTGGTCAACAATTTCAAGGATCATGATACTGATATTTTCACCCTAGGGTCAAAATGGCTCTTACTGTGGAGGATGGCTATTGAGAACCATGCTAACCCACTCAACTGATGCCCAGGGTTTTGGCCTTGGGGTGGTTTCATAGCCACTAGCATGCCCTGGCTTTTTTCTTCTCCTCCAAGACATGATCATAAATGGGTGAAACCCACACAATTCCAAAGAAACATTCCTGGGAACTTGAAGCCCTGGAGGGTGGGCTCTTTGCATCTAAAAAGCATCTAAAAGGCCCTGCTAAATATAGATTGGAAAATGAAGGAAATTAATGGAATCCTAGTGAAAAGTAACTCAGCTTTAATTCCCCTGGTCAGTGATTTGTGCCGCTGGTCAGAAAATAGAATTAAATAAAAAAATACAATCATCAAATGCAAGACTATGTGGAAAAATAAAAACAGAAGTGACTTCAAAACAGACATTCCATATACACAGAGCTACACATACACATTGAAGGCGCCATTTGGGAAACATGTTACGAACATATTGTATGGAATGTGGCTCATGGTAACCATTCCTTATATTTTTGTCATGAGCTGGAAGAAATTGGTCACCACAGTTTTGCATGATTTTGGACTTAGGTGGTATCAAAATTCTGACTGAATGCATAAATAACTTGGAAGACCTCATTTTTTTGTTCAGAATAATGTATTAACAAAAATAAGAAAGTGGTCGTTGGAGGTGAAAACAAGACTTGAAATGAATGGAATCCAGATATAACTCACCTTGGGTTGATAGTTACTCATATATATATATTTGGAGAATCTAAAATTTTAAAAAATCATTTTTAAAAACTGGGCAAAATTCAAATCTTGAAAGAAGGGATCACTATCTATTAATATCTTCAAATAAATCTTTACCAGAGAAAGAAAAAATTATTCCAGAGATACAGTCATTGCTCTTTGGAAATGAAAGCTTTTTGTTTTAATTAAACTCTTTAGAAACAAGAGGCTACCACGATATGAATTAATGGAGAAAGTAGTTGGGACCTATATTCCTTGACTAGATTTTCTGCTTAATAAGTAATAAAAGAATATTAAACTACTCTAACTTAGGAAATAAAAAAGGGAAGACAACAAATGCTTATCGGGCTTTCCTCCCTTTTTAATATTCCCAATTTTATAATGATCAGTCATTGGATATATATTTACATGACTTCAGAAATCTTTACAATATGGTTAAAATACCCCAGGTTTGTTACACGACAGTATTTTGTAATTTCTCCATATGTATGAATTGTTCTTGAGTGCAGAGTGATCATGATGCTGGTATTCATATAGAAATAACTGCTGCTTTTGCATATTCTACATTTTTAGAAATTTATTTATACAAAATAAAACTTATTGTTACAATATAAGTGGGATTCACAGAGACACAAACAGAAGGCAAAAGAACACCGTGTACCAACAGCCCCCAACTTGAAAATTTCTCCTGAGGCTTGGAAGAACGTCTTGAACTAACCAGGAGAGAAAACACACTTGTAGGGTGAATCACCTTTTGAAGAGTAACTCATCTTTTCACTAGATATCAGGGAATGTTTGATGGTTCTTAAAATTGAAGGACATAATCCATCAGGCAGAGTGTTCCACCCCTCCATTCCTAGACACATGTGATCATAGTATCCAACAAGGAAGGGATACGAAGGAGGAACTGTTTAGAGAGCCAGGTGAATCTAAAACTTTTTCTTTACTCACATGGCCCTTTTTCTCTTAAGTTTTTTTTTTTTGAGGATAGCATTCATACATGAATATACCAAAAACAAATGAAGTGCAAAAGGGGCAAATGGAGAAAATATAAGGCATAATTACATGCAGAGGACCCATATATAACAGCTTCATCTTGATCTTTAATTGTCAGTCATTTTCAAAAACTCAGAAAGAGCATCATTGAAATACAGCAAGAAATTGTGATTCACGGCTCACTTTCATTTGATTCACTGGGATACTCCCAATATTAAAAGATATCTTTTTTATGGATACATATTTGTGCAATATGAAATTAATTGAAAGTGTACATTCTCTCATGTTTGCTATATTTAGAGAGGTGTTCTTTCTTCTCTGCTATCATTATTAAACATTTTCAGTGTTGTTATTTCAGTAATCATAAAGAAATATACAGCAGAATAAGAAGAAACTTTTCACCTCTCCATCCCTCTCTTTCCATGGCTATGGATAGGTGTTATTCTGGCTCTCTATGTCACAAACATTTACTTCTTCATCAAACACTTTTGTTGATATATTTTCACCCACCTTGTCCTGTGGGCAAAGGGAATATGAAGTGCTTTTTGTCAGATGTTGAAATGATCTTTATTGACACGTTGTCACATAAAATGTATATTGGACTGAAGAAAAGGTAAATTTTAAAAGGGATTATCAGATTCAGCATGATTTAATATAATACATGGTTAGAAACAGACATATGGGACAAAGTTATATAAATGAAAATAAAAAGTCTAATGTAATGGAAAAAATAGAAGAACAGAATTCTCATCATCATTTTCCAACTGTAACTCTAGGAAAAAAACAGTCTAACTGGAAATGAATATTTGTTCAAGTAGAGCAGTGTCTATTGAGGTAACCATGCTTTCAAAGTAAGAAAGGTTTCATCTTTGGTTTTGCACACTTCTAATAGCATTAATTAACGTTAATAACAAGATGATTGAGAAGCGGCTGTGGCTCAATCAGTAGGGCTCCCGTTTACCATATGGGAGGCCCCGGGTTCGGTTCCCGGGGTCTCCTGGTGAAGGCAAGCCCGTCCACACGGCGTGGTTAGCTGACCCAGAGAGCACAAGCATCAAGGGGGGGGGGGATAAATGAATGAATAAATAAAATCTTTTTTTTTAAAAAATAACAAGATGACTAGGACCACCTCAGCATTTACAAATAGGGATATTGAAAACAAAGGAAGAGGGCATAGAGGAAGAAATGAGAATACAATGAGAATGTATTGTGTTCTCAATGAAGAGCCTACATTATCAAAATTCACTGTAAACCAGGTACGTCCCAGCTTAGTAAATTGGACAACCATTTCAAGGAACACGATATTGATATTTTCATCCAGGGGTCAAAATGGCTCTGACTGTGGAGGCTGGCTAATGGAAACCATGGTCACCCTCTCAACTGCCGCCCAGCAAATTGGCTGTGCAGATGGTTTCATAGCCACTAGCAAGCCCTCTCTTCTTTCCTCTCTTCCAAGGTATGATCATAGGTGGGTGTTACCCTCACAATTCCAAACAATCATTCCTGGGAGCTTGAAGCCCTGGAGTGTGGGCTTTTTGCAAAGACAGCATCTAAAATGGCACTGCTAAATATGAGACAGGAAAGGGAAAGAAATGAATGGAATCCTAGTGAAAAGTAACTCTGCTCTAATTCTCCTTATCAGTGATTTGTGCTGCTGGTCTAAAAATAGAAGTAAAACAAAAAATCCACTCATCAAATGCAAGATTATGTTGAGAAATAAAATCATAAGTGTCTTCAAAACAGACACTCCATATACACAGAGCTATAGATACACGTTGAAGTTGGCGTTTACGAAATGAGTTTCAAAGGTATTGTGTGGAACTTGGCTCATGTTAACCATTGCTGATATTTTGTCATGAGCTGGGAGAAATTGGACACCACATTTTGTGTGATTTTTGACTCAGTTGGTATCAATATTCTGACTGAATGCAGAAATACTTTGGAAGATCATATTTTCTGTTCAAAATAATTTTTTACATAATAAGAATGTGGTGGGTGGGATGCGAAAACAAGACTTGAAATCAATAGAATCAAGATATAACTCACCTTGGGATGACAGTCTCTCATATATATATATTTGGAGAACCTGAAATTTTTTTTTAAAAATCATCATTTTTAAGAACTAGGCAAAATACAAACCTTGAAGGAAGGGATCACTATCTAATAATACTATTGAATACATCTTTACCAGAGAGAGAAAAATTATTCCAGAGATACAGTCATTGTTTTTTGGAAATTAAAGCATTGTTTTTTAAAATTAAACTCTTTAGAAACAAGAGGCTACCATCATATGAATGAATGCAGAATTCAGTTGAGACCTATATTTCTGGACTAGATTTTCTGCTTAATAGTTAATAAAATAATATTAAACTACTCTAACTTAGAAAATAAAAATGGGAAGACAAAAAATGCTTGTCAGGCTTTCCTCCCTTTTTAATACTTGCAATTTTAAATTGATCATTCACTGGAATTATATTTACAGGTCTTCAGAAATCTATACAATATGGTTAGAATCCCCAAGGTTTTGCTACTCAACAGAATTTTTAATTTTCTCGATATACATGAGTTGTTCTGGAATGCAGGGAGATCATAATGCTGATGTTCAAATAGAAATAAATGCTACTATTGCATAGTCTAAATTTTTAGAAATTAATTTATACAAAATCAAACTTATTCTTACAATATAAGTGGAATCCACAGAGACACAAACAGAAGGCAAAAGATCTCAGTGTACCAAACGTCCACAACTTGAAAACTTCTCCTGAGGCCTGAGAGAAGTGCTAGAATTAACCAGGAGAGAAAACACACTTATAGGATGAATCACCTTTCAAAGAGCAACTCTCCTTTTCACTAGATATCTGCAAGGAGGGGGATGGTTCTTAAAATTGAAGGACATAATCTGTCCGGCATTGTGTACAACTGATCCACACTTTGGCACAGGTGATCATAGTCTTGAACATTGGAGGGAAAATTAGGAGGAAGAGTTTAGGGAGACAGGTGAATCCAAAACATTTTCTATGATCACATGGCCCTTTTACTCTTAATTTATTTATTTTTTAATGGAGAGCATTCATACATGAAAATACTGAAAAATAACTGAAGTACAAAAGGTGCAAACTGATAAAATGCAAGGCATATCCACATGCAGGGGTCCCATATATCACAGCTTCATATGGATCTTTAATTGTCATTGATTTTCAAAACCTCGGCAAGAGCGTCATTGAAATACAACAAGGAATTGTGATCCATGGCTCAATTCCATGTGATTTACTGGGATCCTCCCAATATTAAAAGAAATCTGTTTTATGGATTCGTATTTATCCAATATGAAATTAAAGGAAAGTGTACAATCTCTGGTGTTTGATATATTCAGAGAGGTGTGCTTTCTTCTCTGCTATCATTATTAAACATTTTCGTTGTTGCTATATCAGTAATCATAAAGAAATAAACAGCAGACTCAGTAGAAATTTTTCATCTATCGATCCCTCTCTTTCCATGGTTGTGCATAGGTGTTATACTGGCTCTCCATGTCACAAATATTTATTTCTTAATCAAACACTTTTATTGAAATATTTTCACTCACCATGTCCTGTGGGCAAGGTGAATATGAACAGCTTTTTGTAAGGAGATGAAAAGATATTTATTGTAACTTTTTCACATAAAATGGATATTGGATTTAAAGTAATGTAAATTTTATAAGGGATTATCAGATTGGGTATGATTTAATATTATCCATGATAAGAAAGGGATATAATACAAATCTTGAAAGAAGGGATCACTTTATATTAATATCTTGGAATAAATCTTTACCGGAGAGAAAAAGATTATTCCAGAGATACATTCATCACAATTTGGAAATGAAAGCATTTTTAAAAAAACTAATTTCTTTAAAAATAAGAGGCTACCATGAATGTCCGCAGAATGCAGTTGGGACCTATATTTATTTCTGGAGTAGATATACTTCTTAATATTTTATAAAATAATATTAAACTATTGTAACTTAGAAAATAAAATATGAAGTTAAAAACTGCTTGTCAGGCTTTCCTCCCTTTTTAATATTCCCAATGTTAAATTGATTATTCAATGGTAATATATTTACATGACTAGAGAAATCTTTACAATATGGGTAGAATTCCCCAGGTTTTGTTACACAAAATTATTTTTTATTTTCTCGATATCTATGAGTTTTTATTTAGTGCAGGGAGATCATAATGCTGGGGTTCAAATAGAAATAGCTGCTGCTATTGAAAATTCTAAATCTTTAGAGATTAATTTATATAAAATCAAACTTATTCTTACAATATAAGTGGAATCCACTGAGACACAAACATAAGGCAAAAGAACTCCCTGCACCAACAGCCCCCACCTAGAAAACTAATCTTGAGGCTTGGGAGAACTGCTAGAAATAACCAGGAGAGAAAACACACTTGTAGGATGAATCAGTTTTCAAAGAGAAACTCATATTTTCACAAGATACCGCGGGTGGGGATTGGTTCTTAAAATTGAAGGACATAATCCATCAGGCAGAGTGTACCACCCCTCCATCCCTAGGCACATGTGATCATAGTCTCCAACATGGAAGGGATACGAAGGAAGAACACATTAGAGAGTGAGGTGAATCCAAAACTTTTTCTTTACTCACATGGCCCTCTGTCTCTTAATTTATTTTTTTTTCATGGATACCATTCATACATGAATATACTGAAAAGGAAATGAAGTGCAAAAGGTGAAAACGGAGAAAATATAAGGTATAACCACATGCAGCATTACCATATGTCACAGCTATATCCGGATCTTTAATTGTCAATCATTTTCAAAAACTCGGTAGGAGCATCGTTGAAGTACAACAAGGAATTGTGGTCCATGGTTCAATTTCGTGTGATTTACTGGGATACTTCCAATATTAAAAGATATCTTTTTTATGGATACATATTTGTGCAACATGAAATTAATTGAAAGTGTACATTGTCTCATGTTTTCTATATTTAGAGAGGTGTTCTTTCTTCTCTGCTATCATTATTAAACATTTTCAGTGTTGTTATTTCAGTAATCATAAAGAAACAAACAGCAGATTATGAAGAAACTTTTCACCTCTCCATCCCTCTCTTTCCATGGCTGTGCATAGGTGTTATTCTGGCCCTCCATGTCACAAATATTTATTTCATCATCAAACACTTTTATTGATATATTTTCACCCACCATGTCCTGTGGGCAAGGGGAATATGAAGAGCTTTTTACCAGGTGTTGAAAAAATCTTTATTGTAACATTGTCACATAAAATGGATATTGGATTGATAGAAAGGCAAATTCCAAAGGGATTATCAGATTGGGTATGATTTAATATAATCCATGATAATAAAGGAATATATGGGATAAAGATATATAAAGGAAAATAAAAATTCAAATACAGTGGAAAACTTGTGTAAAAAAATTCTCATCCTCACATTCCAGCTGAAGCCCTTGGACAAAACTCTCTCTAATTGGAAATGAATTTTTGTTTAAGTCATTCAGTGCCTATTGAGGTAATCATGATTTCAAATTAAGAAGGGTTTTATCTTTCATATTTGCACACTTCCAGTTGACATTAATTAACGTTAATAACAAGATGACTAGGACCACCACAGCATTTACAAACTGGGATCCTGAAAAGAAAGGATTTAAAGAAATGAGAATACAATGAGATAGTATTGCATTCTCAATGAAGAGCCAAATGCTAATGAAAAGTAACTCTGCTCTAATTCTCCTTGTCAGTGATTTGTGCTGCTGGTCAAAAATAGAAGTAAAAGAAAAAACCCACTCATCAAATTGAAGACTATGTGGAAAAATAAAACCATTAATGACTTTAAAACAGACACCCCGTATACACAGAGCTATAGATACACATTGAAGTCAGTGTTTGGGAAACGTGTTTCAAACATATTTTATGGAATGTGGCTTATGGTAACAATTCCTGATATTTTGTGATGAGTTGGAAGAAATTGGGCACCACGGTTTTGTGTGATTTTAGACTTAGGTGATATCAAAATTATGACCAAATGCATAAATATTTTGGAAGATCACATTTTTTGTTCAGAATAATATATTTGCCAAAATAAGAATGTGGTGAGTGGAGGTGAAAAAAAGGCTTGAAATCAATGGATCCAGGTATAACTCACCTTGGGATGAAAGTCTCGCATATATATATTTGGAGTTTCTAAAATTAAAAGAAAACATTTTTAAGAACTATGTAAAATACAAATCTCAAAGAAGGGATCACTATCTAATAATATCTTCGAGTAAATCTTTACCCGAGAGAGAAAAAATTATTCCAGAGATGCAGTCATTGATCTTTAGAAATGAAAGAATTTTAATAAAATATTTAACTCTTTAAAAACAGGGGCTACCATGATATGAATGAATGCAGAAAGCATTTGGTACCTATATTTCTGGAATAGATCTTCTGCATATTAGTTAATAACATAAAATTAAACTTTTCTAACTTAGAAAATAAAAATGGGAAGACTACAAATGCTTGTCAGTCTTTCCTCCCATTTTCATATTTCCAATTTAAGTTGTTCGTTCATTGGATATCTATTTACAGGACTTCAGAAATCTTTACAATATGGTTAGAATACCCCAAGTTTTGTTACACGACAGCATTTTTTAATTTCTCCATATGTATGAATTATTCTCGAATGCAGAGAGATCATGATGCTGGTGTCCATATAGAAATAACTGCAGCTTTTGCATAGTCTACATTTTTAGAAATTAAATTATAAAACATCAAACTTATTCTTACAATATAGGTGGAATCCACAAAGACAAAAACAGACAGCAAAAGAACTCCATGTTCAAACAGCCCCCACCCTCAAAATTTCTACTGAGGATTATGAGAATTGCTAGAACGGACCAGAACAGAAAATGCACTTGTAAGATGAATCATCTTTCAAAGAGCAACCCTCCTTTTCACTAGATATCTGCAGGGAGTGGGATGCTTCTTAACATTGAAGGACATAATCCATCAGGCAGAGTGTACCACCCTTCCACACCTTGACACAGGTGATCATAGTCTCCAGCATGGTTGGGAAATAAAGGAGGATTACTTTATAGAGACAGGTGAGTCCAAAACCTTTTCATTACTCACATGGCCCACTTTTTCTTAATCTATTTTTAGAGATGGATAGCATACATGCATGAATATACTGAAAAATAAATGAAGTGCCAAACGTCCAAATGGAGAAATCACAAAGTATAACCACATGCAGGTTCCTATATATCACAACTTCATCTGGATCATTAGTTGTTGGTCATTTGCAAAAACTCGGCAAGAGCATCATTGAAATACAACAAGGAATTGTGGTCTATGGCTCACTTTGAGGTGCCTTTACTGGGATCTTCCCAATATTAAAAGAAATCTGTTTTATGGGTACATATTTGACCAATATCCAATTAATTGAAAGTGCACAATCTCTGGTGTTTGATATATCCAGAGAGGTGTGCTTTCTTCTCTGCTACCATTATTAAACATTTTCAATGTTGTGATATCAGTAATCATAAAAAACTAAACAGCAGAGTAAGTAGAAACTTTTCACCTGTCAATCCCTCTCTTTCCATGGCTGTGCATAGGTGCTATTCTGGCTCTCCATGTCACAATTTTTATTTCTTCATCAAACACTTTTATTGAAATATTTTCACCCACCGTGTCCTGTGGGCAAGGTAATATGAAGAACTTTTTGTCAGGAGATGAAAAGATCTTTATTGAAACATTGTCACATAAAATGGATATTGGACAGAAATAAAGGTAAATTTTAAAAGGGTTTATGAGATTGGTTACTATTTAATATTGTCCATGATAAGAAAGGGATCTATGGGATAAAGATATATAAAGGAAAATAAAAATTCAAATAGAATGGTAAATAGTGTAAAAAAATTCTCATCCTCATATTCCAGCTGAAACTCTTGGACACAACTGTGTGTAATTGGAAATGAATTTTTGTTTAAGTCGTACCACGTCTATTGAAGTAATCAGGCCTTCAAGGTAAGAAAGGTTTGGTCTTTCGTATTTGCACACTTCCAATTTGCATAGATTAACATTAATAACTCATGACTAGGACCACCACAGCATTTACAAACAGGGATCCTGAAAACAAAGGAAGTAAACGTTAGAGAATGAAATGAGAATACAATGAGAAAGAAGTGCATTCTCAATGAAGAGCCAACATTATCAAAATTCACCAGACATCTGCTACATCCCAGCTTAGTAAATTGGACAACCATTTCAAGGATCATGATATTGATATTTTCACCGTGGGGTCAAAATGGCTCTGACTGTGGAGGCTGGTTATTGAGAACCACACTAACCTTTTCAACTGCTGCCCAGTGAATTAGCTGTGGGGGTGGTTTCATAGCCACTAGCAAGCCCTGTCTTCTTTCCTCTCCTCCAAGGCATGATTATAGGTGGGTGTTTCCCACACAATTCCAAGGAATCATTCCTGGGAGCTTGAAGCGGTGGAGTGTGGGCTATTTGCGAGACAGCATCTACAAAGGCACTACTAAATATAGACAGGAATGGGAAGAAATAAATGTTATCCTAGTGAAAAGTAATTCTGCGCTAATTCTCCTTGTCAGTGATTTGTGCTGCTGGTCCAAATATAGAAGTAAAACAAAAAATCCACTCATCAAATGCAAGAATATGTGGAAAAATAAAACCATAAGTGACTTCAAAACAGACACTCTTTATACACAGAGCTACACATACACGTTGAAGGCGGCGTTTGGGAAAGGAGTTTCAAACATATTGTATGGAATGTGGCTCATGGTAACCATTGCTGATATTTTGTCGTGAGCTGGAAGTAATTGAGCACCACGGGTTTACATGATCTTGGACTCAGGAGGTATCAAAATTCTGAACAAATCCATAAATATTTTGGAAGATCACATTTTCTGTTGAGAATAATGTATTTACAAAAATAAGAATGTGGTGGGTGGAGGGGAAAACAAGACTTCAAATCAATGGAATCTAGATATAACTCACCTTGGGATGATAGTCTCTCATATAAATATTTGGAGTATCTAAAATAAAAAATATCATTTTTAAGAACTAGGCAAAATAAAAATCCATAAAGAAGGGGTCACGATCTATTAATATTTTTGAATAAATCTTTACGAGAGAGAAAAATTATTCCAGAGATACAGTCATCGTGCTTTGGAAATGAAAGTTTTTTTTTTTTTTTTATGAAACTCTTTAAAAACAAGAGGCTACCATGATATGATGATCGCAGAATGCAGTTGTGGCCTACATTTCTGGAATAGATTTTATGCTTAATAGTTAATAAATTAATATTAAACTACTTTATTAGTTTAATATTATTTTATTAACTATTAAGTAAAGCACCTCTTAAAACATATTTATATATATACATAATTAACATTTTTGTAAGCAAATGCACATATATGCATATATATTTATATATCATTTTGCAAATATTGGTATGTATTGTGAAAATTGTGATTTTTACCCACAATAAAAAATAAATAAATAAAAATAAAAAATAAAATGAAAAAAAAATATTAAACTACTCTAACTTAGAAAATAAAAATGGGAAGACAACAAATGCATGTCAGGATTTCCACCCTATTTATTATTCCCAATTTTAAATTAATCATTGTTTGTATATATATTTACATGTCTTCAGAAATCTTTACAATATGGTTAGAATCCCCAGATTTTGTTGCACAACAGTATTTTTTATTTTCTTGATACATATGAATTGTTCTTGAGTGCAGAGTGATCATGATGCTGGTGTTCATATAGAAATAACTGGTTCTTTTGAGTATTCTAAATTTTTAGAAATTAGTTTATACAAAATCAAGCTTATTCTTACGATATACGTGGAATCCACAGAGACACAAACAGAAAGCAAAAGAACTCCATGTACAAACAGACCCCAACTTGAAAACTTCTCCTGAGGATTATGAGAACTGCTAGAACGGACCAGGACAGAATAGACACTTGTAGGATGAATCATCTTTCAAAGAGCAACTAACCTTTTCACTAGATATCTGCGGGGAAGAGCAGGGTTCTTTAAATTGAAGGAATTAATCCATCAGGCAGAGGATAACACCCCTCCACCCCTTGGCAAAGGTGATCATAGTCTCAAACATGGAAGGGAAACAAAGGAGGATCAGTTAAGATAGCCAAGTGATATCAAAACTTTTTCTTTACTCACATGGCCTTAATCTCTTAATTTATTTTTTAGTGATGGATAGCATTCATACATGAATATGCTGAAAAATAAATGAAGTGCCAAACGCCCAAATGGAGAAAATTCAAGGCATAATGTCATGCAATGTTCCTATATATCACAGCTCCATCTGGATTTCAAATTGTCAGTCATTTTCAAAAACTCAGCAAGAGCATCATTGAAATTCAACAAGGAATTGTGATCCAGGGCTCACATTGGTGTGTATTACTGGGATCCTCCCAATATTTAAAGAAATCTGTTTTATGGAAACATATTTGCTCAATATCAAATTAATTGAAAGTGTACAATCTCTGGTGTTTGATATATCCAGAGAGGTGTGCTTTCTTCTCTGCTACCATTTTAACATTTTCAATGTTGTTATATCAGAAATCATAAAGAAATAAACAGCAGAGTAAGTAGAAACTTTTCTCCTCTCGATCCCTCTCTTTCCATGGCTGTGCATAGGTATTATTGTGGCTCTCCATGTCACAAATACTTTTTTTTTTCAAACACTTTTATTGGTAGATTTACACCCACCATGTTCTGTGGGCAAGGGGAATATTAAGAGCTATTTGTCAGATGTTGAAAAGATCTTTATTGTAAAATTATCACATAAAATGGGTATTGGAATGAAAGAAAGGTAAGTTTTAAAAGGGATTATCAGATTGGGTATGATTTAATATAATCCATGATAAGAAATGGATATATGGGACAAAGATACATAAAGGAAAATAAAAAGTGTAATATAATGGAAAAATAGAGTAACAAAATTCTCATCATCATATTCCAGCAGAAAATCTTGGACAAAACAGTTTCTAACTGGAAATGAATTTTTGTTTAAGTAGTGCAGTGTCTACTGAGGTAACCATGCTTTCAAAGTAAGAAAGGTTTCATCTTTGGTATTTGAACAATTCCAATTGGCATAAATTAATGTTAATAACAAGATGACAAGGACAATCACAGCATTTACAAACAGGGATGCTGAAAACAAAGGAAGTAGAGGGTAGAGGAAGAAATGAGAATACAATGAGAAAGTATTGCATTCTCAAATAAGAGCCATTATTAAAATTCACCAGACACCAACTACATCCCAGCTCAGTAAATTGGACAACCATTTCAAGTACCATGATATGATATTTTCACCCTGGGTTCAAAATGGCTCTGACTGTGGAGGCTGGCTATTGAGAACCATGCTCATCCTTTCAACTGACGCCCAGAAATTAGCTGTGGGAGTGGTTTTCCTAGCCACTAGCATGCCCTGTTTTCTTTCCTCTCCTCCAAGGCATGATGATAGGTGCGTGTTACCCACACAATTCCAAAGAATCATTCCTGGGAACTTAAAGACATGGAGTGTGGGCTCTTTGCAAAGACAGCATCTAAAATTGCACGGCTAAATATAAACAGGAATGGGAAGGAAATGAATGGAATCCTAGTGAAAAGTAACCCTGCTCTAATTCTCCATTCAGTGATTTGTGCTGCTGGTCCCAATTTAGAAGTAAAAAAAAATCCACTCATCGAATGCAAGACTGTGTGGAAAAATAAAACCATTAGTGACTTCAAAAGAGACACTCCTTATACACATAGCTATAGATATACGTTGAAGTTGGCGTTTGGGAAAAGTGTTTTGAAAATATTTTATGGAACGTTGCACATGATAACCATCCCTGATGTTTTGTCATAAGCTGGAAGAAACTGGGCACCACGATTTTGCCTGATTTTGGACTTAGGTGGTATCAAAATTCTGACCAAATGCATAAATATTTTGTAAGATCACATTTTCTGTTGAGAATAATGTATTTACAAAAATAAGAATGTGGTGGGTGGAGGGGAAAACAAGACTTCAAATCAATGGATTCTAGATATAACTCACCTTGGGATGATAGTCTCTCATATATATATTTGGAGTATCTAAAATAAAAAAAAAATCATTTTTCTACGGACGAGGTAAAATACAAATCTTGAAAGAAGGGATCATTATCTAATAATATTTTTGAATAAATATTTACTGGACAGAGAAAAAATTATTCCAGAGATACAGTCTTTGCTTTTTGGAAATGAAATCTTTTTTTTTTTTTAATTAAACTCTTTAAAATCAAGAGGCTACCATGATATGAATGTCTGCAGAAAGCAGCTGAGACCAATATTTCTGGACTAGATTTTCTTCTTAATAGTTAATAAAATAATATTAAGCTACCTTAACTTAGAAAACAAAAATGTGAAGTCAACAACTGCTTGTCAGTCTCTCCTCCCTTTTTAATATTCCCAATATTAAATTGATCATTCACTGGAAATATATTTACATGACTTCAGAAATATTTACAATATGGTTAGAATGCCCAAGGTTTTGTTACCCAACAGAATTTTTATTTTCTCAATATCTATTAGTTGTTCTCGAGTGCAGGTAAATCATAATGCTGGGTTCAAATAGAAATAACTGCTGCTTTTGCATATTCTAAATTTTATAAATTAATTTATACACATTCAAACTTATTCTTACAATATAAGTGGAATCCACAGAGACACAAACAGAAGGCAAAAGAACTCTGTGTACCAACAGCACCCAACTTGAAAACTTCTCCTTAGGCTTCGTAGAACAGCTAGAACTAACCAGGAGAGAAAACACACTAGTCAGATGAATCACCTTTCAAAGAGCAACTCATATTTTCACTAGATGTCAGGGAGTGGGGGATGGTTCTTAAAATTGAAGGACATAATCCATCAGGAACAGTGTACAACCCCTCCACCGCTGGGCACAGGTGATCATAGTCTCCAATATGGGATGGAAACAAAGAAAGAAGAGATTAGGGAGCCAGGTGAATCCAAAACTTTTTCTTTACTCACATGGCCCTCTTTCTCTTAATTTATTTATTTTTGATGAATAGCATTCATACATGAATATATCGAAAAATAAATGAAGTACAAATGTTATAAATGAAGAAAATACAAGGCATATCCACATGCAGGTGTCCCGTATATCACAGTCCATCTTGATCTTTAATTTTCAGTCATTTTCAAAAACTCGGGAAGAGCATCATTGAAATACAAAAAGGAATTGTGATCCATGGTGCACTTTCATGTGATTTACTGGGATCCTCACAATATTAAAATAAATCTGTTTTATGGATACATATTTGTCCAATATGAAATTAATGTAAAGTGTAGAATTTTTGGTGTTTGATATATTCAGAGAGGTATGCTTACATCACTGCTGTCATTATTAAACATTTTCTGTGTTCCCTTATCAGTAATCATAAAGAAATAAACAGCTGATTAGGTAGAAACTTTTCAACTCTAGGTCCCTCTCTTTCCATGGCTGTGCATAGGTCTTATTCTGTTCCTCCATGTCATAAATAGTTACTTCTTCATCAAATACTTTTGTTGATATATTTTCACCCACAATGGCCTGTGGGCAATGGGAATATGAAGAGCTTTTTATCAGGTGTTAAATCGATCTTTATTTTCACATTCTCCCTTGAAATGGATATTGGATTGAAAGAAAGGCAAATTTTAAAGGGGATTATCAAATGGGGTATGATTTAATATAATCCATGGTAAGAAAGGGATATATGGGATAAAGATATATAAAGGAAAATAAAAATTCAGATAAAATGGAAAAATATTGTAAAAAAATTCTCATCCTCATATTCCAGCTTAAACACTTGGACTAAACACTTTCTAATTGGAAATGAATTTTTGTTTAATTCGTACAGTGTCTATTGATGTAATCATGCTTTCAAAGTAATAACGGTTTCATCTTTCATATTTGCACAGTTCCAATTGGCATAAATTAACGTTAATAACATGATGACTAGGACCACCACAGCATTTCCAAACTGGCATCCTGAAAAGAAAGGAAGTAAAGGATAGACAAAGAAATGATAATACAATGAGATAGTATTGCATTCTCAATGAAGATCTAACATTATAAAAATTCACCAGACACTAACTACATCCAAGCTTAATAAATTGGACAGCCATTTCAAGGGTCCTGATATTGATATTTTCTCCTTGGCATCAAAATGTCTCTGACTAGTGGAGCCTGGTAGATGAGAATACAGCTCACCCTCTCATTGCCACCCAGTTAATTGGCCATGGAGGTGGTTTCATAGCCAAAAGCAAGCCCTGTGTTCTTTCCTCTCCTCCAAGGCATCATCATAGGTGGGTGTTACCCACACAATTCCAAAAATCATTCCTGGGAGCTCGAAGCCATGGGGTGGGGTGTGGGCTCTTTGCAAAGACAGTATCTACAAAGACACTATTAAATATAGACAGGAAAGGGAAGGAAATGAATGGTATCCTAGTGAAAAGTAACACTGCTCTAATTCTCCTTGTCAGTGATTTGTGTTGCTGGTCCAAAAACAGAAGTAAAAAAAAATCCACTCATCCAATGCAATACTATGTGAAACAATAAAACCATAAATGTCTTCAAAACAGACACTCTATATACACAGAGCTATAGATACATTTTGAAGGTGGCATTTGGGAAACGTGTTTTGAAAATATTTTATTGAACATTGCTCATGATAACCATTCCTGATGTTTTGTCATGAGCTGGAAGAAATTTGGCGCCACTGTTTTGCGTGATTTTGGACTTAGGTTGTATCAAAATTCTGACCAAATGCATAAATAATTTGGAAGATCTCACTTTCTGTTCAGAATAATGCATTTATGAAAATAAGAAAGTGTTGGTTTCGAGGTGAAAACAAGACTTCAAATCAAAGGAATACAGATATAACTCACCTTGGGATGATAATCTCTCATATATAAATATTTGGAGTATCTAAAATTTTTTTAAAAATCATTTTTAAGAACTAAGCAAAATACAAATCTTGAAAGAAGGGATCACTATCTAATAATATCTTCAAATAAATCTTTACAGAGAGAGAAAAAACTATTCCATAGATACAGTCATTACTTTTTGGAAATGAAACTTTTTTTTTAAATTAAATTCTTTAAAAACAAGAAGCTACCACTATATGAATGAACGCAGAATGCAGTTGGGACGTTTATTCCTGGACTAGATTTTTTTTGTATAATAGTTAAAAATATAATATTAAACTACTCTAACTTAGAAAATAAAATGGGATGACAACAAATGATTTTCTGGCTTTCCTCCCTTTTTAATATTAAATATTTTTAATATTTAATATTGCCTCCCAATTTTAATTTAATCATTCATTGGATATATACTTGCATGACTTCAGAAATCTTTACAATGTGGTTAGAATTCCCCAGGTCTTGTTACACGACAGTATTTTTTATTTTCTCGATGTGTATGAATTGTTCTTGTGTGCAGAGTGATCATGATGCTGGTGTTCATATAGAAATAACTGGTATTTTTGAGTATTCTAAATTTTTAGAAATTAGTTTATACAAAATCAAGCTTATTCTTACAATATAAGTGGAATCCACAGAGACACAAACAGAAAGCAAAAGAACTCCATGTACAAACAGACCCCAACATGAAAACTTCTCCTGAGGATTATGAGAACTGCTAGAATGGACCAGGACAGAATAGACACTTGTAGGATGAATCATATTTCAAAGAGCAACTCTCCTTTTCACTAGATATCTGTGGAGAAGGAGAGGGTTCCTGAAATTGAAGGACATAATCCTCAGGCAGAGAGTACCACCCCTCCACCACTTTGCACAGGTGATCAGAGTTTCCAACATGGGAGGGAAACAAAGGAGGATCAGTTAAGAGAGCCAAGTGAGTCCAAAACTTTTTCTTTACTCACATGGCCCTAATCTCTTAATTTATTTTTTAGTGATACCTAGCATTCATACATGAATATGTTGAAAAATGAAAGAAGTACCAAATGTCCAAATAGAGAAAATACAAGGCATAACCACATGTAGTGTTCCTATATATCACAGCTCCATCTGGATCTCAAATTGACAGTCATTTTCAAAAACTCAGAAAGAGCTTTTGAAAAGAACAAGGAGTTGTGATCCATGGCTCACGTTGTTGTGTATTTACTGGGATCCTCCAAACATTAAAAGAAATCTGGTTTATGGAGACCTATTTGATCAATATCAAATTAATTGAAAGTGTACAATCTCTGGTGTTTGATATATCCAGAGAGGTGTGCTTTCTTCTCTGCCACCATTATTAAATATTTTCAATGTTGCTATATCAGTAATCATAAAGAAATAAACAGCAGAGTAAGTAGAAATTTTTCTCTTCTTGATCGCCATTTTTCCATGGCTGTGCATTGCTGTTATTGTGGCTCTCCATGTCACAAATATTTATTTTTTCATCAAACACTTTTACTGATTTATTTTCACCCACCATATCCTGTGGGCAAGGGGAATATGAAGAGCTATTTGTCAGGTGTTGAATGGATCTTTATGATAACATTGTCACATAAAATGGATATTGGATTCAAAGAACGGTAAGTTTTAAAAGGGATTATCAGATTGGGTACGATTCAATAAAATCCATGATAAGAAATGGATATATGTGAGAAAGATATATAAAGGAAAATAAAAAGTCTAATATAATGGAAAAATAAAGTAACAAATTTCTCATCATCATATTCCAGCTGAAACTCTTGGACAAAACAGTTTCTAACTGTAAATGAATTTTTGTTTAAGTAGTGCATTATCTATTGAGGTAATCATGCTTTCAAAGTAAGAAAGGTTTTATCTTTGATATTTGCACACTTCCAATTGGCATAAATTAATGTTAATAACAAGATGACTAGGTCACCCACAGCATTTACAAACAGGGAACCTGAAAACAAAGGAAATAAAGGGTAGAGGAAGAAATGAGTATACAATGAGAAATTATTGCATTCTCAAAGAAGAGCCAACATTATAAAAATTCCCAGACACCAGCTACATCCCAGCTTAGTAAATTGGACAACCATTTCAAGTATCATGATATTGATATTTTCACCCTGGGGTCAAAATGGGTCAGTATGTGGAAGCTGGCTATTGAGAACCATGCTCACCCTCTGAACTGCCGCCCAGAATTTGGCTGTGGGGGTGGTTTCATAGCCACTAGCAAGCCTTGTCTTCTTTCCTCTCCTCCAAATCATGATCATAGGTTGGTGTTACTCACACAATTCCAAACAATCATTCGTGGGAGCTGGAAGCCACGAACAGTGGGATTTTTGCAAAGACAGCATCTAAAAAGGCTTTGCTAATTATAGACAGGAAAGGGAAGGAAATGAATGGAATTCTAGTAAAAGTAAACTGCTCTAATTTTCCTTGTCAATGATTTGTGCTGTTGTTCCAAAAATAGAATTAAAACAAAAAATTCACACATCAAAAGCAAGACTATGTGGAAAATAAAACCATAAGTGACTTCAAATCAGACACTCCTTATAAATAGAGATACAGCTACATGTTGAAGGCAGCCTATGGGAAACGTGTTTCGAACATAATGTATGGACATGGCTCATGGTAACAATTTCTGACATTTTTTCATGAGCTGGAAGAAATTGATCACTAGGCTTTGTGTGATTTGGGAGGTAGGTCATATCAAATTTCTGACCAAATTCATAAATATTTTGGAAGATCCCATTTTTTGTTCATAAAAATGTTTTTACAAAAATATGGATGTGGTCAGTAGGAGGTGAAAACAAGACTTGAAATCAATGGAATCCATATATAACTCACCTTGGGATGATACTCTCTCATATATATATTTGGTGTGACTAAAATTTTAAAAAAATCGTTTTTAAGAACTAGGCAAAATTTAAATATTGAAGAAGGGATCACTATGAAAAAGTTCTCTGAATAAATCCATGGGAGAGAGAAAAAATTATTCCAGGGATACAATCATCACTCTTTAGAAATGAAAGCATTTTTTTTTTCAATTAAACTCTGTAAAAACAACAGGCTACATGAAATAAATGCCACACAATGCAGTTGGGACCTATAATTCTGAACTAGATTTTCTTCTTAATAATTAATAAAATAATGTTAACCTGCTCTAACTTAGAAAATAAAAAGGTGAAGTCAAAATCTACTTGTCAGGCTTTCCCTACTTCTTAATATTCCAAATATTAAATTGATAATTCACTGGAAATATATGTACATGACGCCAGAAATCTTTACAATATGGTTAGAATCTAACAGGTTTTGTTACCCGACAGTATTTTTTATTTTCTCCATATCTATGAGTTGTCCTCGAGGGCAGTGAGATCATAATGCTGTTGTTCAAATAGAAATAACTGGTGCTATTGAATATTCAAAATTTTTAGAAATTAATTTATACAAAATTAAACTTCTTCTTACAATATAAGTGGAATCCACAGAGACACAAAGAGAAGGCAAAAAAAAACTCCGTGTACCAAGAGCCCCAAATTGAAAATTTCTCCTGAGGCTAGGGAGAACTGCTAGAAGTAACGAGGAGAGAAAACACACTTGTAGGATGAATCACTTTTCAAAGAGCAACTCATCTTTTCACTAGATATCAGGGGTGGGGGATAATTCTTAAAACTGAAGGACATAATCCATCAATCAGATTGTACCACCTCTCCATCTCTGGCACTTGTGATCATACTCACCAACATGGAAGG
Source organism: Tolypeutes matacus (assembly GCA_026826555.1). Lineage (NCBI taxonomy): Eukaryota > Metazoa > Chordata > Mammalia > Cingulata > Chlamyphoridae > Tolypeutes > Tolypeutes matacus. Next base: position 170,270 of record JAKSZT010053856.1, on the reverse strand, counting down.
GATATGAAAAAGGAACAATTTAGAGAGCCAGGTGAATCCAAAACTTTTTCTTTACTCACAGGGCCCTATTTCACTTAATTTACTTGTTTTGATGGATAGAATTTGTACATGAATATACTGAAATATAAATGAAGTACAAAAGTTGCAGATGGAGAAAATATAAGGCATAACAACATGTAGGGGTCCCATATATCACAGCTCTGTCTGGATCTTTAATTGTCAGTAATTTTCAAAAACTCAGCAAGAGCATCATTGAAACACAACAAGGAATAGTGATCCATGCTCACTTTCATGTGATTTATTGGGATACTCCCAATATTAAAAGAAATATGTTTTATGGATACATAATTGTCCAATATGAAATTAATTGAAAGTGTACAATCTCTGGGGTTTGATCTATTCAGAGAGGTGTGCTTTCTTCTCGGCTATCCTTATTAAACATTTTCAGTGTTGCTGTATCAATAATCATAAAGAAATAAACAGCAGATAAGTAGAAATTTTCACCTCTCGATCCCTCTCTTTCAATGGCTGTGCATAGGTGTTATTCTGGCTCTCCATGTCACAATTTTTATTTCTTCAACAAACACTTTTATTGATATATTTTTACCCACCATATTCTGTGGCAAAGGGGAATATGAAGAGGTTTTTGTCAGGTGATGAAAAGATCTTTATTGTAACATTGTCACATAATGTGGGTATTGGATTAAACCAAAGGTAAATTTTAAAAGGGATTATCAGATTGGGTACTATTTAATATTATCCATGATAAAAAAGGGATATTTGGGATAAAGATGTATAAAGGAAAATAAAAATTCAAATAGAATGGTAAATAGTGTAAAAAAATTCTCATACTCATATTCCAGGTGAAATTCTTGGACAAAACTGTCTTAATTGGAAATGAATTTTTGTTTAATTCGTGCAGTGTCTATTGAGGTAATCATGCTTTCAATGTAAGAAAGGTTTGGTCTTTCGTATTTGCACACTTCCAATTGGCATAAATTAACGTTAATAAAAAGATGACTAGGACAACCACAGCATTTACAAACAAGGATCCTGAAAACAAAGGAAGTAAAGTGTAGAGCACTAAATAAGAATACAATGAGAAAGTATTGCATTCTCAATGAAGAGTCAACATTATCAAAATTCACCAGACACCAGCTACATCCCAGCTTAGTAAATTGGACAACCATTTCAAGGATCATGATATTGATATTTTCACCATGGGGTCAAAATGGCTCTGACTGTGGAGGCTGGCTATCGAGAACTATGCTCAACTTTTCAACTGCCACCCAGTGAATTGGCCCTGGGGATGGTTTCATAGACACTAGCAAGCCCTGTCTTCTTTCCTCACTTCCAAGGCATGATCATAGTTGGGTGTTACCCACATAATTCCAAACAATCATTCCTCAGAGTATGAAGCCGTGGAGTGTGTGTTTTTTGCAAAGACATAACCTAAAAAGGCACTGCTAAAAATTGACAAGAAAAGGGAAGGAAATGAATGGAATCCTAGTGAAAATAACTCTGCTCTAACTCTCCTTGTCAGTGATTTGTCCTGCTGGTCCAAAAATAGAAGAAAAACAATAAATCCACTCATCAAATGCAAGAGTATGTAGAAAAATCAAACCATAAATGATTTCAAAACAGACACTCCATGTACAAAGAGCTATAGATTCACGTTGAAGGTGGCGTTTGGGAAAAGAGTTTGAAACATATTGTATGGAATATGGCTCATGGTAACCATTGCTGATGTTTTGTCATGAGCTGGAAGAAATTGGGCACCACGGTTTTGCGTGATTTTGGACTCAGGAGGTATCAAAATTCTGAACAAATGCATAAATATTTTGGAAGATCACATTTTCTGTTCAGTATAATGTATTTACAAAAATAAGAATGTGGTGGTTTCGGAGGTGAAAACAAGACTTGAATTCAATGGAATTAAGATATAACTCACCTTGGGATGATAGTCTCTCATATAAATATTTGGAGTATCTAAAATAAAAAAAATCATTTTTAAGAATGATGCAAAATACAAATCTTGAAAAAAGGATCACTATTTATTAATATCTTTAGAATAAATCTTTATCAGAGAGAGAAAAAATTCTTCCAGAGATACTGTCATCGCACTTTGGAAATGAAAGCTTTTTTTTTTTTAATTAAACTCTTTAAGAATAAGAGACTACCATGATATGAATGAACGCAGAATGCAGTGGGGACCTATATTTCTGGACTAGATTTTTTGCTTAAGAGTTAATAAAATAATCTTAAACTACGCTAACTTAGAAAATAAAAATGGGAAGACAACAAATGCTTGTCAGGCTTTCCTGCCTTTTTAATATTCCCAATTTTATATTCATCATTCATTGGATATATATTTATCTGACATCAGAAATCTTTACAATTTGGATAGAATACCCCAGGGTTTGTTATACGACAGTATTTTTTAATTTCTCGATATGTATGAATTGTTCTCAAGTACAGAGAGATCATGATGCTGGTGTTCGTATAGAAATAACTGCTGCTTTTGCATAGTCTACATTTTTAGAAATTAAATGATATGAAATCAAACTTATTCTTACAATATAGGTGGAATCCACACAGACACAAACAGAAAGCAAAAGAACTCCATGTTCAAACAAACCCCACTCTCAAAATTTTTGCTGATGATTATGAGAACTGCTAGAATGGACCAGGACAGAAAAGACACCAGTAAGATGAATCATCTTTCGAAGAGCAACTCTACTTTTCATTAGATATCTGCAGGGAGGAGGATGCTTCTTAAAATTGAAGGACATAATCCATCAGGCAGAGTGTACCACCCTTCCACACATTGACACAGGTCATCCTAGACTCCAATATGGGAGGGAAATAAAGGAGGATCAGTTTAGAGAGCCAGGTGTGTCCAAAACTTTTTCTTTACTCAAATGGACCTCTTTCTCTCAATTAATTTTTTAGTGATGGATAGCTTTCATACATGAATATACTGAAAAATAAATGAAGGGCCAAACCTCCAAATGGAGAAAATACAAGGCATAACAACATTCAGGTTTTCTATATATCACAGCTGCATCAGGATCTTGAATTGTCAGTCCTTTCAAAAACTCAGCAAGAGCATCGCTGAAATACAGCAACAATTTGTGATCCATGGCTCACTTTTGTGTGATTCATTGGGATACTTCCAATATTTTCAAGGATACATATTTGTCCAATATGAAATTAATTGAATTTGTACAATCTGGGGTTTGTTATATTCAGAGAGATATGCTTTCTTCTCTGCTATCATCATTAAATATTTTCAGTGTTGCTATATCAGTAATCATAAAGAAATAAACAGCAGATAAGGTAGAATCTTTTCACCTCTAGATCCCTCTATTTCCATGACTGTACATAGGTGTTATTCTGGCTCTTCTTGTCACAAATATATATTTCTTCATCAAACACTTTTATTGCTATATTTTCACCACCATGTCCTGTGGGCAAGGAGAATATGAATACCTTTTTGTCACATGTTGAAAAAATCTTTATTGTCACATTGTCACACAAAATGGATATTGGATGGAATGAAAAGTAAACTTGAAAAGGGATTATCAGATTGGGTCTGATTTAATATAATCCATGATTAGAAAAGGACAAATGGGACAAAGATATATAAATGAAACAAAAATTCTAATGTAATGGAAAAATAGATTAACCAAATTCTCATCATCATATTCCAGTCAAAACACTTGGACAAAACAGTCTCTAAGTGGAAATGAATTTTTTTTAAAGTAGTGCAGAGTCTATTGTGGTAATCATGCTTTTAAAGTAAGAAAGGTTTCATCTTTGGTAATTGCACACTTCCAATATCATTATTTAATTTTAATAACAAAATGACTAGTACAGAAACAGCATTTACTAACAGGTTCCTGGAAACAAAGGAAGGAAATTGTAGAGAAATAAATGAGTATACAATGAGATAGTACTGCATTCTCAATGAAGTGCCAACATAAAAAAAATTCACCAGACAAAAACTACATCCCAGCTTAATAAATTGGACAGCAATTTCAAGGGTCCTCATATTGATTTTTTCTCCTTGGGGTCAAAATGGCTCTGACTAGTGGAGATTGGCAGGTGAGAATCAAGCTCACCCTCTCATTGCCACCCAGTGAAATGGACATGGAGGTGGTTTCATAGCCACTAGCAAACCCTGTCTTGTTTCCTCTCCTCCAAGGCATGTTAATTGGTGGGTGTGACCCACAGAATTACAAAGAATCAATCCTGGGAGCTTGAAGCCATGGGGTGCGGGCTCTTTGCAAAGACAGCATATACAAAGACACTGGTAAATATAGACAGGAAAAGGAAGGAAATGCATGGAATCCTAGTGAAAATAAACACTGCTCTAATTCTCCTTGTAAGTGATTTGTGCTGTTGGTCCAAAAATAGAAATAAAACAAAAATTCCACTCATCAAATGCAAGAATATGTGGAAAAATAAAACACTCCTTATACACAGAGCTACAGATGCACGTTGCAGGTGGCGTTGGGAAACGAGTTTCGAACATATTGTATGGAACGTGGTCATGGAAACCATTGCTGATATTTTGTCATGAGCTGGAAGAAATTGGGCACCATAATTTTGCGTGATTTTGGACTCAGGAGGTATCAAAATTCTGACTGAATGCATAAATAATTTGGAAGACCACATTTTCCCTTCAGAATAATGTATTGACAAAATTAAGAATGTGGTGGGCTGGAGGTGAAAAGAAGACTTGACATCAATACAATCCAGATATAACTCACCTTGGGATGATGGTCTCTCATATATATATATTTGGAGTATTTAAATTAAAAAAAATCATTTTTAAGACCTAGGCAATAGAGAAATCTTGAAAGAAGGGATCACTATCTAATAATATTATCGAATAAAACTTTACCTTCCAGAGAAAAAATTATTACAGAGATACAGTCTTTGCTTTTTGGAAATTAAAGCATTTTTTTAAATTAAACTCTAAAATCAAGAGGCTACCATGATATGAATTAACACAGAATGCAGTTGTGACCTATATTTCTGGAATAGATTTTCTTCTTAATAGTTCATAAAATAATATTAAACGTCTATAACTTAGAAAATAAAAATGGGAAGTCAACAACTGATTGTCAGGCTTTCCTTCCTTTTTAATATTCCCAAGGTTAAATTGATCATTCACTGGAATTATATTTACAGAACTTCAGAAATCTTTACAATATTGTTAGAATCCCCCAGGTTTTGTTACCCGACAGTTTTTTTTGTTTTTCTCGATATCTATGAGTTTTTATTGAGTGCAGGGTGATCATAATACTGGTGTTCAAATAGAAATAACTGCTGCTATTGCATATTCAAAATATTTAGAAATTATTTTATATAAAATCAAACATTCTTACAATATAAGTGGAATCCACAGAGAAAAAACAGAAAGCAAAAGAACTCCGTGTACCAACAGTCCCATCCTTGGAAACCTCCTGAGTGCTAGAACAGTTCTCCCAACACTGTTGGGGAGAGAAAACACCCATGTAGGATGACTCACCTCTCACAGAGCAACTCAACTTTTCACTAGATATCATAGGGGGGATGGTTCTTACAATTGAAGGACATAATTCATCAGGCAGAGTGTACCACCACTCGATCCCTTGGCACATGTGATCATAGTCTCCAACAAGGAAGGGATACAAAGGAGGAACTTTTTAGAGAACCAGGTGAATCCAAAACTTTTTCTTTATTCCCATGGCCCTCTTCCTCTTAATTTATTTATTTTGAGGGATAGCATTCATACATGAATATACTGAAAAATAAATGATGTACAAAAGGTGCAAACTGAGAAAATATAAGGCATAACCACATGCAGGGGTCCCATATATCACAGATCCATCTGGGTCTTTATTTGTCAGTCATTTTCAAAAATGTGGCAAGGGCATCAATGAAGTACATCATGGATTTGTGATCCATGGCTCAAATTCGTGTGATTTTTTTGGGGTACTCCCAATATTAAATGAAAGCAGTTTTATGGATACATGTTTGTCCAATATCAATTTAATTGAATGTGGACAATCTCTGGTGTTTGATATATATTCAGAGAGGTGTGCTTTCTTCTCTGCTATCATTATTAAACATTTTCAGGGTCGCTATATCAGTAATCATAAAGAAATAAACAGCAGATTAAGTAGAAACATTTCTACTCTCGATCCCTCAGATTCCATTGCTGGGCATAGGTGTTATTCTGGCTCTTTTTGTCATAAATATTTATTTCTTCATCAAACACTTTAATTGCTATATTTTCACCCAATATATCCTGTGGACAAGGGGAATATGAAAGGCTTTTTGTCAAATGTTGAAAAGACCTTTAGTGTCACATTGTCACTTAAAATTGATATTGGATTGAATGAAAGTTAAATTTTAAAAGGGATTATCTGTTTGGGTACGATTTAATATAATCCATGATAAGAAACAGACATATAGGACAAAGATATATAAATGAAAACAAAAATCTAATATAATGGAAAAATAGTGTAATAAAATTCTCATCATCATATTCCAGTTGAAACTCTTGGACAAAACAGTCTCTAACTGGAAATGAATTTTTGTTTAAGAAGTGCAGTGTCTATTGATGTAATCATTCTTTCAAAGTAAGAAATGTTTCATCTTTGGTATTTGCACACTTCCAATAGCATTAATTAATGTTAATAACAAGATGACTAGGACCACCACAGCATTTACAAACAGGGACCCTGTAAAAAAAGGAAGTAAAGGGTAGAGGAAGAAATGAGAATAAAATGAGAAACTATTGTCTTCTCAATAAAGAGCCAACATTATCAAAATTCACCAGACACCAGCTTCATCCCAGCTTAGTAAATTGGACAACCATTTCAAGGATCATTATATTGATATTTTCACCTTGGGTAAAAATGGCTCTAACTGTGGAGGTTGGCTATTGATAACCATGCTCACGCTCTCACCTGCCATCCAGTGAATTGGCCGTGGGGATGATTTCATACCACTAGCAAGCCTTCTCTTCTTTTTTCTCCTCCAAGGCATTATCACAGGTGGGAGTTACACACACAATTGCGAACAATCATTCCTGGAGCTTGAAGTCGTGGAGTGTGGGCTTTTTCAAAGGCAGCATCTAAAAGGGCACTGCTAAATATAGGCAGGAAAGGGAAGTAAATGAATGGAATCCTAGTGAAATATAACTCTGCTCTAATTGTCCTTGTCAGTGATTTGTGCTGCTGGTCCCAAAAATGAAGTAAAACAAAAAATCCACTGATCAAATGTATGACTCTGTGGAAAAATAAAAACATTAGTGAATTCAAAACAGACACTCCTTATACACAGAGCTATAGATACACGTTGAAGGCGGCATTTGGGAAATGTGTTTTGAACATATTGTATGGAACATGGCCAATGGTAACCATTCCTGATATTTTGTCATGAGCTGGAAGAAATTGGGCACCATGGTTTTACGTGATTTTTGACTTAGTTGATATCAAAATTCTTACAGAATGCATAAATAGTTTGGAAGATCTCATTTTCTGTTCATAATAATGTATTTACAAAAATAAGAATGTGGTGGGTTGGAGGTGAAAACAAGACTTGAAATCAATGGATTTCAGATATAACTCATGTTGGATTGATAGTCTCTTATATATATTTAGACTGTCTAATACATTTAAAAAATTATTTTTAAGAACAAGGCTTAATAAAAATCTTGAAAGAATGGATCACTATTTATTAATATCTTTGAATAAATCTTTACCAGAGAGAGAGAAATTATTCCAGAGATACATTCATTGCTCTTTGGAAAGGAAAGCTTTGTTTTTGTTTTTTTTTTTTTTTAAATTAAACTCTTTAAAATCAAGAGTCTACCATCATATGAATGAACGCAGAATTCAGGTGGGACCTATATTTCTGGACTAGATTTTCTTCTTAATAGATAATAAAATTATATTAAACTACTCTAACTTAAAAATAAAAATGAGAAGACAACAAATGCTTGACAGGCTTTACTCCTTTTTAATATTCCCAATTTTTTATTGATCAGTCATTGGATATATATTTACATGACTTAGCAAATCTTTACAAGATGGTTAGAATCCCCTACATTTTGTTACACCAAATTATTTTTTAATTTCTCGATATGTATGAATTGTTCTTGAGTGCAGTGAGATCATGATGCTCATGTTCATATAGCAATAACTGCTGCTTTTGCATATTGTAAATTTTTAGAAATTAATATATACAAAATCAACCTTTTTCTTACACTATAAGTGAAACCCAAAGAGACACAAACAGAAAGCAAAAGAACTTCATGTACGAACAACCCATAACCTGAAAATTTCTACTGAGTATTATGAGAACTGCTAGAACAGACCTGGACAGAAAAGACATCTGTAGGAACAATCATCTTTCAATGAGCACCTCTACTTTTCACTAGATAGCTTCAGGGAGGGGATGGTTCTTAAAATTGAAGGACATAATCCATCAGGCAGAGTGTACCACCACTCCACACCTTGGCACAGGTGATCATAGTCTCCAACATGGGAGGGAAATAAAGGAGGATCATTTTAGAGAGCCAGGTGAGTCCAAAACCTTTTCTTACTCACATGGCCCTCGTTCTCTTAATTTATTTTTTAGTGATGTTTGGCTTTCATTCATAAATATAGCAAAAAATAAAAGAAGTGCCAAACTTCCAAACGGAGAAAATACAAGGCATAACCACATGCATGTTTCCTATATATCACAGCTCCATCTAGATATTGAATTGTCACTCATTTTCAAAAACTCTTCAAGAGCATCACTGAAATCCATCAAGGAATTGTGATCCATGGTTCATTTGGGTGTGCATTTACTGAGATCCTCCCAATATTAAAAGAAATCTCTTTTATGGATACATATTTGACCAATATCAAATTAATTGAAAGTGTACAATCTCTGGTGTTTGATATATGCAGAAAGGTGTGCTTTATTCTCTGCTATCATTATCAAACATTTTCAATGTTGCTATATCAGTAATCATCAAGAAATAAACAGCAGACTAAGTAGAAACTTTTCACCTCTGGATCTCTCTCTTTCCATGGTTGTGCACAGGTGTTTTTCTGCCACTCCATGTCACTAATATTTATTTCTTCATCAAACACTTTTATTGATATATTTTCAAAAACATGTCCTTTGGGCAAGGGTAATATGAAGTGCATTTTGTCAGGTGTTGAAAATATCTTTATGGTGACATTGTTACATAAAATGGATACTGGATTGAAAGAAAGGTAAATTTTAAAAGGGATTATCAGATTGGGTACGATTTAATATAATCCATTATTAGGAACTGATATATGGGACAAAGATATATAAAGGAATATAAAAAATTTAATATAATGGAAAAATAGAGTAACAAAATTCTCATCATCATATTCGAAATGATACACTTGGGCAAAACAGTTTCTAACTGTGAATGAATTTTTGTTTAAGTACTGCAGTGTCTATTGAGGTAATCATGATTTCAAATTAAGAAAGGTTTCATCTTTGGCATTTGCACACTTCCAATTGACATAAATTAACGTTAATAACAAGATGACAAGGACAACCACAGCATTTACAAAGAGGGAACCTGAGAACAAAGGAAGTAAAGGGTTTTTGATGGATTGCATTCATACATGAATATACCGAAAACAAATGAAGTACAAAAGGTGCAAATGGAGAAAATATAAGGCATAACCACATGCATGGGTCCCTTATATCACAGCTCCATCTTGATCTTTAAATGTCAGTAATTTTCTAAAACTCGGCAAGAGCATCATTGAAATAGAGCAAGGAATTGTGATCCATGGCTCACTTTTGAGTGATTTACTGGGATATTCCCAATATTAAAAGGAATCAGTTTTATGGATATATATTTTTCTAATATGAAATTAATTGAAAGTGTACAATCTCTGGTGTTTGATATATTCAGAGAGGTGTGCTTTCTGCTCTGCTATCATTATTAAATATTTACAGGGTTGCTATATCAGTAGTCATAAAGAAATAAACAGCAGATTATGTAGAAACTTTTCACCCCTTGATCCCTCTCTTTCCATGGCTATGCATAGGTGTTATTCTGGCTTTTCTTGTCACAAATATTTACTTCTTCATCAAACACGTTTGTTGATATATTTTCACCCACAATGTCCTGTGGGCAAGGGGAATATGAAGAGCTTTTTGTCAGATGTTGAAATGATCTTTATTGTCACATTGTCACATAAAATGGATTGAATGAAAGGTAAATTTTAATAGGGATTATCAGATTGGGTACGATTTAATATAATCCATGATAAGAAACAGGCATAGGGGACAAAGATATATAAATGAAAATAAAAAGTCTAATACAATGGAAAAATAGAGTAACATAATTCTCATCATCATATTCCAGCTGTAACACTTGGACAAAATAGTCTCTAACTAGAAGTGATTTTTTGTTCAAGTAGTGCAGGTTCTATTGAGGTAATCATGCTTTCAAATTAGAACGGTTTCATCCATGGTATTTGCACACTTCAAGTAGCATTAATTAACTTTAATAACAAGATGACTAGGTCCACTACAGCATTTACAAACAGGGATACTGAAAACAAAGAAAGAAAGTGTAGAGGAAGAAATGAGAATACAATGAGAATCTATTGCATTCTCAAAGAAGAGCCATCATTATCAAAATTCAACGGACAACAGGTATATCCCAGCTTAGTAAATTGGACAACCATTTCAAGGATCATGACATTGACATTTTCATCCTGGAGTCAAATGCCTCTGAATGTGTAGGCTGGCTGTTGAGAACCATGTTCATCATCACAAATGCTGCACAGTGAATTGACTGTGGGGGTGGTTTCATAGCCACTAGCAAGCCCTCTCTTCTTTTATTTCCTCCAAGACATGATCATAGGGGGGTGTTACCATCACAATTCCAAACAATCATTCCTGGGAGCTTGAAGCCCTGGAGTGTGGACTTTTTACAAAGACAGTATCTAAAATGGCACCGCTAAATATGAGACAGGAAAGGGAAAGAAATGAATGGAATTGGAGTGAAATGTAACAATGCTCTAATTCTCCTTGTCAGTGATTTGACCTGTTGGTCCAAAAATAGAAGTAAAACAAAAAATACACTCCTCAAATGCAAGAATGTGTAGACAAATAAAACCATAATTGTCATCAAACAGACACTCCATATACACAAAGCTATAGATACATGTTGAAAGGCGGCATTTCGGAAACGAGATTCAAACATATTTTATGGAACCTGGCACATGGTAACCATTGCTGATATTTTGTCTTGGGCTGGAAGAAATTGAACACCACGGTTTTGTGTGATTTTGGACTCAGGTCATATCAAAATTCTGACCGAAAGCATAAATATTTTGGAAGATCACATTTTCTGTTCAAAATAATTTATTTACAAACATAAGAATGTGGTGTGTTGGATGTGAAAACAAGACTTGAAATCAATAGATTCCAGATATAACTCACCTTGGGAAGATATTCTTTCATATATATGTATTTGGAGAACCTAAATTTTTAAAAAAATCATTTTTAAGAACTAGGCAATATTCAAACCTTGAAAGAAGGGATCACTATCTAATAATACCTTTGCATATATCTTTACCAGAGGGAAAAAAATTATTCCAGAGACACAGTCATCACTCTTTGGAAATGAAAGCATTGCTTTTTAAAATTAAACTCTTTAAAAACAAGAGGCTTCCATGATATGAATGAATGCAGAATGCAGTTGGGACTTATATTTCTGGACTAGATTTTCTGCTTAATAGTTAATAAAATAATATTAATTTACTCTATATTAGAAAATAAAAATGGAAAGACAACAAATGCATGTAAGGCTTTCCTCCCTTTTTAATATTTATAATTTTAAATTGATCATTCACTAGAATTATATTTACAGGAATTCAGAAATCTTTACAATATGGTTAGAATCCCCAAGATTTTGTTACCCAACAGAATTTTTTATTTTGTCAATATCTATGAGTTGTTCTCGAGTTCAGGGAGATCAAAATGCTGTTGTTCAAATAGAAATAACTGCTGCTATGGCATTTTCTAAATTTTTAGAAATTAATTTATACAAAATCAAACTTATTCTTACAATATAAGTGGAATCCACAGAGGCACAAACAGAAGGCAAAAGATCTCAGTGTACTAAATACCCCCAACTTGAAAACTTCTTCTGAGGATTGAGAGAACTGCTAGAACTAACCAGGAGAGAAAACACACTTGTAGGATGGATCACCTTTCAAAGAGGCACTCTCCTTTTCACTAGATATCTGCAAGGAGGGGGATGGTTCTTAAAATTGAAGGACATAATCTGTCAAGCATTGTGTACCACCCCTCCACCATTTGGGAGAGATGATCATAGTCTCTACCATGGGAAGGAAACAAAGGAGGAAGAGTTTTGCAGGCCAGGTGAATCCAAAACATTTTCTTTACTCACATGGCCCTCTTTCTTTTAATTTATTTTTTTTTATGTATAGCATTCATACATGAATATAACGAAAAATAAATGAAGTACAAAAGGTCCAAATGGAGAAAATACAAGGCATATCCACACGCACAGGTCCCATATATCACAGCTACAACTGGATCTCTAATTGACAGTAATTTTTCAATAACTCAGCAAGAGCATCATTGAAATACAACAAGGAATTGTGATCCATGGCTCACTTTTGTGTGATTTACTGGGATCTTCCAAATATTAAAAGAAATCTGTTTTATGGATTCATATTTGTCCAATATGAAATTAGTTGAAAGTGTACAATCTCTAGTGTTTGATATATCCAGAGAGGTTTGCTTTCTTCTCTGCTATCATTATTAAACATTTTCGGTGTTCCTATATCAGTAATCATAAAGAAATAAACAGCTGATTCAGTAGAAACTTTTCACCTCGCGATCCCACTCTTTCCAAGGCTGTGCATAGGTGTTATTCTGGCTCTCCATGGCACAAATATTTACTTCTCCAGCAAACACTTCTATTGATATATTTTCACCCACCATGTCCTGTGGGCAAGGGGAATATGAAGAGCTTTTTGTCAGGTGTTGAAATGATCTTTATTGTCACATAAAATGCATATTGTTTTGAACAAAAGGAAAATTTTAAAAGGTTTTATCAGATTGGGTATGATTAAATATAATGCATGAAAAAAATGGACATATGGGACAAAGTTATATAAATGAAAATAAAAAGTGCATTATAATGGAAAAATAGAGTAACAAAATTTTCATCATCATAATCCAGCTGAAACACTTGGGCAAAACTGTCTCTAAATGGAAATGAATTTTTGGTTAAGTAGTGCAGTGTCTATTGAGGTAATCATGCTTTCAAAGTAAGAAATGTTTCATCTTTGGTATTTGCACACTTCCAATAGCATTAATTAATGTTAATAACAAGATGACTAGGACCTCCACAGCATTTACACACAGGGATCCTGAAAACAAAGGAAGTAAAGGTAGAGGAAGAAATGAGAATAAAATGAAAAACTATTGTCTTCTCAATAAGAGTCAACATTATCAAAATTCACCAGACATCAGCTACATCTCAGCATAGTAAATTGGACAACCATTTCAAGAATCATGATATTTATATTTTCATTCTGGTGTCAAAATGCCTCTGACTGTGCAGGCTTGATATTGAGAACCATGCTCACCCTCTCAACTGCTGCCCAGTGAATTGGCCATGGGTGTGATTTCATAGCCACTAGCAAGTCCTGCCTTGTTTCCTGTTCTCCAAGGCATGATTATGGGTGCGTGTTACCCTCACAATTCAAAACAATCCTTCCTGGGAGTTTGAACGTGTGGAGTGTGGGCTTTTTGCAAAGACAGCATCTAAAAAGGCACTGCTAAATATGGGACAGTAAAGGAAAGGAAATCAATGAAATCCTAGTGAAAATTAACTCTGCTCTAATTTTCCTTGTAAGAGATTTGTGCTGCTGGTCCAAATATAGAAGTAAAACAAAAAATCCACTCTCAAATGTAAGACTATGTAGAAAAAAAAATCATGTGTCTTCAAAACAGACACTCCATATACACAGAGCTATAGATACACGTTGAAGGCGACATTTCAGAAACGAGATTCAAACATAACGTATGGAACTTGGTTCATGGTAACCATTCCTGATATTTTGTCATGAGTTGGAAGAAATGGGACACCACAATTTTGCATGATTTTGGACGCAGCTGGTATCAAAATTCTGACCGAATGCATAAATACTTAGGAAGATCACATTTTCTGTTCAGAATAATTGAATTGCAAACATAAGAATGCAGTGGGTTGGAGGTGAAAACAAGATTTGAAATCAATAGAATCCAGCTATAACTCACCTTGAGATGACAGTCTCTCATATATATAAATTTGGAGAACGTAAAATTTAAAAAAAATCATTTTTAAGAACTAGGCAAAATACCAACATTGATAGAATGGATCTCTATTTAATATCTTTGAATAAATCTTTACTGGAGAGAGAAAAAATATTCCCGAGATACAGTCACCGATCTTTGGAAATGAAAGCATTTTTTAAAATTAAACTCTTTAAAACAAGAGGCTATCATGAGGTGAATTAACACAGAATGCACTTGGGACCTATATTTCTGGAGTAGATTTACTGCTTAATAGTTAATAAAATAATATTAAACTACTCTAACTTAGAAAATGAAAATGGGAAGACAAATGCTTGTCAGGCTTTCCTTGCTTTGTAATATTCCCGATTTTAAATTGATCTTTCATTGGATATATATTTACATGACTTCAGAAATCTTTACAATATGGTTAGAATCCCCCAGGTGTTGTTACATGACAGTATTTTTTATTTTAACAATACGTATGAATGTACCCGAGTGCAGAGTTATCATGATGCTGGTGTTCATATAGAAGTAACTGTTGCTATTGAATATTCTAAATTTTTAGACGTTAATTTAAACAAAATCAAACATATTCTTACAAAATAAGTGGAATCCACAGAGACACAAAGAGAAATCTAAAGGACTCCGTGTACCAACATCCTCCAAATTGAAAAATTCTCCTGAGGCTTGGGAGAATTGCTAGAACTAACCAGGAGAGAAAAGTCACTTGTAGGATGAATCATCTCTCAAAAAGCAACTCTCCTTTTTACTAGATATCTGCAGCAAGGGGGATGGTTCTTAAAATTGAAGGACATAATCAGTCAGGCAGAACTACCCCTCCACATTTTGCCACAGGTGATCATAGTCTCCAACTGGGAGGGAAACAAAGGAGGAAGTGTTTAGGGAGCCAGGTAAATCCAAAACAATTTCTTTACTCACATGGCCCTCTTTCTCTAAATTTATTGACTTTTGATGGATAGCATTGATACATGAATATACCGAAAAATAAATGGAGTACAAAAGTGCAAATGGAGAAATTACAAGGCATATACATATACAGGGGTCCCATATATCACAGCTCCATCTGGATCTTTAATTGTCAGTCATTTTCAAAAACTTGGCAAGAATATCATTGAAATACAAGGAATTGTGTTCAATGGCTCACTTTCATGTGATTTACTGGGATCATCCCAATGTTAAAAGAAATCTGTTTTATGGATACATATTTTTCTAATATGAAATTAATTGAAAGTGTATAATCTCTGGTGTTTGATATATTCAGAGAGGTGTGCTTTCTGCTCTGCTATCATTATAAAACATTTTCAAGGATGCTATATCAGTAATCATAAAGAAATAAACAACAGATTAATAGAAACTTTTCACCTCTTGATCCCTCTCTTTCCATTGCTATGCATAGGTGTTATTCTGGCTTTTCTTGTCACAAATATTTACTTCTTCATCAAACACATTTACTGATATATTTTCACCCACCATGCCCTCTGGGCAAGGGGAATATGAAGAGCTTCTTATCAGGTGTTGAAGAGATCTTTTTTGTAACATTGTAATATAAAATGGATATTGGATTGAAAGAAAGGTAAATTTTA
Source organism: Tolypeutes matacus (assembly GCA_026826555.1). Lineage (NCBI taxonomy): Eukaryota > Metazoa > Chordata > Mammalia > Cingulata > Chlamyphoridae > Tolypeutes > Tolypeutes matacus. The sequence continues at coordinate 154,299 of JAKSZT010053856.1, read as the reverse complement.
AAGGGATTATCAGATTGGGTACGATTTAATATTATCCATGATAAGAAAGGGATATATGGGATAAAGGTAAATAAAGGAAAATAAAATTTCAAATACAGTGGAAAAATAGTGTAAATCAATTCTAATCCTCATATTGCAGCTGAAATTCTTGAACAAAATTGTCTCTAATTGGAAATGAATTTTTGTTTAAGTCGTGCCTTGTCTATTGAGGTAATCATGCTTTCAAAGTAAGAAGGGTTTCTTCTTTCATTTTTGCACACTTCCAATTGGCATAAATTCACGTTAATAACAAGATGACTAGGACAACCACAGCATTTACAAATTTGGATCCTGAAATGAAAGGAAGTAATTGGTAGGGAAAGAAATGAGAATATAATGAGATAGTATTGCAGTCTCAATGAAGAGCCAACATTATAAAAATTCATCGGACACCAACTACATCCCAGCCTAGTAAATTGGACAGCCATTTCAAGGGTCCTGATATTGATATTTTCTCCTTGGTGTAAAAATGGCTCTGACTATTTGAGGCTGGCAGGTGATAATCAAGCTCACCCTCTCTTTGCCTCCCAGTGAAATGGTCGTTGAGGCAGTTTCATAGCCACTAGCAAACACTGTCTTCTTTCCTCTCTTCCAAGGCATAACCATCAATGGGTGTTACCAACACAATTCCAAAGAATCATTCCTGGGACCTTGAGGCCGTGGAGTGTGGGCTCTTTGAAATGACAGCATCTAAATAGGTACTGCTAAATATAGACAGGAAAGGGAAGGAAATGAATGGTATCCTAGTGAAAAGTAAATCTGTCCTAATTCTCCTTGTCAGTGATTTGTGCAGCTGATCCAAAAATAGAAGTAAAACAGAAAATCCACTCATCAAATGCAAGAATATGTGGAAAAATAAAACCATAAGTGACTTCAAAACAGAAACTCCATATACACAGAGCTATGCCTACACATTGAAGGCGGCATTTGGGAAATGTGTTTCGAACATATTGTTTGGAATGTGTCTCATGGTAACCATTCCTGATATTTTGTTATGAGCTGGAATAAATTGGGCACTATGGTTTTGCATGATTTTGGACTCAGTTGTTATAATAATTCTGACCGAATGCATAAATAATTTGGAAGATCACATTTTCTGTTCAGAATAAAATATTTACAAAAATAAGAATGTGGTGTGTTGGAGGTGAAAACAAGACTTGAAATCAATAGAATCCTGATATAACTCTCCTTGGGATGATAGTCTCTCATATATATTTGGAGCATCTAAAATTTTTAAAAAATCATTTTTAAGAACTAGGCAAATTACAAATCATGAAAGAAGGGATCACTATCTAATAAAATCTTCAAATAAATCTTTACAGGATAAAGAATAAATAATTCCAGAGTTACACTCTTTGCTTTTTGGAAATGAAATCATTTTTTTAAATTAAACTCTTTTATAGCAAGAAGCTACCGTTATATGAATGTCCACAGAATATAGTTGGGACCTAAATTTCTGGATTAGATTTTCTTCTTAATAGTCAATAAAATAATATTAAACTACTCTAACTTATAAAATAAAAATATGAATTCAACAACTGCTGGTCAGGCTTTCCTCCGTTTATAATATTCCCAATATTAAATTGATCATTCACTGGAATTATATTTACAGGACTTCAGAAATCTTTACAATATGGTAAGAATCCACCAGGTTTTGTTACCCAACAGTATTTTTTATTTTCTAGATTTCTATGAGTTGTTTTCGAGTGCAGGGAGATCATAATGCTTGTGTTCAAATAGAAATAACTGCTGCTATTGCATATTCTAAATTTTTAGAAATTAATTTATACAAAATCAAAATTATTCTTACAATATAAGTGGAATCCACAGAGACACAAACAAAAGGCTAAAGAGGTCCATGTACCTACAGCCCCCAACTTGAAAATTTTTTTTGAGGCTTGGGAAAACTGCTAGAACTAACCAGGGTAGAAAACACATTTGTTGGATGAATCACCTATCAAAGAGCAACTCAACTTTTCACTAGATATCAGGGGGTGTGGGATGGTTCTTAAAATTGAAGGACATAATCCATCAGGCAGAGGGTACTACCCCTCCATCCCTAGACACATGTGATCATAGCCTGCAACATGGAAGGGATACAAAGGAGGAACAGTTTAAACAGCCAGGTTAATCCAAAACTTTACTCATATGGCCCTCTCTCTGTTAACTTATTTTTTTTTGATGGATAGCATTCATACATGAATATACTGAAAAATAAATGAAGTACAAAAGCTACAAACAGAGGAAATATAAGGCATAACCACATGCAGAGTTCCCAAATATCACAGCTCCATCCGTATCTTTAATTGTCAGACACTTTCAAAAACTAGGCAAGAGCATCATTGAAATAAAACAAGGAAATGTAATCCATGGCTGACTATCGTGTGATTTAATGGGATCCTCCCAATATCCCAAAGAAATCTGTTTGTGGATACATATTTGACAAATATCAAATTAATTGAAGGTGTACAATCTCTGGTGTTTGATATATTCAGAGAGGTGTCCTTTCTTCTCTGCTATCAGTATTAAATATTTTCATTGTTGCTATATCAGTAATCATAATGAAATAAAGAGCAGATTAAGTAGAAACATTTCACCTCTCAATCCCTCTCTTTCCATGGCTATGCATAGGTGTTATTCTGGCTCTTCATTTCACAAATATTTATTTCTTCCTCAAACACTTTTATTGCTATATTTTCATCCACCATGTCCTATGGGCAAGGGGAATATGAAGACCTCTTTCTCAGATGTTGAAAATAACTTTAATGTCACATTCACACAGAAAATAGATATTGGATTTAATGAAAGGTAAATTTTAAAAGGTATTATCAGTTTGGGTATGATTTAATATAATTCATGATAAGAAATTGACATATTGGACAAGGATATATAAATGAAAACAAAAATTATGATATAATAGAAAAATAGAGTAACAAAAGTCTCATCATATTCCAGCTGAAACATTTGGAGAAAACAGTCTCCCACTGGAAAGGAATTTTTCTTTAAATAGTGCAATATCTATTGAGGTAATCATGCTTTCAAAGTAAGAAAGGTTTCATCTTTGGTATTTGCACACTTCCAATAGCATTAATTAACTTTAATAACAAGTTGACTAGGAACACCATCGCTACACACTTTGGGACAGGTGATCATAATCTCCAATATGGGAGGAAAACAAAGGAGGAAGAGTTTGGTGGGCCAGGTGAATCCAAAACTTTTTCTATATTCACATGTCCATCTTTCTCTTAATTATTTATTTTTTGATGGATAGCATCCATACATGAATATACCAAAAAATAAATGAAGTACAAAAGGTGCCAATGGAGAAAATACAAGGCATATCCACATGCAGGAGTCCCAATATATCACCGCTCCATCTGGATCTTTAATTGTCAGTGACTTTCAAAAACTCAGCAAGAGCATCATTGAAATGCAACAAGGAATTGTGATCCATGGCTCACTTTCATGTGATTTACTGGGATCCTCTCAATATTAAAGAAATCTGTTTATGGATATATATTTGGACAATATCAATTAATTGAAAGCGTACAATCACTGTTGACTGATATATCTAGAGATATGTGCTTTCTTTGCTGCTATCAATATTAAATATTTTCAATATTGTTATATCAGTAATCATAAAGAAATAAACAGCAGATTAAGTAGAAACTTTTCACCTCTCGATGCCTCTTTTTCAATAGTTGTGCATAGGTGTTTTCTGGGTTTCCATGTCCAAAATATTTATTTCTTCATCAATCACTTTTATTGATATATTTTCACCCACCATGTCCTGTGGGCAAGGGGAATATGAAGCGCTTTTTGTCAGGTTTTGAAAAGATCTTTATGGTGATATTGTCACATAAAATGGATATTGGATTGAAAGAAAGGTAAATTTTAAAAGGGATTATAATATTGGGTATGATTTAATATAATCCATGATAAGAAACAGATAAATGGGATAAAGACATATAAAGGAAAATAGAAAGTCTAATTTAATGGAAAAATAGAGTAACAAAATTTTCATCATCATATTCCAGCTGAAACACTGGGACAAAACTGTCTCTAACTGGATATGAATTTTTGTTTAAGTAATGCAGTGTCTATTGAGGTAATCATCCTTTCAAGTAAGAAAAGTTTCATCTTTGGTATTTGCACACTACCAATTGGCAGAAATACAGGTTAATAACAAGATGACTGGGATCACCACAGCATTTACCAACAGGGATACTTAAGAAAAAGGAAGTAAAGGGTAGAGAAAAATGAGACTACAATGAGAGTGTATTGCATTCCCAATGAAGAGCCACATTTTCAAAATTCACCAGACACCAGCTACATCCCAGCGAAGTAAATTAGACAACTATTTCACAGATCACGATATTGATATTTTGACCCTGGGGTCAAATGGATCTGACTGTGGAGGCTGGATATGGAGAACCATGCTCACCCTCTCAACTGCCACAAAATGAATATGCCATGGGGGAGATTTCATAGCCACTAGAAAACCCTGTCTTCTTTCCTCTCCTCCAAGGCATGACCATAGGTTGGTGTTACCCACACAATTCCTAAGAAACATTCCTGTGATCTTGAAGCCGTGGATTGTGGTCTCTTTGCAAAGACTTCATCTAAAAAGACACTGCTAATCATAGGCAGGAAAGGGAAGTAAATGAATGGAATTCTAGTGTAAAGTAAGTCTGCTTTAATTTTCCTTGCCAGTGATTTGTGTTGTTGTTCCAAAAATAGAATTAAAACAAAAAATTCACACGTCAAAAGCAAGACCATGTGGAAAATAAAACCATAAGTTACTTCAAAACAGACACTCCTTATACACAGAAGTAGAGATACACATTGAAGGCGGCCTGTGGGAAACGTGTTTTGAAAATATTGTATGGGCATGGCCCATGGTAATCATTTCTGACATTTTGTCATGAGCTGGAAGAAATTGCGCACAACGGTTTGCGTGATTTGTGACTTAGGTCGTACTGGAATTCTGACAGAAGGCCTAAATATTTTGGAAGATAACATTTTCTGTTCATAAAAATGCTTCTACAAAAGTATGGATGTGGTGGGTAGGAGGTAAAAACAAGACTTGAAATCAATGGAATCCAGATACAACTCAACTTGGGATGATAATCTCTTGTATATACATTTTGAGTATCTAAAATAAAAAAAATCATTTTTAAGAACAAGGCAAAATACAAATATTAAAGAAGGGATCACTATGTAAAAAGATCTCCGATGAAATCTCTACCAGAGAGAGAAAAAATTGATCCAGGGATAAAGTCATCACTCTTTAGAAATGAAAGCATTTTTTTTCCAATCAAACTCTGTAAAAACAAAAGGCTACCATGAAATAAATGTCCACAGAAAGGAGCTGGGACCTATATTTCTGGACTACATTTTCTTCTTAATAATTAATAAAATATGTTTAAAGTACTCTAACTTAGAATATAAAAATGTGAAGTCAAAACTGCTTGTCAGGCTTTCCTCCCTATTTAATATTCCCAATATTAAATTGATCATTCACTGGAAATATATTTACATGACTTCAGAAATCTTTACAATATGGTTAGAATTCCCTGGGTGTTGTTACACGACAGTATTTTTTATCTTCTCCATATCTATGAGTTATTCTCGAGGGCAGGGAGATCATAATGCTGTTGTTCAAATAGAAATAACTGCTGCTATTGCATATTCAAAATTTTTGGAAATTAATTTATACAAAATCAAACTTATTCTTACAATATAAGTGGAATCCACAGAGACACAAACAGAAGGCTAAAGAACTCCGCGTACCAACAGTCCCCAACTTGAAAATTTCTACTGAGGGTTGGGAGAACTGCTAGAAATAACCGGGGGAGAAAATATATTTGTAGGATGAATCATCTTTCAAAGAGCAACTCTTCTTTTCACTAGGCATCAGGGGGTGGGGGATGGTACTTAAAATTGAAGGACATAATCCATCAGACAGATTGTACCACCCCTCCATATCTAGGCACCTGTGATCATAGTCTCCAACATGGAAGAGATATGAAGAAGGAACAGTTTAGAAAGCCAGGTGAATCCAAAACATTTTCTTTACTCACATGGCCCTCTTTCTCTTAATTTATTTATTTTTGATGGATAGCATTATACACGAAATATACTGAAAAATAAATGAAGTACAAAAGTTGCAAAAAGAGCAAATATAAGGCATAACCACGTGGAGGGGTCCCATATATCACAGCTCCGTCTGGATCTTTAATTGTCAGTCATTTTCAAAAACTCGGCAAGTGCATCATTGAAATAAAGTAAGGAATTGTGATCCATGGCTCACTTTCGTGTGATTTACTGGGATACGCCCAATAATAAAAGAACTCTGTTTTGTGGATATATATTTGTCCAATATGAAATTAATTGAGAGTGTACAATCTCTGGGGTTTGATATACTTTGAGAGGTGTGCTTTTTCTCTGCTATCATTATTAAACATTTTTAGTGTTTAATAAAATCTTTACCGGATAGAGAAAAAATTTTTCCAGAGATACATTCTTTGCTCTTTGGAAATGAAAGTTTTTTTTATTTAATTAAACTCTTTAAAATCAAGAGTCTACCATCATGTGAATAAATGCAGAACGTAGGTGGGACCTATATTTCTGGACTAAATTTTCTGCTTAATAGTTAATAAAATAATATTAAACTACTCTAACATAAAATAAAAATGGGAAGACAACAAATGCTTGTCAGGCTTTAGTCCATTTTAAGTCTCTGAATTTTATATTCATTAGTCATTGGATATATATTTACATGACTTAGCAAATCTTTGCAATATGTTTAGAATCCTCTAGGTTTTGTTGCACCAGAGTATTTTTTAATTTCTCGATATGCATGTATTTTTCTTGAATGCAGAGATATCATGATGCTGGTGTTCATATAGCAATAACTGCTGCTTTTGCATATTCTGAATTTTTAGAAATTAATTTATACAAAATCAAACTTTTTTCTTACAATATAAGTGGAATCCAAAGAGACACAAAGAGAAAACCAAAGAACTCCATGTACACATACCCCTAACCTCAAAATTTCTGCTGAGGATTATGAGAACTGCTAGAACAGACCTGGACTGAAAAGACATCTGTAGGATCAATCATCTTTCAAAGAGCACCTCTACTTTTCACTAGATATCTGCGGGGAAGGGGATGGTTCTTAAAATTGAAGGACATAATCCTTTAGGCAGAGTGTACCACCCATCCACCCCTTGGCACATGTGATCATAGTCTCCAACGTGGGAGGGAAATAAAGGAAGATCAGTTTAGAGAGCCAGGTGAGTCCAAAACCTTTCTTTACTCACATGGCCCTCTTTCTCTTAATTTATTTTTTAGTGATGTATAGCTTACATGCATGGATATAGTAAAAAATAAAAGAAGTGCCCAACATCCAAACGGAGAAAATACAAGGCATAACCACAGGCAGGATTCGTATATATTACAGCTCCATCTAGATATTGAATTGTCACTCATTTTCAAAAACTCAGCCAGACCATCATTGAAATACAGCAAGGAATTGGGATCCATGGCTCATTGGTGTGCATTTACCGGGATTCTCCCAGTAGTAAAAGAAATCTGTGTTTTTTTTAAATAAATATTTGACCAATATCAAATTAATTGAATGTGTACAATCTCTGTTGTTGATATATCTAGATAGTTGTGCTTTCTCCCCTGCTATCATTATCAAACATTTTCAATGTTGCTACATCAGTAATCATAAAGAAATAAACAGCAGATTAAGTAGAAACTTTTCACCTCTTGATCCCTCTCTTTCCATGGTTGTGCATAGGTGTTATTCTGACTCTCCATGTCTCAAATATTTATTTCTTCATAAAACACTTTTATTGATATATTTTCACAAACCATGTCTTGTGGGCAAGGGTAATATGAATTGCATTTTGTCAGGTGATGAAAATATCTTTATGGTGACATTTTCACATGAAATGGATATTGGATTGAAAGAAAGGTAAATTTTAAAAGGGATTATCAGATTGGGTACGATTTCATATAATCCATGATAAGAAAAGGGTATATGGTACAAAGATATATAAAGGAAATAAGAAGTCTAATATAATGGAAAAATAGATTAACAAAAGTCTCATCATCATATTCAAGATGAAACTCTTGGGAAAAACCCTTTCTAACTGGAAATGAATTTTTATTTAAGTAGTGCAGTGTCTATTGAGGTAATCATGATTTCAAATTAAGAAAGATTCATCTTTTGTATTTGCACACTTCCATTTGACTTAAATTAATGTTAATAACAAGATGACTAGGAAAACTACAGCATTTACAAACAGGGATACTGAAAACAAAGGAAGTAAAGGGTAGAGAAGGAAAGGATAATACAATGAGAAAGTGTTGCATTCTCAATGAGAGCCAACATTATCAAAATTCATCAGACACCAGCTACATCCCTGCTTAGTAAATTGGACAACCTTTTCAAGGATCATAATATTGATATTTTCATCCTGGGGTCAAAATGAATCTGACTGTGGAGGCTGGCTATTGAGAACCGTGCTCACCCTCTCAACTGCCACCCAGTGAATTGGCCTTGGGGGTGGTTTCATAGCCAGTAGCCAGCCCTCTCTTGTTTCCTATCCTCCAAGGCATGATCACAGGTGGGTGTTACCCATACAATTCCAAACAATTATTCCTGGGAGTTTGAAGCCCGGGAGAGCGGGCTTTTTGCAAAGACAGCATCTAAAAAGGCATTGCTAAATATAGACAGGAAAGGGAAGGAAATGAATGGAATTCTAGTGAAAATTAACTCTGCTCTACTTCTCCTTGTCAGTGATTTGTGCTCTTGGTCCAAAAATTGAAGTAAAAGAAAAAATTCACTCATCAAATGCAAGACAATATAGAAAAATAAACCATAAGTGACTTCAAATCAAACACTCCATAAACACAGAGCTATAGGAACACGTTGAAGGCAGCGTTTGGGAAACGAGTTTCGAACACATTGCCTAGAACGTGGCTCATGGTAACCATTGCTGATATTTTGTCATGAGCTGGAAGAAATTGGACACCATGTTATTGCGTGATTTTGGACTTATTTATTATCAAAATTCTGGCCGAATGCATAAATACTGTGGATGATCACATTTTCTGTTCAGAATAATGTATTTACCAAAATAATAATGTGGTGGGTAGGAGGTGAAAACAAGACTTGAAATCAATAGAATCCAGATATAACTCAGCATGTGATTATAGTCTCCCAAATATATATATTTGAGAATATATATATATTTGGAATATCTAAAATTTTAAAAAATAATCAATTTTAAGAACTAGGCAAAATACGAATCTTGAAAGAAGTTATCACTATCTAATAATAACTTTGACTATATCTTTATCGGAGAGAGAAAAATTATTCCAGAGATACAGTCATCACTCTTTGGAAATTAAAGCATTGTTTTTAAAATTAAACTCTTTAAAAACAAGAGGCTACCATGAAATGAATGAATGCAGAATTCAGTTGGGACCTATATTTCTGAACTAGATATTCTGCTTAATAATTAATAAAATAATATTAAACTACTCTAACTTAGAAAATAAAAATGGGAAGACAACAAATGCCTGTCATCCTTTCCTCCCTTTTTAATATTCACAATTTTAAATTGATCATTCACTGGAATTATATTTACAGGACTTCAGAAATCTATACATTATGGTTAGAATCCCCAAGGTTTTGTAACCCAACAGAATTTTTTATTTTCTCGATATATATGAGTTGTTCTCAAGTGCAGGGAGATCATAATGCTGGTGTTCAAAGAGAAATAACTGCTGATGTTGCATAGTCTAAATTTTTAGAAATTAATTTATACAAAATCAAACTTATACTTACAATATAAGTGGAATCCACAGAGACACAAACAGAAGGCAAAATAACTCCGGGTACCAAACTCCCCCAACACGAAAACTTCTCCTGAGGCTTGAGAGAACTGCTAGAACTAACCAGGAAAGAAAACACACTTGTAGGATGAATCACCTTTCAATGAGCAATTCATCTTTTCACTAGATATCAGGAGTGGGGGGTGGTTCTTAAAATTGAAGTACATAATCCATCAGGCAGATTGTACCACCGCTCCATCCCTAGGCACCTGTGAACATAGTCTCCAACATGGAGGGATATGAAGAAGGAACAGTTTAGAGAGTCAGGTGAATCCAAAACATTTTCTTACTCGCTCTGCCCTCTCTATCTTAATTAATTTTTTGATGGATAGCATTCATACATGAATATACTGAAAAATAAATGAAGCACAAAAGCTGTAAACAGAGAAAATATAAGGCAAATGCAGATGCAGAGGTCCCATATATCACAGCTTCATCTGGATCTTTAATTGTCAGTCATTTTCAAAAACTCAGCAAGAGCATCATTGAAATATAGCAATTAATTGTGAACCATGGCACAGTTTCATGTGATTTACTGGGATACTCCCAATATTAAAAGAAATATGTTTTATGAATACATATTCGTCCAATATGAAATTAATTGAAAGTGTACAATCTCTGGAGTTTGATATATTCAGAGAGGTGTGCTTTCTACTCTGCTATCATTATTAAACATTTTCAGTGTTGCTATATCAGTAATCATAAAGAAATAAACAGCAGATTAAGTAGAAACTTTTCACACCTTGATCCCTCTCTTTCCATGGCTGTGCATAGGTGGCATTCTGAATCTTCTTGTCACAAATATTTATTTCTTCATCAAACACTTTTATTGCTATATTTTCACCCACGATGTCCTGTGGGCAAGGGGAATATGAAGAGCTTTTTGTCAGATGTTGAAAAGATCTTTATTGTCACATTGTCACATAAAATGGATATTGTTTTGAACGAAAGACAAATTTTAAAAGGGATTATCAGATTGGGTATGATTAAATATAATTCATTATAAGAAACAGACATAAAGGACAAAGATGTATAAATGAAAATAAAGTCTAATATAATGGAAAATTAAAGTAACAAAATTCTCATCATCATATTCCAGCTGAAACTCTTGGACAAAACAGTCTCTAACTGGAGATGAGCTTTTTGTTTAAGTAGTGCAGTGTCTACTGAGGCAAACAAGCTTTCAAAGAAAGAAAGGTTTCATCTTTGCTATTTGCACACTTCCAATAGCATTAATTAACATTAATAAAAGATGACCTGGACCACCACAGTTTTACAAACAGGAAAACTGAAAACAAAGGAAGTAAATGGTAGATGCAGAAATGAGAATACAATGAGAAAGAATTGTCTTCTCAATGAAGAGCCAACATTATAAAAATTCTCCAGACACCAGCTTCATCCCAGTTTAGTAAATTGGACAACCATTCCAAGGATCATGATATTGATATTTTCACCCTGGGGTATGGCTCTGACTGTGGAGGCTGGCTATTGATAACCATGCTCACCCTCTCAACTGCCACCCAGTGAATTGGTCGTGGGGCTGGTTTCATAGCCACTAGCAAGCCCTGCCTTCATCCTCTCCTCCAAGGCAATATTCTAGGTGGGTGTTACACACACAATTCCAAACAATCATTCCTGGGAGCTGGAAGCTGTGGAGTGTGGGATTTTTCAAAGACAGCATCTAAAAGAGCACTGCTAAATATAGGCAGGAAAGTGAAGGAAATGAATGGAATCCTAGTGAAAATTACTGTGCTCTAATTCTCCTTGTCAGTGATTTGTGCTGCTGGTCCAAAAAAAGAAGTAAAACATTAAATCCACTGATCAAATGCAAGACACTGTGGAAAAATAAAAGCTTTAGTGACTTCAAAACAGACCATCCACATACACAGAGCTAGAGATACACATTGAAGGCGGCATTTGGGAAACGTGCTTCAAACATATTGCATGGAATGTGGCCCATGGTAACCATTCCTGATGTTTTGTCGAGTTGGAAGAAATTGGGCAACCCAGTTTTTTGTAATTTGGTCTCAGGTGATATCAAAATTCTGTCTGAATAACATCAATATTGTGGAAAATCAAATTTTCTGTTCAGAATAATGTATTTACAAATATTAGAATGTGGTGCATTGGAGGTGAAAACAAGGCTTGAAATCCATGGAATCTAGATAAAACTCACTTTGGGAGGATAGTCCCTCATATATATATTTGGAGTGTCTAAAATTTAAGAACTAGGTAAAATACAAATCTTGAAAGAAGGAATCACTATCTAATATAATCTTCGAATAAATATTTCCTGGAGAGAAAAAATTATTTCAGAGACACAGTCATTGATCTTTGGAAATGAAATATTTAAAAAAAATTAATCTCTTTAAAAACAGGAGGCTACCATGATATAAATGAACACAGAATTCACCTATGACCTTCATTTCTGGACTAGATTTTCTGCTTATTAGTTAATAAAATAATATTAAACTTCTCTAACTTAGAAAATAAAAATGGGAAGTCAACAAATTCTTGACAGGCTTTCCTTCCTTTTTAATATTCCCAATTTTAAATTGATTATTCATTGGAAATATTTTTAAATGACTTCAGAAATCTTTACAATATGGATAGAATCCTCTAGGTTTTGTTACACGACAGTATTTTTTAATTCCTCGATATGTATGAATTGTTCTCGAGTGCAGAAGTTCAGGATGCTGGCGTTCACATAGAAACAACTGTTGCTTTTGCATATTCTAAATTGTTAGAAATTGATTTACACAAAATCAAACTTTTCTTACAATATATGTGGATTCCAAAGAGACAGAAACAGAATGCAACAGAACTCCATGTAAAAACATCCCCCAACTTCAAAATTTCTTCTCAGGATATTGAGAAATGCTAGAACAGAACAGGACAGAAAAGACACCTGTAGGATCAATCATCTTTCAAAGAGCAACTCTACTTTTCACTAGATATCTGCAGGGAGGCGGATGGTTCTTAAAATTGAAGGACATAATCCATCCGGCAGAGTGTACCACCCCTCTACCCCTTGGCACAGGTGATCATAGTCTCCAACATGCGAGGGAAATACAGGAGGATCAGTTTACAGAGCCAGGTGAGTCCAAAACTTTTTCTTTATTCACATGGCCTTCTTTCTCTTAATTTTTTTTTAGTGATGTGTAGCTTTCATACATGAATATACCGAAAAATAAAAGAAGTGCCAAACGTCCAAACAGAGAAATTACAAGGCATAGCCATATGCAGGTTTCCTATATATCACAGCTCCATCTGGATCTTGAACTGTCACTAATTTCAAAAACTCTGCAAAAGCGTGATTGAAATACAGCATGGGATTGTGATCCATGGCTCACTTTGGTGTGCATTTACTAGGATGCTCCCAATATTAAAAGAAATCCGTTTTATGTATACATATTTGACCAATATCAAATTAATTGAAAGTGTACAATCTCTGGTGTTTGATATAACCAGAGAGGTGTGTTTTCTTCTCTGCTATCATTATCAAACATTTTCAATGTTGCTACATCAGTAATCATAAAGAAATAAACAGCAAACTAAGTAGAAATTTTCACCTCTCAATCCCTCTCTTTCCATGGTTGTGCATAGGTGTTATTCTGGCTCTCCATGTCACAAATATTTATTTCTTCATCAAACACTTTTATTGATAGATTTTCAAAAACCATGTCCTGTGGGCAAAGGGAATATGAAGAGGTTTTTATCAGGTGTTGAAAAGATCTTTATGGTTACATTGTCACATAAAATATATATTGGATAGAAAGAAATGTAAATTTTAAAAGAGATGATCAGATTGGGTACAATTTAATACAATCCATTATAAGAAATGGATACATGGGACAAAGTTATATAAAGGAAAATAAAAAGTCTAATATTTTGGAGAAATAGAGTAACAAAATTCTCATCATCATATTCCAGCTGATACTCTTGGACAAAACTGTTTCTAACTGGAAATGAATTTTTGTTTAAGTACTGCAGTGTCTACTGTTATAATCATGCTTTCAAAGTAAGAAAGGTTTCATTTTTTATATTTACACACTTCCAATAGCAGTAATGAATGTTAAGAACAAGATGACTAGGACCACCACAGCATTTACTAATATGGATACTGAAATCATAGGAAGTAAAAGGTAGAGGAAGAAATGAGAATACAATGAGAAAATATTGCATTCTCAATGAAGAGAAAAGATTAGCAAAATTCATCAGACACCAGCTACGTCGCAGGTTATTAAATTGAACAACCATTTCAAGTATCATGATATTAATATTTTCACTCTTGGGACAAAAAGCCTCTGACTGTGGAGCCTGGCTATTGAGAACCATGCTCACCCTATCAACTGCAGTCCAGAAATTGGGTGTGGGGGAGCCATAGCAACTAGCAAGTCCTGTCTTCTTTAGTCTCATCCAAGGCATCATCATAGGGGAGTGTTCCACACACAATCCCAAACAATCATTCCTGGGAGCTTAAAGATGTGGAATGTGGGCTCTTTGCAAAGACAGCATCTAAAAAGGCACTGCTAAATATAGACAGGAAAGGGAAGGAAATGAATGGGATCCTAGTGAAAAGTAACTGTGCTCTAATTCTCCTTGTCAGTTATTTGTGATGCTGGTCCAAATGTAAAAGTAAAACAAAAAATCCACTCATGAAATGCAAGACTATGTAGAAAAATAAGTATCTTCAAAACAGAAACTCCATATACACAGAGGTACAGATACATGTTGAAGGGGGAGTATGGGAACCTTGGTTTGAACATATTGTATGGAATGTCGCACTTGGTAATGATTGCTGATATTTTGCCATGAGCTGGAAGAATTTGGACACCACCGTTTTGCGTGATTTTGGACTCAGGTGGTATCAAATTTCTGACCGAATGCATAAATATTTTGGAAGATCATATTTTCTGATCTGAAAAATTTATTTACATAACTAAGAATGTGGCGGGTTGGAGGTGAAAACAAGACATGAAATCAATAGAATCCAGATATAACTCACCTTGGGATGATAGTCTTTCATACATATATATTTGGAGAACCTAAAAAAAAATCATTTTTTAAGGACAAGGCAAAATACAAACCTTGATAGAAGGGATCACTATCAAATAATAACTTTGAATAAATCTTTTCTGGAGAGAGAAATAATTATTCCAGAGATACATTCTTCACTTTTTAGAAATGAAATCATCTTTTAATATTAAACTCTTTAAAAACAAGAGGCTATCATGATATGAATGTCTGCAGAAAGAAGTTGGAACCTATATTTCCTGACTAGATTTTCTTCTTAATTGTTAATAAATTAATATTAAACTACTCTAACATAGAAAATAAAAATGGGAAGTCAACAACTGCTTGTCAGTCTTTCCTCCTTTTTTAATATTCCCAATATTAAATTGATCATTCACTGGAAATATATTTACATGTCTTCAGAAATCTTTATAATATGGTTAGACACCACGTGTTTTGTTACACGACAGTATTTTTTAATTCCTCGATATGTATGAATTGTTCTTGAGTGCAGACAGATCATGATGCTGGTGTTCATATAGAAATAACTGCTGTTTTTGCATATTCTAAATTTTTAGACATTAATTTATACAAAATCAAACTCATTCTTACAATAATATAATTGGAATCCAAAGAGACACAAACAGAAAGCAAAAGAACTACATGTACAAACAGCCCCCAACCTCAAAATTTCTGCTGAGGATTATGAGAACTGATAGAACAGACCAGGAAAGAAAAGACACCTGTAGAATCAATCATCTTTCAAAGAGCAAATACACTTTTTTCTAGATATCTGTGGGAAGGAGGATGTTTCTTAAAATTGAAGGACATAATCCATCAGACAGAGTGTACCACCCCTCCACCCCTTGGCACAGGTGATCAAAGTCTCCAACCTGGGGGGGAAATAAATGAGGATCAGTTTAGAGAGCCAGGTGAGCCCAAAACATTTTCTTTACTCACATGGCCCTGTTCTCTTAATTTATTTTTTAGTGATGGAGAGTTTTCATACATGACTATACCGAAAAATAAAATAAGTGCCAAACTTCCAAATGGAGAAAATACAAGGCATGAACACATGCAGGTTTCCTATATATCACAGCTCCATCTGGATCTTGAATTGTCACTCATTTTCAAAAACTCAGCCAGAGCATCATTGAAATACAGCAAGGAATTGTGATCCATGGCTCACTTTGGTGTGCATTTATTGGGATCCTCTTAATATTAAAAGAAATCTACTTTATGGATACATATTTGACCAATATCAAATTAATCATAACGGTACAATCTCTGGTGCTTGATATATCCAGAGAGGTGTGCTTTCTTCTCTTCTATCATTATTACACATTTTCTTTTTTACTATATCAGTAATCCTAAAGAAATAAACAGCAAACTAAGGAGAAACTTTTCACCTCTCAGTCCCTATCTTTCCATGGCTGGGCATAGGTGTTATTCTGGCTCTCCATGTCACAAATATTTATTAGTTCATCAAAATCTTTTATTGATATATTTTCACACACAATGTCCTGTGGGCAAGGGGAATATGAAGATCTTTTTGTCAGGTGCTGAAAAGATCTTTATGGAGATATTGTCACATAAAATGGATATTGGATTGAGAGATAGGTAAATTTTAAAGGAGATTATCAGATTGGGTTCGAATTAATATAATCCATGATATGAAACGGTTATAGGGGACAAAGATATATAAAGGAAAATAAAAAGTCTAATGTAATTGAAAAAATAGAGTAACAAATTTCTCATCACCATATTCCAGCTGAAACTATTGGACAAAACAGTTTCTAACTGGAAAAGATATTTGTTTAAGTTACAGTGTCTTTTGAGGTAATCATGCTTTCAAAGTAAGAAAGGTTTCATCTTTGGTACTTGCACCCTTCCAATTGGCATAAATTAACGTTAATAACAAGATGACTAGGACAACCACAGCATTTACAAGCAGGGATACTGAAAACAAAGGAAGTAAAGGATAGTGGAAGAAATGAGAATGCAATGAGAAAGTATAGCATTCTCAATGAAGAGCCAACATTATTAAAATTGACCAGACACCAGTTACATCCCAGCTTAATAAATTGTACAGCCATTTCAGGATCATGATATTGATATTTCCACCCTGGGGTCAAAATGGCTCTGACTTTGGAAGCTGGTTATTGAGAATCATGCTCACTTTCTCAAGTGCCTCCCAGAAATTGGCTGTGGGGGCGGTTTCATAGCCACTAGCAATCCCTGTCTTATTTCCTCTCCTCCAAGACATGATCATAGGTGAGTGTTACCCTCACAAATCCAAACAATGATTCCTAGGAGCTTGAAGCCATGGAGTGTGGGCATTTTGCAAAGACAGCATCTAAAAAGGCACTGGTAAATATAAGGCAGGAAAGGGAAGATAATGAATGGAATCCTAGTGAAAAGTAACTCTGCTCTAATTTTCCTTGTTAGGGATTAGTGTGGCTGGACAAAATATAGAAGTAAAAAAAATCCACTCATCAAATGCAAGTCTATTTAGAAAAATAAAATCATAAGTGTCTTCAAAACAGACACTCCATATACACAGAGCTATAGATACACATTGAAGGAGGCATTCCAGAAAAGAGTTTCAAACCTATTGTATGGAACTTTGATCATGGTAACCATTGCTGTTATTTTGTCATGAGCTGGAAGAAATTGGACACCACCGTTTTGCATGATTTTGGACTCAGTTGGTATCAATTTTCTGACCGAATGCATAAATATTTTGGAAGATCACATTTTCTGTTCTGAATAACGTATTTACAAAAATAAGAATGTGGTGGGTTGGAGGTGAAAACAAGACATAAAATCAATAGAATCCAGATATAACTTACATTAGGATGACAGTCTCTCATATATATATATATATATTTGGAGAACCTAAAAAAAAGCATGTTTTAAGGACGAGGCAAAATACAAACCTTGATAGAAGGGATCAATATCTAATAATATCTTTGAATAAATCTTTACCGGAGAGAAAAAAAATTATTCCAGAGATACATTCTTTGCTTTAAAGAAATTACAGCAGTTTTTTAAATTAAACTCTTTAAAAATAAGAGGCTACCATTATATGAATGAACACAGAATGCAGTTGGGACCTATATTTCTGGACTAGATTTTCTTCTTAATAGATAATAAAATAATATTAAACTTCTGTTACTTAGAAAATAAAAATGTGAAGTCAACAACTGCTTGTCAGGGGTTCCTCCCTTTTTAATATTCCCAATATTAAATTGACCATTTCCTGGAAATATATTTACATGACTTAGCAAGTCTTTACAAGATGGTTAGAATCCCCCAGGTTTTGTTTCCCAAATGTATTTTTTATTTTCTTGATATCTCTGAGTTTTTCCCAAGTGCAGAGAGATCATGATGCTCATCTTCACTTAGAAATAACGGATGCTTTTGCATATTCTACATTTTTAGAAAACAATTCATACAAAATCAAACGTATTCTTACAATATAAGTGGAAATCACAGAGCCACAAACAGAAAGCAAAGAACTCCATGTTCAATCAGCCCCAGCCTCAAAATTTCTGCTGAGGATTATGAGAACTGCTAGAAAGGACCAGGACAGAAATGACACCTGTCAGATGAATCATCATTCAAAGAGCAACTCTCCTTTTCACTAGATATCTGTGGTGAGGGGGTAGGTTCTATAAATTGAAGGACATAATCCATCGGGCAGTGTGTACCACCCTTCCACCCCTTGGTACAGGTGATCATAGTCTCCAACATGGGAGGGAAACTAAGGAGGATACATTTATAGAGCCAGGTGAGTCCAAAACTATTTCTTTACTCACATGACCCGCTTTCCCTTAATTTATTTTTTAGTGATGGATAGCATTCATACAGGAATATACCGTAAAATAAACAAAGTGCCAAACGTCCAAATGGAGAAAATACAAGGCAAAATTTCATGCAGGGTTCCTATATATCAGAGCTCCATCTGAATTTTGAATTGTCAATCATTTTCAAAAACTCAGCAATTGCATCACTGAAATACAGCAAGGAATTGTGATCCATGGCTCTTTTTCGTGTGATTTACTGGGATACTCCCAATATAAAATGAAATCTGTTTTATGGATACATATTTGTCCAATATGAAATAAATTGAAAGTGTACACTCTCTGGGGTTTGATATATTCAGAGAAGTGTTCTTTCTTCTCTGCTATCATTATTAAACATTTTCAGTGTTCCTATATCTGTAATCATAAATAAATAAACAGATGATTCAGTAGAAAAATTTCAGCTCTCGATCCCACTTTTTCCATGGCTGTGCATAGTTGTTAGTCTGGCTCTCCATGTCAGAAATATTTACTTCTTCAAAAAACACTTTTATTGAAATATTGTCATCCACCATGTCCTGTGGGCAAGGGGCATATGAAGAGATTTTTATCAGGTGATGGAAAGATCTTTATTGTAACATTGTCACATAAAATGGAGATTGGAATGAAAGAAAGGTAAATTTTAAAGGGATTATCAGATTGGGTATGATTTAATATAATCCATGATAAGAAACAGACATATGGGACAAACATATATAAATGAAAATTAAAAGTCTAATATAATGGGAAAATAGAGTAACAAAATTCTCATCATCTTATTCCAGTCTAAACACTTGGACATAACAGTCTCTAACAAGAAATGAATTTTTCTTTAAGCAGTGCAATGTCTATTGATGTAATCATGCTTTCAAAATAAGAAAGGTTTCATCTTTTGTATTCACCCACTTCCAAAAGAATTAATTAACGTTAATAACAAGATGACTAAGACCACCACAGCATTTACAAACAGGGATCCTGAAAACAAAGAAAGTAAAGGGTAGAGGAAGAAATGAGAACAAATTGGGAAAGCATTGTCTTCTCAATGAGGAGCCAACATTATAAAAATTCACCAGGCACCAACAACATGGCAGCTTAGTAAATTGGACAGCCATTTCAAGTGTCCTGATATTGATATTTTGTTCTTGGGGACAAAATGGCTCTGACTAGGGAAGTTGGCAGGTGAGAATCAAGCTAACCCTCTCATTGACTCCCAGTGAAATGGCCGTGGAGGTGGTTTCATAGCCACTAGCAAACCCTGTCTTCGTTCCTCTCTTCCAAGGCATGACATTAGGTGCATGTTACCCACACAATTCCAAAGAATCATTCCTGGGAGCTTGAAGCCATGGAGTGTGGACTTTTTGCAAAGACATCATCTAAAAAGACACTGCTAATCATAGGCAGGAAAGGGAAGGAAAGGAATGGAATTCTAGTGAAAAGTAACTCTGCTATAATTTTCCTTGTCAGTGATTTTTGTTCTAAAAATAGAATTAAAACAAAGTCTCACATCAAAACAGGACTATGTGGAAAATAAAACCATAAGGGACTTCAAAACAGACACTCCTTATACACAGAGGTAGAGATACACCTTGAAGGCAGCCTATGGGGAACGGGTTTCCAACATATAGTATGGTCGTGACTCATGGTAACCATTTCTGAAATTTTGTAATGAGCTGGAAGAAATTGGGCACAACGGGTTGCGTGATTTCGGACTTAGGTCATATAGAAATTCTGACAGAAAGCATAAATATTTTGGAACATAATATTTTCTGTTCATAAAAATGTTTTTATGCAAATATGGATGTGGTGGGTAGGAGGTAAAAACGACTTGAAATCAATGGAAACGAGATATAACTCAACTTGGGATGAAAATCTATTCTATATACATTGGGAATATCTAAAATTTAAAAAAATCATTTTTAAGAACTAGGCAAAATACAAATATTGAAGAAGGGATCACTATGTAAAAAGATCTCTGAATAAATCTTTACCAGAGAGAGAAAAAATTGTTCCACGGATACAGTCTTCACTCTTTAGAAATGAAAGCACTTTTTTTTACATTTCAACTCTGTA
Source organism: Tolypeutes matacus (assembly GCA_026826555.1). Classification (NCBI taxonomy): domain Eukaryota; kingdom Metazoa; phylum Chordata; class Mammalia; order Cingulata; family Chlamyphoridae; genus Tolypeutes; species Tolypeutes matacus. The sequence goes on along the minus strand of JAKSZT010053856.1, from coordinate 133,414 downwards.
AAAACAAAGGACTACCATGAAATAAATGTCGACAGAATGCAGTTGGGACCTATATTTCTGGACGAGATTTTCTTCTTATTAATTAAAAAAATATTATTAAACTACTCTAACTTAGAAAATAAAATTTTCAAGACAAAAACTGCTTGTCAGACTTTCCTCCCTTTTTAATATTCCAATATTAAATTGATCATTCACTGGAAATATATTTACATGACTTCAGAAATCTTTACAATATGGTTAGAATCCCCCAGGTTTTGTTACACTACAGTATTTTTTATTTTCTCCATATCTATGAGCTGTTCTCAAGGGCAGGGAGATCATAATGCTTTAGATCAAATAGAAATAACTGTTGCTATTGCATATTCAAAATTTTTAGAAATTAATTTATACAAAATCAAACTTATTCTTACAATATAAGTGGAATCCACAGAGACACAAACAGAAGGCAAGAAAATTCTGTGTACCAACAGTTCCCAACTTGAAAATTTCTCCTGAGACTTGGGAGAACTGATAGAACTAACCAGGAGAGAAAACATACTTGTAAGATGAATCACCATTCAAAGAGCAACTCATATTTTCACTAGATATCAGGGGTGGGTGATGGTTCTTAAAATTGAAGGACATAATCCTTCAGGCAGATTGTACCACCCTTCCATTCCTAGGCACCTGTGATTATAGTCTCCAATATGGAAGGGATATGAAGAAGGAACAGTTTAGAGAGCCAAGTTAATTCAAAACTTTTTCTATACTCACATGGCCTTCTTTCTATTAATTAATTTTTTTTGATGGGTAGCATTCATACATGAATATACTGAAAAATAAATGAAGTACAAAAGTTGCAAATGGAGAAAATATAAGGCATAACCTCATGCAGCATTCCCATATAGCATAGCTCCTTCTGGATCTTTAATTGTCAGTCATTTTCAAAAACTCCACAAGAGCATTATTGAAATACAGCAAGGAATTTTGATCCCTGGCACATTTTCGTGTGATTTACTGGGATACTCCCAATATTAAAAGAAATTGTTTTATTGATACATATTTGTCCAATATGGAATAAATTGAAAGTATACATTCTCTGGGTTTTGATATATTCAGAGAGGTGTGTTTCTTCTCTGCTATCATTATTAAACATTTTCATTGTTGCTATATCTGTAATCATAAAGAAATAAACAGCAGATTAAGTAGAATCTTTTCTCTTCTCGATCCCTCTCTTTCCATGGCTGGGCATAGGTGTTATTCTGGCTCTTCTTGTCACAAATATTTATTTCTTCATGAAACACTTTTATTGCTATACTTTCACCCAATATGTCCTCTGGACAAGGAGAATATGAAGAGCTTTTTGTTAAATGTTGAATAGATCTTTGCGTCACATTGTCACATAAAATGTATATTGGATTGAATGAAAGTTAAATTTTATAAGGGATTATCATTTTGGGTATGCTTTAATATAATCCATGATAAGAAACAGACATATGGGACAAACATATATAAATGAAAATAAAATGTCTAATATAATGGAAAAATAGAGTAACAAAATTCTCATCATCATATTCAAGTTTAAACCCTTGGACATAACAGTCTCTAACAGGAAATGAATTTTTGTTTAAGTAGTGCAGTGTCTATTTATGTAATCATGATTTCAAAATAAAAAAGGTTTCATCTTTGGTATTTGCACACTTCCAAAAGAATTAATTAACGTTAATAACAAGATGACTAAGACCACCACAGAATTTACAAACAGGGATCCTGAAAACAAAGGTAGTAAAGGGTAGAGAAACTAATGAGAATACAATGAGATAGTATTGCATTCTTACTGAAGAGCCAACATTATAAAAATTCACCAGGCACCAACAGCATCGCAGCTTAGTAAATTGAACAGCCATTTAAAGCATCCTGATATTGATATTTTGTCCTTGGGGTCTAAATGGCTCTGACTAGTGGAGTTTGGCAGGTGAGAATCAAGCTCACCCTCTCATTGCATCCCAGTGAAATGGCGTGAAGGAGGTTTCATAGCCACTAGCAAACCCTGTCTTCTTTCCTCTCCTCCAAGGCATGACATTAGGTGGGTGTTACCCACACAATTCCTAAGAATCATTCCTGGGAGCTTGAATCCGTGGACTGTGGGCTCTTTGCAATGACTTCATCTAACAAAACACTGCTAATCATAGGCAGGAAAGGGAAGGAAATGAATGGAATTCTAGTGAAAAGTTACTCTGCTCTAATTTTCCTTCTCAATGATTTGTGCTGTTGTTCCAAAAATAGAATTAAAACAAAAAAGTCACACATCAAAAGCAAGACTATGTGGAAAATAAAACCATAAGTAACTTCAAAACAGACACTCCTTATACACAGTGGTAGAGATACGCCTTGAAGGCGGCCTATGGGAAACGTGCTTCAAACATATTGTATGGACATGTCTCATGGTAAACATTTCTGACATTTTGTCATGAGCTGGAAGAAATTGGGCACAACGATTTGCATGATTTGGGACTTAGGTCTTATCAAAATTCTGACAGAAGGCATAAATATTTTGGAAGATAACATTTTCTGTTCATAAAAATGTTTTTACAAAAATATGGATGTGGTGGGTGTGAGGTAAAGACAAGACTTGAAATCAATGGAATGCAGATATAACTCAATTTGGGATGATAATCTCTCTTATATACATTTGGAGTATCTAAAATGAAAAAAAAATCATTTTTAAGCACTAGGCAAAATACAAATATTGAAGAAGGGATCACTATGTAAAAGTTCTCTGAATAAATCTTTACCAGAGAGAAAAAAATTGTTCCACGGATACAGTCATCACTCTTTAGAAATGAAAGCAAATTTTTGAAATTAAACTCTGCAAACACAAAAGGCTACAATGAAATAAATGTCCACAGAATGCAGTTGGGACTTATACTTCTGGACTAGATTTTATTCTTAATAATTAATAAAATAATATTAAACTAATCTAACTTAGAAAGTAAAAATTTGAAGTAAAAAACTGCTTGTCAGACTTTCCTCCCTTTTTAATATTCCCAATATTAAATTGATCATTCACTGGAAATATATTTACGTGACTTCAGAAATCTTTACAATATGTTTAGAATCCCACAGGTTTTGTTATCCTACAGTAATTTTTATTTTCTCCATATCTATGAGTTGTTCATGAGGGCAGGGAGATCATAATGCTGTTGTTCAAAAAGAAATAACTGCTGCTATTGCACATTCAAAATTTTTAGAAATTAATTTATACAAAATCAAACTTATTCATACAATATATGTGGAATCCACAGAGACACAAACAGAAAGCAAAAAAACTCTGTGTACCAACAGTCTCCAACTTGAAAATTTCTCCTGAGGCTTGGGAGAACTGCTAGAACTATCCAGGAGAGAGAACACACTTGTAGGATGAATTACCTATTAAATAGCAACTCATTTTTTCACTAGACATCAGGGGTGGGGAATGGTTCTTAAAATTGAAGGACATAATCCTTCAGGCAGATTGTATCACCCCTCCATTCTTAGGCACCTGTGATCATAGTCTCCAACATGGAAGGGATATGAAGAAGGAACAGTTTAGAGAGCCAGGTTAATCCAAAATTTTTCTATACTCACATGGCCCTTTTTCTCTTAATTTATTTATTTTGATGGATAGAATTCATACATGAATATACTGAAAAATAAATGAAATACAAACGTTGCAGATGGAGAAAATATAAGGCAGAACCACATGCAGGGGTCCCATATATCACAGCTCTGTCTGGATCTTTAATTGTCAGTCATTTTCAAATCTCAACAAGAACATCATTGAAATACAGCAAGGAATTGTGATCCATGGCTCACTTTCGTGTGATTTACTGGATTACTCCCAATATTAAAAGAAATCTGTTTTATGGATACATAATTATCCAATATGAAAATAATTGAAAGTGTAAAATATCTGGGGTTTGATATATTCAGCGAGGTGTGCTTTCTTCTCTACAATCATTATTAAATATTTTCAGTTTTGCTGTATCAGTAATCATAAAGAAATAAACAGCAGATTAAGTAGAAAATTTTCACCTCCTGATACCACTCTTTCCATGGCTTTGCATAGGTGGTATTCTGAATCTTCTTGTAACAAATATTTATGTCTTCATCAAACAATTTTATTGTTATATTATCACCACCCATATCCTGCGGGCAAGAGGAATATGAGGAGCTTTTTGTCAGAGATTGAAATGATCTTTACTGACACTTTGTCACATAAAATGGATATTGTTTTGAATGAAAGGTAAAGTTTAAAAGGGATTATCAGATTGGGTAGGATTAAATATAATGCATGATATGAAACGGTCATAGGGGACAAAGTTATATAAAGGAAAATAAAAAGTCTAATGTAATTGAAAAATAAAGTATCAAATTTCTCATCACCATATTACAGATGAAAATTTGGACAAATCAGTTTCTAACTGGAAATGAATTTTTGTTCAATTTGCATGTCTATTGTGGTAATAATGCTTTCAAAGTAAGAAGGTTTCACCTTTGGTATTTGCACACTTCCAATTGGCATAAATTAACGTTAATAACAAGATGTCTAGGACCACCATAACATTTACAAACAGGGATACTGAAAATAAAGGAAGTAAATGGTAGGGGAAGAAATGAGAATACAATGAGAAAGTATAACATTCTCAATGAAGAGCAACATTATTAAAATTCACCAAACACCAGCTACATTACAGCTTAGTAAATTGGACATCCATTTCAAGCACCATGATTTTGATATTTTCACCCTGGGGTCAAAATGGCTCTGACTGTGGAGGCTGGTTGTTGAGAACCATGCTCACCCTCTCAACTGCCTCCAAGAAATTGGCTGTGGGGTTGTTTTCATAGCCACCAGCAAGCACTGTCTTCTTTCCTCTCCTCCAAGGCATGATCATAGTTCGTGTTACACTCACAATTCCAAACAATCTTTCCTGGGACCTTGAAGCCATGGAGTGTGGGTTTTTTGCAAAGAGAGCATCTAGAAATGCACTGCTAAATATGAGACAGGAAAGGGAAGTAAATGAATGGAATCCTAGTGAAAAATAACTCTGCTCTAATTCTCCTTGTCAGGGATTTGTGTTGCTGGTACAAAAATAGAAGTAAAACAAGGAAACAACTCATCAAATGCAAGACTATGTAGAAAAATAAAACCATAAGTGACTTCAAAACAGACACTCCATATACACAGAGTTATAGATACACATTGAAGGAGGTGCTTGGGAAATGTGTTTCAAACATATTGTATGAAACGTGGGTCATGGTAACCATTGCTGATATTTTGTCATGAGCTGAAAGAAATTGGGCACCATATTTTTACATGATTTTGGACTGAGGTGTTATCAAAATTCTGACCGAATGCATAAATACTTTGGAAAATCACATTTTCTGTTCAGAATAAAGTATTTACAAAAAAAGAATGTCGTGGGTTGGAGGTGAAACAGCACTTGAAATCGATAGAATCCAGATATAACTCACCTTGGGATGATTGTCACTCATATATATATATTTGGAGTAACTAAAATAAAAAAAAATCATTTTGAAGAAATAGGCAAAATACAAATATTGAAAGAAAGGATCACTACCTAATACTATCTTCCAATAAATCTTTACCAGAGAGAGAAAAATTATTCCAGAGATACAGTAATTGCTCTTTGTAAATGAAAGCATTTTTAAATTAAATTAAACTCTTTAAAAACAAGAGGCTACCATGATATGAATGAATGCAGAATGCAGTTGTGACCTATATTTCTGGACTAGATTTTCTGCTTAATAGTTAGTAAAATAATACTGAACTAGTATAAATTAGAAAATAAAAATGGGTAGTCAACAACTTCTTGTCAGGCTTTCCTCCCTTTTTAATAATCTCAATATTAAATTGATCATTCACTGGAAATACATTTACATGACTTCAGAAATCTTTACAATATGGTTAGAATCCCACAGGTTTTGTTACCCGACAGTATTTTTTATTTACTCCATGCGTATGAATTATTCTCGAGTGCAGAGGGATCATGAAGCTGGTGTTCATATAGAAATAACTGTTGCTATTCCATACTCTAAAATTTTAGACATTCATTTAAACAAATCAAACTTATTCTTACAAAATAATTGGAATCCACAGATACACAAACATAAATTTAAAATAACTCCGTTTACCAACATCCCCCAATTTGAAAACTTTTCCTGAGCTTTGGGAGAATTGCTAGAACTAACCAGGAGAAAAAAGTCACTTTTATGATGAATCATCTTTCAAAGAACAACTCTCCTTTTCACTAGATATCAAGGGGTGGGGGATGGTTCTTAGAATTGAAGGACATAATCCGTCAGGCAGAGTGTACCATCCCTCCACCGTGTGGCACAGGTGATCATAGTCTCCAACATGGGATGGGAAACAAAGGATGAAGTGTTTAGGGAACCAGGTAAATCCAACACTTTTTCATTACTCACATGGCCCTCTCTCCTTTAATTTATTTATTTTTGATGGATAGCATTCATACATGCATATACCAAAAAATAATTGAAGAACAAAAAGTGCAAATGGACAAAATACAAGGCATATCCACATGCAGGAGTCCCTATATCACAGCTCCATCTGGATCTTTAATTGTCAGTCATTTTCAAAAAGTGAGCAAGAGCATCATTGAAATATTACAAGGAATTGTGATCCATGGCTCACTTTCATGTGATTTACCGGGATCCTCACAATATTAAAAGAAATCTGTTTTATGGATACAAATTTGACCATTATGAAATTAATTGAAAGTGTACAATCTCTGGTGTTTAATATATTCAGAGAGGTGTGCTTTCTTCTCTGTTATCATTATTAAATATTTTCTGTGCTCCTTTATCAGTTATCATAAAGGAATAAACAACTGATTAGGTAGAAACTTTTCGGCTCTTAATCCCTCTCTTTCCATGGCTGTGCATAGGTGTTATTCTGGCTTTCCATGTCACAAACATTTACTTCTTCTTCAAACACTTTTATTGATATATTTTCAGCCACCATGTCCTATGGGAAAGGGGAATATGAAGAGCTTTTTTTCAGGTGTTGAAAAGATCTTTAAGATAACATTGTCACATAAAATGGATATTGGTTTGAAAGAAAGGTAAATTTTAAGTGGAATTATCAGATTGAGTAAGATTTAATATATAATCCCTGATAACAAATGGATATATGGGATAAAGATATATGAAGGAAATTAAAAAGTCTAATATTATGGAAAAATAGAGTAAAAAATTCTCATCCTCATATTCCAGGTAAAACACTTGGACAAAACTGTCTCTAATTGGAAATGAATATTTGTTCAAGTAGTACAGTGTCTACTGAGGAAATGATGCTTTCAAATTAAGAAAGGTTTCATCTTTCGTATTTGCACACTTCCAATAACTTTAATTAACGTTAATAACAAGATGACTAGGACCACCAGAGCCTTTACAAACAGGGATCCTGTAAACAAGGGAAATAAAGGGTAGAGGAAGAAATGAGAATACAATGAGAAAGTATTGCATTCTCAATGAAGAGCCAACATTATAAAAATTCACCAGACACCAACAACATCCCAGCTTAGAAAATTGGACAGCCATTTCAAGGATCATGATATTGATATTTTCATCTTGGTGTCAAAATGGCTCTGACTGTGCAGGCTGGCTATTCAGATCCATGTTCACCCTCTCAACACCCGCCCAGTGAATTGACCATGGGGGTATTTTCATAGCCACTAGAAAGCACTGTCTTCTTACCTCTACTCCAGGCATGATCATAGGTGGGTGTGACCCTCACAATTCCAAAAAATAATTCCTGGGAACTTGAAGCCTTGGAGTGTGGGCTTTTTGCAAAGACAGCATCTAAAAAGGCACTGCTAAATATGATTCAGGAAAGGGAAGGAAATGAATGTAATCCTTTTGAAAAGTAACTCTTCTCTAATTCTTCTTGTCAGTGATTTGTGCTGCTGGTCCAATTATAGGAGTAAAATGAAAAATCCACTCATCAAATGTAAGACTATGTAGAATAATATAACCATAACTGTCTTCAAAAGAGACTCTCCATATACACAGAACTGACAAAATAAAGTGTCATAGCAACTTAAAAGGGTCCCATACACACATCCCCAGTGGGAAATCGAATTGTGGTTCATTTTTTAAAACATGGACAATGCATCATTGAAACTCGAATACTAACCATGATGTATGACTCTCTTTGGTTGTATATGATAAATGTATGTGATAAATATTAAATATTAAACAAATAACCTCTTTTTCCAAAGTGTACATTTCCTGGTGTATGGTATATTCACGGATGTGATTCATTTCTTCAATTATTATTTTAACTTTTCAGTATCTCTATAAAAATTATAATAAAGAAAGAAAAATCAGGTGAACAAAAAAGAAATTCTTCACTTCTCAAACCTTTTGATGACACAGCCAAGCAGAGGCGTTTTTCTGGCTCTCCTTGAACAATTTTTTAAATCTATTATTTTAATGATATATGATCACTTACCACCTCATGTGAAGAATGTGAACAATGAATGGAATTTTTATAGCTGTTGGAAAGATCTCTATTTTAAAATTATTAATTGAAATGGACATCAGACTGAAATAAAATGTAAATTTAGAAGGGAATGTAATGTTAGGTTAGATTTAATATAGTCAATGATAAGAAATACATAGTATGGCACTAATGCCAAGAAAGGAAAATAATTAGTCTGATATAATGACAATAAATTGAAACAAAATTCAAATTATTATATTCCAGGTAAAACATTCTGGCCAAATAATCTCTGGGAAAGAAATGATTTTTTTTCATGCTACTTCCTCTTTGGTATTGCACTCATCTAGTGGGCATAAATTTGTACATATTACAAGGCCACTAGGAAAACCATAATATTTCCAACCAGCAATCCTCATACCAATGGAATCCAAGGGAAGCAGAAGAAATGAAGAACGAATGAGAAAGTATTGTCATCTCAATGAACAGCCATCCCTATCAAAATTCACCAGACACCAGATGCATCCCAACAAATGCAATGAATAAGATTTTCAAGTGAGATGAAATTGAAATTTTTGCCCCAGATTAAATAAAGGGCTCCTTCTTGTGGAGCCTGGAATGATAGAATCACAGACATGCCGTCATAGGTTACCCAGAAAAAAGTGCAAAGAAAAAATTACCAGCAACTGGCCTTGTGTGGCTTCTTTCCCTTCTCCACCGTAAGGATCCTAGATGGGTTTTATCCATTCAATGCCATAGAATAATTAATTGGAACTTGGGGCATGGAGGATGAGCTCTTTGGAAAAGACAGCAACCTGAGGGAAGGCACTCAAAAAAAAAAAGAGAATACATTGAGAAGGAGAATGGAATAGTGGAGAAAAGAAACTAAGCTCCAATTCTCTTTTGAATTACATTGAGATGCTGTTTCAAAATTAGCAGTAAAAGTAAAAAAATCCCCCAGTCAATTCACGACTATTGGGAAACAATTAAAACACAAGAGTCTTTAAAACAGACACAACACATGCACACAACTTTCCAGACATGTTGAAGGCAGGGCATGGATAATCAGTTTTGTGCACATAGTATAATCTCTGACTTGGGGGTGACAATGCCATGATATTTATCATCTTTTGTAAGAAATATTACACCCCAGGGTGCTGTGATGCTGAAGGAAAGTGCTGTCCATCATAATCGAGTCCATCAATGATTTGGTGTCCATCATAATTGAGTCCATCAATGATTTGTCATTTTTACTATCTGCTAAGATATATGTATTTAAAAAGGCATTAAAAAATAAAAAAGCTTGAATGTGGGTGTTTGGAGGTGAAAACAAGATATAAAACAGATTTGGACTATATTTTCTCTTATGCAAATTTGGTATATTAAAAATAAAGAGACACTTTTTAAAAGTTCTTGTTGAAAAATGGATATTAAAAGAATGGTTAAATATCTATGATCGTGTACAAATAATCCTTTACTTTCAGGGACAGAATGTTCCCTCATAATCTGTGAATGCTAATTCCAAATGAATGTTCTTATCTCTTTTAAATAATAAGATTTTAACAATAAGTGCCTTTTATGATATGAGTTCGTGTGGAAAAAAATTTTCACATAAATATCTTTAACAGACTTTCCTCCTCATAATTAATGGAATAATATCAAACTACTTAAACTTGGAGAATAGTAAAGGGAGGAATAGAAGTGCTTCTCAGTATTTCCTCCACTTTTGATTAACACAATTTTAAATTGATAATTCACAGGAGATCATTTTTCATGACTTCACCAGTGTTTAATGAATGGTTAGAAGGCACCAGGTACTGTTACAAAAAAAAAAAAAACTAATCCTGATTTTCTGGGCATATTTGGATAGTTCCAGAGTGCAGAGACCATATAGGGATATAGAAACTTAAATGGGTACAATACAAACATCTCCAGTGGGAAACTGAATTGTGATTCCTTTTATTAAACATAGACAGAGCATCATTCAAACTCGACTACTAACCATGATTTATGACTCACCTTGGTTGTGAATGTTCTAACAAAATGACTATTTAGAAAGAAATCCCTTTTATTGATAAATATTAAACCAAGAAGCTGTTTTTCCAATGGGTACATTTCCTGTTGTATGGTATAATCACGGATGGGATTCATCTCTTCCATGATTAATAAACATTTCTGCATCTCTTTAAAAATTATAATAAAGAAAGACAAACCAGATGAACAAAAATTAATTCTGCAGTTCTCTATCCTTTTGATGACACAGCAAGCACAGGCATATTTCTGGCTCTCCTTGAACAAATATTTTGTTTATCTATCACTTTTATTGATATATGATCACTTACCACCTCATGTGAAGAATGTGAATAATGAATGGAGTTTTTAAAGCTGTTGAAAGATCTTTATTTTAAAATTATTAATTGAAATAAACATTAGATTGAAAGAAAATGTAAATTTAGAAGGGAATGAAAGGTTAGGTTAGAATTAATATAATCAATGATAAGAAAAAGATAGTATGTCATGCACACTTATGAAGGAAAATTATTAGTCTGATATGATGACAATAAATTAAAAGAAAATTCAAATTATTTTATTCCAGTTAGAACACTGAGGCAAAATAATCTCCAGGAATTAAAAATCTTTTTTCATGCTAATTCCACTGTGGTATTGTACACACCTAATTTACATAAATTAGTAAGCATAACAATATCACTGGGACAACCATAATATTTACAACCAGCAATCCTCATAACAATGGATTCTAATGTCAGAGGAAGAAATGGGAAAAGTGAGAAAGTATTGTCATCTTAATGAAGAGCCATTCTTATCAAAATTCAGCAGACAACAGATACATCGCAGCAATGTGAAATGGATAAAGTTTTCAAGTAAAATGAAATTGAACTTTTTGCCCCAGATTTCAAAAGGATGCTCATCTGTGGAGCCTGGAATGCTAGAATCACCGTCATCCTGTCATTTGTGACCCAGGTAAAACTGCAAAGAAATTATTCCTAGAAACTGACCTTGTGTGGCTTCCTTCACTCCTCCATCGCAGGCATCTTAGAGGGGTTTTGTCCATACAATCGCTAGATTAATTATTTGGAGCTAGGGACATGAAGGATGAGCTCTTTGGCTAAGATAGCAACTGGAAAGAAGGCACTGTGAAAAATAGAAATAATGAGAAGGAGAATGGAATAACGGAGAAAAGAAACTAACCTTGAATTTTCTTTAAAGAACCATGAAGTAAAAGGAAAAATATCCCCCAGGCAATTCTCAACTTTGTGGAATATATTAAAGTCAAAGAGTTCTAAAAACAGACACAACACATACATACAACTCTCTAGACATGCTGTAGGGAGGGCATGGAAAATCAGTTTTATGCATATGGTATAGTCTGTGACTGGGCATGACAATGTCTTGATATTTTGTAATGATATGTAAGAAATTTGACACCCCAGTGTGGTGTAATGCTAAAGGAAAACGGTGTATTCTGAATGAGTGCATCAATGATTTGTTCAATTCCACATTCTGCTAAGAAATACATATTTAAAAATGCATGAATGTGGGGGATTGGAGGTGAAAAACAGATATAAACAGCTTAGGATGATATACACTCATATGCAAATTTGGTATATTAAAAATAAACAAAAACTTTTTGAAAGTTCTCATTGAAAAAGGATTTTAAAAGAATTGTGAAATATCTATTATCGTCTAAAAATTAAACTTTTCTTAGTGGGAGAGAATATTTCAAAATATGTTGTGAATGCCAGTTGCAAATGAAACTTCATAGGCTCTTTAAATAATAAGATTTTAAATATAAGTAGGTTCAATGATATGAATTCACGTGGAATGAATTTTTCACATAAATATCTGTTAGAGATTTTCCTCCTAATAGTTAGTGAAATAATATTATTTCACTACTTGAGTATATTATTTCACAACTTGGAGAAAAATAATGGGAGGAAGGAAATGTTTCTCAATGTTTCCTTTGCTTTTGAATAACACAATTTGAAACTGATAATTCAGGGGAGATCGTTTCAGATGACTTCACCAGTTTTTCCTGAATGGTTACAGAGTTCAAGGTTCTGTTTCAAGAAATCCAGTCCTGATTTTCTGGACATATTTGTCTAGTCTATGCAGAGAGAATGGGATGCAAGTATCTCTATATAAAACTATACTCTTATGCCACATTTTAATTTTTCAGAAAGTACTTGAAATAAAATCAACCCCATTCTTACAAAGAGAGCAGTATCCAGAGATAAATCCCGGAAATCAGATTACAAAAAGCTCCCAACCGAAAAATTTTCTTATGGCTTGTGAAAGATCCTGCCCACACCCTGTAGACAAATGGCTCTGGTTGAGTACATAATTTGACAAAGAGATACTCACCTATTCACAAGATATCATTGGGGAGAACAATGGGTCACACAACATAAAAACCTAATCCATCAAGCACTGTGAACTGCACTCCATTCTATGCACTCACGGTTATAGCCTCCAACAATGAATAAACACAAAATTAAGACAACATTAGAGTATTAGGCAATTCCAAGTCTTCATGTTTGACACTCATCACACTCTTTCCCTTAATATATTTTTCAGTGATGGATTTCATTCTTACAAGAACATACATGAATTTGGTGTGTAGAGAAAAACTCATGACCTTACAAAATAAAGGGTCATAGCATCTTAAACAGCTCCCATACACACATCTACAATGGGAAATCGAATTGTGGTTCATTTTTAAAACTTGGACATAGGATCTTTCAAACTCGACTACTAACCATGATGTATGACTCTCCTTGGTTGTATATGTTGTCACACAATGACTATTTTGAAACACACCTCTTTCATTGGTAAATATTAGACAGATAATATATTTTTCAAATGTGTACATTCCTTGGTGTATGTTATATTCACGGATGTGATTCATCTCTTCAATCATTAATAAACCTATTCAATGTCTCTGAAATTGTAATAAAGAAAGAAAAACCAGATGAAGAAAAAAGAAATTCTTCACTTCTCAATCATTTTGATGACACAGCCAAGCAGAGGCCTTTTTCTGGCTCTTCTTGCCCAATTATTTTTGTTTATCTATTATGTTTAATGATATATGATAACCTACCACCTCATGTGAAGAATGTGAACAATGAATGGTTTTTTTTTAAAGTTTTTGGAAAGATCTTTATTTTAAAATAATTTGAAATGGACATTAGATTGAAAGAAAATGTATAATTTAGAAGGGAATGGATGTTTAGGTTAGATTTAATATAGTCAGTGATAAGAAATATTTAGTATGGCACTAATGCCAATAAGGGAAAATAATTAGTCTAATAAATAGCAATAAATTAATAGAAAATTCATATTATTATATTCCAGGTAGAACAGTCTGTCAAAATAAGCTCTAGGAATGAAATGATTTGTTTTCATGCTAATTCTTCTTTGGTATTACACACAACTTATGGGCATAAATTAGTACACATAACAAGATTTCTAGGAAAACCATAGCATTTCCAACCAGCAATCCTTGTAACAATGGAATACAAAGGCAGAGGCAGAAATGAGAAAAGAATGAGAAAGTATTGTCATCTCAATGAAGAGCCATCCCTATCAAAGTTCACCACACACCAGATACATCCCAGCAAAGTGCACTGGATAAGATTTTCAAGTAACATGAAATTGAAGTTTTAGCCCCAGATTTTAAAAAGGGTTTGTGGAGCATGGAATGCTACAATCATGGATATGCTGTTATTTGTGACCCTGGAAAAATGGCAAAGAAAAATTTATGAGCAACTGGCCTTGTGGGTCTTCTTTCCCTTCTCAACCACAGGGATACTAGATGGGTTTTATCCACTTAATGCTGCAAAATAATTATTTGGAGCTTGAGCATGGAGGATGAGCTCTTTGGAAAATACAGCAACCTGTTCAAAGGCACTGTGAAAAATTGAAAAGAAAGAGAAGGAGAATGGAACAGTAGAGTAAAGAAAATAATCTCACATTCTCTTTTGAAGAACCCTGAGGTGCTGGTTCAAATTTAGCAGTAAAAAGGAAAAAACCCACCAGTCAATTCACGACTATGTGGAAACAATTAAAAGCCTAAAGTCTTTTAAACAGACAGAACACATACACACATCTCTCCAGACAACTTGAAGGAAGGGCAAGGATTTTCAGTTTTCTGCATATAGTATAATCTGTGAATCGGGTAGACAATGTCATGATATTTTTCCATGAATTGTAAGAAATATTACACTCCTGGATGGTGTGATGTTGAAGGAAAAAGATGTGAAGATTCGGACCAAATGCATCAATGATTTTCGTTTGCACACTGTGCTTGGAAATACATATTTAAAAATGCATGAAAGTAGAGTTTGGAGCTGAAAACTAGATATAAACAAGTTTGGTTGATATTCTCTCATATGTAAATTTGGTATATCAAAATTAAAGAAACACTTTTTAAAAGTTCTCATTCAAAAATGGATTTTAAAAGAATGGTTACATATCTATGATCATCTAAAAATAAACATTTACGTAGATGGACAGAATGTTCCCACATTCTCTGTGACTGCTTGTTCCGAATGAAAGTTCTTACCCCTATTAAATAAGATTTTAATAATAAGTGGCTTCAATTATATGAGATGGTGTGGAACTTATTTTTCACATAAATATCTTTAACAGACTTTCCTCCTTATAGTTAATGAAATAATATCAAAGTATTTCAACCTGGAGAATAGTAATGGCAGGAATAGAAGTGATTCTAAGTGTTTCCTCTGCTTTTGGTTAACACAATTTTAAATAGATAATTCACAGGAGATCATTTTGCATGACTTCACCAGAGTTTACTGAATGGTTAGAAGTCTCCAGGTACAGTTTCAAAAAACCAGTCTTGCTTTTCTGGACATATATGGATAGTTCCAGAGAGCAGAGATATTGTAATGCAGGTATCCATATATAAAACAATTCCCTTATGCCACATTTTTATTTTTCAGAAAGTTCTTGGGAAAAAGACTTGGAATATATTCAACCTCATTCTTACAAAGAAAGCATAAGCCACAGATAAACCCCAGAATTCAGTATGCAAAGAGCTCTTAATTGAAAAATTTTGCTATGGATGTTAAAAGCTCCTGCCCACAACATGGAGTGAAAAGGAAATGGTAGGGTTCATAAGTTTACAAAGAGGGACTCAATATTCACAACATATCATGGGGATTGGGAGATAAAAATCAAGAACCTAATCCACCAGCAGAATGCACCATGCTCCATTCTATGCACACACGATTATGGACTCCAACAATGAAGAAATACAAAACTAAGACAACTTCAGAGAAACAGGCAATTAGAAGCTTTCATGTATGACACTCACCACACTCTCTCTCTTAATCTATTTTTCAGTGATGTATAAAATTTGAATATTAACATACATAAAATCGGTGTGTAGAGCAAAACTCATGAACTTACAAAATAAAGGGACATAGTAACTTAAAGGGGTCCCATAAACACATCTCCAGTAGGAAACCTAATTGTTACTCATTTTTTAAAACTTGGCCAGAGCATTTTCAAACTCGACTACTAACCATGATTTATGACTCACCCTGGGTGTACATGTCCTCACAAATTGACTATTTTGAATCACAGCTCTTTTATTAATAAATATTAAACCAAAAATCTGTTTATCCAATGAGTACATTCCCTGGTGTATGGTATATTCATGAAGTTGAATTCATCTCTTCAATCTTTATTCAACCTTTTAAATATCTCTATGAAAATTATAGCAAAGAAAGGAAAACTAAATGAACGAAAAGTAAATTCTTCATTTCCCAATCATTTTGATGAAACAGCCAAGCAGAGGTGTATTTCTGATTCTCCTCGAACAATTTTTTTATTTATCTAAACATTTTATTGAGATATGATCACTTACTACATCATGTGGTGAAAGTGAACAATGAATGGCTTATTTAAACTGCTTGAAAACGTCTTTATTTTAAAATTATAAATTGAAATGTACATCAGATTGAAAGAAAATGTAAATTTAGAAGAGAACATAAGGTTAGATTAGGTTTAATATAATCGATGATAAGAAATAGATAGTATGGCACTAATGACTATAAAGGAAAATAATTAGAGTGTGATAATGACAATAAATTGAAACAAAATTTAAATTATTCTATCCCAGTAGAACACTTGGAAAAAATAATCTCTAAGAATGAAATTTTTTTTAATGCTAATTCCTCTTTGGTTTTGCACATATCTCATTGGAATAAATTAGAACACATAGCAAGATCACTAGGAAAACCATAGAATTTCCAACCGGCAATCCGCATAGCAATGGAATCCAAGGGCAGAAGAAGAAATGAGAAAAGAATGAGAAAATATTGTGATCTCAATGTAGAGCCATAATTATCAAAATTCACCAGACACCAGTTACATCCCAGCATGTGCAATGGATAAACATTTCAAGTAACAAGTAATTGAACTTTTTGTCCCATATTTCAAAAGGGCTCCCAATATTGACACTGAAACTCCAGAATCATGGCATCCTGCCATTGGTACCCAAGGAAAATGGTGAAAAAATTATTCCTTGGAATTTGCCATGTGTGGCTTCTTTCCCTACTCCACCACAGAGTCCCTAGATGGGTTTTGTGCATACAATGATGCAGATTAATTATTTGGAGCTAGGGCTATGCAGGATGAGCTCTTCTTAAAAGACAGAAACTGAAGAGAATGCACTATGAAAAATAGAAAAGAAAGAGAATGATAATGGAATAATGCAGAAAAGAAACTAAGCTTGAATTCTCTTTTGAAGAACCCTGAGGAGTTGGTTCAAAATTAGCAGTAAAAGGGAAAAAAATCCAACAGTCTATTCACAACTTTGCAGAAAAAAATAAACCCCAAGAGTCTTTAAAACAGACACAACAGATACACACAACTCTCCAGACATGATGAAGGCAGGGCCTCGATAACCGGTTTTCTGCATCTAGTATACTCTGTGACTGGGGGTGACAATACCATGAAATTTTATCAAGTTCTGTAAGAAATATTACACCCCGGTGTGGTGTGACACTGAAGGAAAATGGTGAGAGTATTCTGACCGAGTGCATCAATGTTTTGTTCATTTACACATTCTCCTAAGAATACCTATTTAAAAATGCATGAATGAGGGGGCTTGGATGTGAAAAGTAGATATAAAACAGATTAGGACGACATTCTCTCATAGGCAAATTTTGTATATTAAAAATAAAGAAAAACTTTTTAAAAGTTCTCATTGAAAGATATCTTTTAAAGAATGGGAAATATCTATTATTGTCCACAAATAAACCTTTAATTAGAGGGAGAGAAGGGTTCCATATACTCTTAGAATGCTAAGTTAAAATGAATGATTTTAGCTCTTTAAATAATAAGATTTTTAAAATAGGTGGCTTCAATGATAAGAGTGTGCATGGAACGAATTTTTCACATAAATATCTGGAAGACATTTCCCTCACAATAGTTGATGAAATAATATTAAACTACTTTAACTTGGACAATAGATATGGGAGGAAAAGTAAATTTTCTCAGTGTTTCTTCCTCTATTGAATAACATATTTTTTTATTTGATAATACCCTGTAGAATGTTTTACATGACTTCACCAGTGGTTACTCAATGGCTATAAGGCTCCAGGAACTGTTTCAAGAAAACCAGTCCTGAATTCCTGGGCATATTTGGGTTGTTACACAGTGAAGAGAATGTGATGCAGGTACCCATATATTTAAAAAATGCTCTCAAGCCACATTTTAGTTTTTCAGAAAGTGCTTCTACTAAAATCACACTTATTCTTACAAAGAAAGCAGAATTCATAGATAAACCACAAAACTCAGAATACAAAGGCTCCCAACTGCAAAACATTCCTATGGCTTGTCAACCATACCCTGGAATGAAAAGGCATTGGTAGGCTACATCAGTTGAGAAAGAGGGACTCAACTATTCACATGATATCTTGTGGGAGAGGAATGGGTCAGAAAACACAAGAACCTAATCCATCCACCAGTGTACACCACACTGCATTCTATGCACACACGATTATAGCATTCAACAATGTAGAAACACAAAACTAAGACAACTTTAGAGAAATAGGCATTCCAAGGCTTCATGTTTCACACTCACCACACCCTTTCTTTTAATCTCTTTTTTGTGATGTATATCAAATCTATATGAATATAAACAAACTTGGTGTATAGAGCAAAACTCATGACCATTCCAAATAAAGGGACATAGCAACTTAATGTGGTCCCATACACAAACCTCCAGCAGGAGATTGAATTCTGGTTCATTTTTTTCATCTTGGCCAGACCAACTTTTAAACTCGACTGCTAACCATGATGTATGACTCACTCTGGGTGTAGGTGTCCTCACAATGACTATTTGAAACACATGTCTTTTATTGATAAATATTAAAGTGATAACTTGTTTTTCCAATGTTTATTTCCCTGGTGTATGGTATATTCAGGGATGTGAATTCATCTCTTCAATAATTATTAACCTTTTCCTATATCACTATATAAATTACAGTGAAGAAAGGAAACTAGATGAGCAAAAAAGAAATTCTTCACTTATCAATACTTTGGATGACACAGCCAAGCAGAGGTGTAATTCTGGATCTCCTTGAACCAATTTTTTGTGTATATATCAGATTCATTGATATATGATCAATTACTACTTCATGTGAAGAAGGTATACAATGAATGGCTTTTTTCAAGCTGCTGTAAAAGTCTTTATGTTAAAACTATAAATTGAAATGGACATCAGATTGAAAGAAAATGTAAATTTAGAAGAGAATGTAAGGTTAGGTTAGATTTAATATAGTAAATGATAAGAAATATATAGTATGGCAATAACACTTCAAAGAAAATAATTAGTGTGATATAATGAGAAGAAATTGAAACACAATTCAAATTATTATATCCCAGGTAGAATACTCAGACAAAATAATCTCTAGGAATGAAATAATTTTTTTCATGCTAATTCCTCTCTGTTATTCCACACCTCTTTGGCAAAAATTAGTACACATAACAAGAGTACTGGGAAAACCATAGTATTTCCAGCCAGCAATCCTTATAACAATGGAGTCTAAGGGCAGAGGAAGAAATGAGAAAAGAATGAGAATATATAGTCATCTCAATGTAGAGCCATCCTTATCAAAATTCAACAGACACCAGTTACATCCCAGCAAAGTGCAATGGATAAGCTTTTCAAGAAATATGAAATTGAACTTTTTACCCCGTATTTCAAAAGGGTTCCCACCATTGAAGACTGAAATGCCAGAATCACGGTCATCCTGCCATTGGTGACCCAAGGAAAATGGTGAAAAAATGATTCTTTGCAACTGGCCATGTGTGGCTTATTTCTCTACTCCAACACAGGGTTCCTAGATAGATTTTGTGCATACAATGGCACAGAGTAATTATTTGGAGCTAGGGCTATGGAGGATGAGATCTTTTTAATAGACAGCAAGTGAAGAGAAGTCACGGTGAAAAATAGAAAAGAAAGAGAAGGAGAATGGAATAGTGGAGAAAAGAAACTAAGTTCAAATGATTTTTTAAAGAACCTTGATGTCCATGTTCAAAATTACCAGTAAAAGGAAAAAAATCCACCAGTCATTTATGACTATGTGTAAACCATTAAAACCCAAAAGTCTTTAAAACAGACACAAGACATACAAACAACTCTCCAGACATCAAATTGGCAAGGCATGGGTAAACTGTTTTTTGCATATAGTATAGTCTGTGACTGGGGGTGACAATGTCATGATATTTTTTCATGATCTCTAAGAAATATTAACCACAATGTGGTGTGGTGCTGAAGGAAAATGGTGTGTGTATTCTGACTGAGTGCATCAATATTTTTTTCGTTTACATATGGTGCTAAGAAATACCTTTTTAAAAATGCATGAATGTGGAGTTTGGTGGTGAAAACTAGATATAAAAAGAGAAAAGGAAAATATTCTCTCATAGACAAATTTGGTATATTAAAACTAAAAAAATACTTTTTAAAAGTTCACATTGAAAAATGGATTTTAAAAGTATGGTTAAATATCTATTATGGACTACAAATAAACATTTACTTAGAGGGAGAGAACGTTTCCACATGCCCTGAGAATGCTAATTGCAAATGAAAGTTCTTAGCCCTTTTAAATATTAAGATTTCATAATTAAGTGGCTTCAATGATATGAGTCCACGTGGAATAAATTTTTCACATAAATATCTGGAACAGATTTTCCTCCCAATACTTAATGAAACAATATTAAACTACTTCAACTTGCAGAATAGTCATGGGAGTAAAAGATATGCTTCTCAGTGTTTCCTCCATTTTGAATAACACAATATTAAATTGATAATTCAAAGGAGATCGTTCTACATGACCTCACCAGAGTTTACTGAATGGTGGGAAGGCTCTAGGCTCTGTTTGAAGAAAACCAGTCTGATGTACTGGACATTTTTGGGTATTTCTGCAGTGCAGAGAGATTGTGATGCAGGTATCCATATATAAAATTTGCTTTCTGGCCACATTTTAGTTGTTCATAAAGTACTTCAAATAAAATCATACTCATTATTACAAGGAAAGCAGAATCCACAGATAAACCCGGTAACTCAGAATACAAAGAGCTCCCAACTACAAAATATTCCTATGGCTTGTGAAAGCCCCTGCCCACACCTTGGAGTGAAAAGGCAATGGTAGGGTACATAACTTGACAAAGAGGGACTCAGCTATTCCCAAGATATCATGTGGGATAAGAATGTGTGGTAAAACCCAAGAACTTAATCCATCAGTAGTGTGCATCGTGTTCCATTCTATGAACACCTGATTATAGCCTCCAACAATGAAGAAACACAAAACTCAGACGACTTTAGAGAAATAGGCAATTCCTAGACTTCATGTTTGACACTCACCACACTCTCTTCACCTATTTTTCAGTGATGAATATCATTCATACAGAAACATACATAAACTTGGTGTGTAGAGCAAAACTCATGGTCCAATAAAATAAAGGGACTTAGCAAACTTAAATGGGTCCCATAAACAGATATCCAGCAGGAAACTGAATTGTGAATCCTTTATTAAAATATGGACAGAGTATCTTTCAAACTCGACTACTAACCATGATTTATTACTCACCTTCATTGTGCATGTTCTAACAAAATGACTATTTAGAAACAAATCTATTTTATTGATAAATATTAAACAAATATGCTCTTTTTCTAATGGGTACATTTCCTGTTGTATTGTATATGGACAGATGGGATTCATCTCTTCAATGATTATTAAAAGTTTTCTGCATCTCTATAAAAATTACAATAAAGAAAGTCAAACAAGATGAACAAAAAAAATTCTTCAGTTCTCAATCCTATTGATAACACAGCCAAGTAGAGGTGTATTTCTCGTTCTCCTTGAACAATTATATTATCTATCGCATTTATTGATATATGATCACTTAACACCTCATGTGAAGAATGTGAATAATGAATGAATTTTTTAAGCTCTTGAAAATATCTTTATTTTAAAAATATAAATTGAAATAAACATCAGATTGAAAGGAAATTTGAATTTAGAAGGAATGTAAGGTTAGGTTAGATTGAATATAATCAATGATAAGAAATAGATAGTATGTCATGCACACCTATGAAGGAAAATAGTCTGATATGATGACAATAAATTAAATCAAAATACAAATTATTAAATTCCAGGTAGAACACACAGGCAAAATAATCTCCAGGAATAAATTAAAATTTTTCATGCTAATTCTACTGTGGTATTGCACACATCTAATTGACATAAATTTGTACACCTAACAAAATCACTAGGAAAATCATAGTATTTCCAACCAGCAAAACTCATAACAATGGAATCTAAGGGCAGAGGAAGGAATGAGAAAAGAATGAGAAAGTATTGTCATCTCAATGAAGAATCATCCTTATCAAGATTCACCAGACAACAGATGCTTCGCAGCAAAATGCAATGGATAAACTTTTCAAGTAACATGAAATTGAACTATTGCCTCAGATTTCTAAAGGACGCTCACTTGTGGAGCCTGGAACGCTAGAATCACGATCATCCAGCCATTGGTGACCCAGGAAAAACTGCAAAGAAATGATTCCTAGAGACTGACCTTGTGTGGCTTCCTTCCCACCTCCACCGCAGACATCCTAGAGGGATTTTGTACATACAATGCTGCAGATTATTTATTTGGAGCTCGGTGCAAGGATGATGAGCTCTTTAGAAAAGACAGCACTTGGAGAGAGGCACTGTGAAATATAGAAAAGAAAGAGAAAGAGAATGGAATAATGGAGAAAAGAAACTAACCTCGAATTATCTTTTGAAGAAACAGGAAGAGCTGGTTCAATATTAGCAGTAAAAGGAAAATAATCCACCAGGCAATTCTGAAATTGTGGAATAAATTAAAACCAAAGAGACACAACACATACAAACAAATCTCTGGACATGCCGTAGGCAGGGCATGGAAAATCAATTTTATGCATATGGTATATTCTGTAACTGGGGATGACAATGTCTTGATATTTTGTAATGATCTGTAAGAAATATGACACCGCAGTGTGGTTTGTTGCTAAAGGAAAATGGTGTGAGTATTCGGAATGATTGCTTCATTGTTTTGTTCATTTCCACATTCTGCTAAAAATTACATATTTAAAAATGCATGAATGAGGGTGTTTGGAGGTAAAAAACAGATATAAATAGATTAGGATGATATACTTTCATATGCAAATTAGGTATATTAAAAATAAACAAAAACTTTTAAAGTTCTCATTGAAAAAGAATTTCAAAAGAATTATGAAATATCTATTATCCTCTACAAATAAAACTTTTCTTAGTGGGAGAGAATGTGTCCAAATATGCTGTGAATGCGAATTGCAAATGAAAATTCTTAGGCCCTTTAAATAATAAAGTTTTAAAAATAAGTGGGTTCAGGAATATGAATTCATGTGGAATGAATTTTTCATGTAAATATCTGTTAGAGATTTTCCTCCTAATAGTTAGTTAAATAATATCAAACTACTTCAACTTAGAGAATCATAATGGGAGGAAAGAAATCTTTCTCAGTGTTTCTTTTGCTTTTGAATAACACAAAATAACACAATTTTGAAATTGATAATTCTGGGGAGATCATTTTAGATGACCGCACCAGTGTTTCCTGAAAGGTTAGAGCATGTCAGGTTCTGTTTCAAGAAATCCAGTCCTGACTTTCTGGACATATTTGTGTAGTTCCTGAGTGCAGAGAGAATGGGATGCAAGTATCCATATATAAAATGATACTCTTAGGCCACATTTTATTTTTTTCAGAAAGTACTTGGAATAAAATCAAACCCATTCTTACAAAGAAAGCAGAATCCAGAGATAAATCCTGGAACTCAGATTACAAAAAGCTCCCAACTGAAAAATTTTCCTATGGCTTGTGAAAGACCCTGCCCACAACCTGTAGAGAAGTGGCACTGGTTGGGTATATAATTTGACAAAGAGACCATCACCTATTCAAAAGATATCATGGGGGAGAATAATGGGTCACACAACATAAGAACCTAATCCATCAGCAGTGTGAACTGCACTCCATTCTATGCACTCACGATTATAGCCTCCAAAAATGAATAAGCACAAAACTAAGACAACATTAAAGCATTAAGCAATGCCAAACTTTTATATTTTACACTCATCACACTCTTTCTCTTAATCCATTTTTCAGTGGCGGATATCACTTTGATTTAACTTGGGGTGTAGAGCAAAGCTCATGATGGTTCAAAATGAAGGGTCATAGCAACTTAAATGTGACCCATACACATATTTGTAGTGGAAAATCGAATTGTGGTTCATTTTTAAAAACTTGGACAGAGCGACTTTCAAACTTGACTACTAACCATGATGTATGCCTCTCCTTGGTTGTATATGTCATTACCAAATGACTATTTTGAAACACAACACTTTTATTGATAAATATTAAACTGATAACCTGTTTTCCAAAGAGTAAATTTCCTGATGTCTGTTATATTCATGAATGTGATTCATCTCTTCAATCATTATTTTATCTTTTTAGTATCTTTATAACAATTATAATAAAGAAAGAATAATCAGGTGAACAAATGAAATTCTTCACTTCTCAATCCTTTTGATGACACAACCAAGCAGAGGAATTTTTTGGCTCTCCTTGAACAATTTTTCTTGTTTATTTATTACTTTTTTTTCAAAGATTTTATTTATTTATTCATTTATCCCCCCCTTGCTGCTCGTGCTCGCTGGGTCAGCTAACCACGCCGTGCGGGAGGGCTTGCCTTCACCTGGAGGCCCTGGGAACCGAACCCGGGGCCTCCCATATGGAAAATGGGAGCCCTACTGATTGAGCCACAGCCGCTTCCCTATCTAATACTTTTAATGATATATGATCACTTACCAACTCAAGTGAAGAAGGTGAACAATGAATGGTTTTTTTCAAGGTGTTGGCAAGATCTTTATTTTAAAATTATAAATAGAGGTGGACATCCGATTGAAAGAAAATATAAATTTAGAAGGGAATGTAAGGTTAGGTTAGATTTAATATAATCAATGATAATAAATAGTATGACACTAATGCTAATAAAGGAAAATAATTAGTCTGATATAATGACAATAATTGAAAACAAAATTCAAATTATTATATTCCAGGTAGAACAGTGTGGCAAAATATTCTCTAGGAATGAAATGATTTTTTTTCATGCTAATTCCTCTTTGGTATTGCACACATCTCATTGGCTTAAATTAGGAAAAATAACAAAATCACTAGGAAAACCATACTATTTCCAACCAGCAATCCTCATAACAATGGAATCCAAGGGCAGAGGAAGAATTGAGGATAGATTGAGAAAATATTGTCATCTCAATGAAGAGCAACCCTCATCAAAATTCAATAGACACAAGATACTTCCCAGGAAATTGCAATGGATAATCTTTTAACGTACTATGAAATTCAACTTTTTGCCCCAGATTTGAAAAGTGCTCCCACTTGTGGAGCCTGAAACTCTAGAATCATGGCCATCCAGGAATTGGTGACCTAGGAAAAATGGCAAAATCATGATTCCAAACAACTGGCCTTGAGTGGCTTCTTTCCCTCCTATATTGCAGGGATCCTAGAGGGGTTTTGTCCATATAATGCTGCAGAGTAATTATTTGGAGTTTGGGGCATGGAAGATGAGCTCTTGGAAAACACAGCAACTGGAGAAAAGGCACTGTGAAAAAAAAAAAGAAAAGAAAGAGAAGGAGAATGGAATAGTAGAGGAAAGAAACTAAGCTTGAATTCTATTTTGAAGAACTTTGAGGTGCTGGTTCCAAATTAGCAGTAAAATGGAAAAAATCCAATACCAATTCATGACAATGTGGAAAAAGTTAAAACCCAAGAGTCTCTAAAAAGACAGAACACATACACACAACTCTCCAGATATGTTGAAGGCAAGGCATGGATAATCAGTTTTTTACATATGCTATGGTCTGTGACTGGGGGTGACAACACCATGATATTTTATCATGATCTGTAAGAAGTATTGCACCCCAATGTGGTGTGATGCTGAAGGAAAATGGTGTGAGGATTCTGAGTGCATCAATGTTTTTTTTTGTTTCCATATTCTGCTAAGAAGTACATATTTAAAAATGTATAAATGTGGGAGTTTCGAGGTGAAAACTAGATATAAACACATGAGGACGATATTTTCTCAGAAGCAAATTTGGTATATCAAAAATAAAGAAAAACATTTTTAACATTCCCATTGAGAAATGGATCTTAGAAAAATGGTTAAATATCTAATATCATGTAAAAGTAAACCTTTAATTAGAGGGAGAGAATGTTTCCACATACCCTCTGAATGCTAATTGCAAATGAAGGTTCTTAGTCCTTTTAAATAATAAGGTTTTAAAATAAGTGGCTTCAATGATGATATGAGTTCCCGTGTAATGAATTTTTCACAGAAATATCGGTAACTGATTTTCTTCCTAATAGTTAATGAAATAATATTAGACTACTTCAACATGGAGAATAATCATGGGAGGAAATGAAATGCTTCTCAGTGTTTCATTTCGCTTTTGAATAACACAAATTTAAATTGATAATTTAAAGGAGATCATTTTACATGACTTCACTGGTGTTTATTGAATGTTCAGAAGGCTCCAGGTTCTGTTTCAAGAAAACCAGTCCTGATTTTCTGGACATATTTGGGTATTTCCTGAATTCAGAGAGAATGTGATGCAGGTATCCATATATATTTTTAAAAATGCTCTTATGTTACATTTTAATTCCTCAGAAAGTACTTGGAATAAAATCAAACTAATTCTTACAAAGGAAGCAGAATCCACAGATAAACCAAGGAACACTGAATACAAAGAGCTCCCAACCGCAAAATTTTTCTATGGCTTGTGAAAGCGTCTGTCCACAACCTGTGAGAAAAGTCACTAGTAGTGTACATAAGTTGACAAAGTGAGACTCCCCTATTCTCAAGATATCATGGGGGGGGAGGAATTGGTCATAAATCACAGGAACCTAATCCATCCAGCAGTGTGCACCACACCCCATTCTATGCACATGCGGTTATAGCCTCCCAAAATGAAGAAACACAAAACTGAGACCTCTTAGAGAAATAGGCAATTCCAAGCCTTCATGTTTGACACTCTCCACACTCTTTCTCTTAATCTATTTTTCCTTGATGGATATCATTTGTAAATGAACATACATAAATGTGGTGTGTAGAAGAAACTCCTGACCTTACAAAGTAAAGGGACATATCAACTTAAAGGGGTCCATTACAAACATCTCCAGCGGAAAATTGAATTATGGTTAATTTTTTTAAAATTGACCAGAGCATTTTTCAAACTAAACTATTAACATGATGCATGACTCACCTTGTGTGTACATGTCCTCACAAAATGGCTATTCAGAGCACATCTCATATATTGATAAATATTAAACCCATAATCTGATTTTCCAATGTCTAAATACCTTGGTGTATGGTATATTCACGGATGTGATTTCATATCTTCAAACATTTTTAAAACTTTTCAATAGCTCCATAAAAATTATAATAAAGAAAACCAGATGAACAAAAAAGAAATTCCTCAATTCTCAATCCTTTTGATGACACAGTGAAGCAAAGAGGTTTTTCTGGCTCTCCTTGAACCATTTTTAAAAAAATCTAGCAGTTAATTGATATATGATCACTTTCCACATCATGTAAAGAGAGAGAACAATGAATGGCGTTGTTAAAGCTGTTGAAAAACTCTTCCTTTTAAAATTTTAAACTGAAAAGGACATTGGATTTAAAGTGTAAGTTTAGAAGGCAATGTAGTTTAGATGTAGTATAATCAATTGTAAGAAATAAATAATATGGCACTAATGCCTATAAAGGAAATACTTAGTCTGATTTAATGACAGTAAATTAAAACAAAATTCAAATTATTATATTCAAGGTAGAACACTCAGTAGAAATAATCTCTAGGGATGAAATAAATTGTTTTTCTTGCTAATTCCTTTTTGGTATTGCACACATCTCAATGCCATAATTTGTACACATAACGAGATCACTAGGAAAACCTTACTATTTCCAAACAGCAAACCTCATAATGGAATTCAAGGGCAGATGAAGAAATGAGAAAAAAATGAGAAAGGACTGTCATCTTAATGAAGAGCCATCCATATCAAAATTCAGCAGACACCAGAAATATCCCAGGAAAATGCAATGGATAAGCTTTTCAAGTAACATGAAATTGAACATTTTTCCCTTGATTTGAAAAGTGCTCCCACTTCTGGAGACTTGAACTCTTGAAACACGGTTATCCTGCCATTAGTGATCCAGGAAATATGGCCAAAAAAAAAATTATTTCTAGCAACTGGTCTAGTGTGGCTCCTTTCCCTCCTCCACCACAGGGAACCTAGTTGGATTTTGTCCATATAATGCAGCAGAGTAATGATTTGGAGTTCGAGGCATGGAGAATGAGCTCTTTGGAAAAGACAACAACTGGAGAGAAGGCACTGTGAAAAATAGAACAGAAAGAGAAGGAGATTGAAATAGTGGAGAAAAGAAACTAAGCTTTAATTCTCTCTTGAAGAACTTTGAGGTGCTGCTTCCAAATTAGTCTTAAAAGGAAAAAAATCCAAGAGGCAATTCAAAACTGTGTGGAAAAAATTAAAACACAGGAGTCTTTAAACAGATACAGCACATACACACAACTCTCCAGACATGTTTAAGTCAGGGCATGTATAATCATTTTTGTGCATATAGTATAGTCTGTGACTCGGGGTGACAATGCCATGATATTTTATCATGATTTGTAAGAAATTTTGCACCCCAGTATTGTGTGATTCTGAAGGAAAATGGTGTGAAGATTCTGACCGATTGCATCAATATTTTTTTGTTTACCCATTCTGCTTGAAATACATATTTAAAAATGTATGAATGTGGGGGCTTCGAGTGAGAACTAAATATAAACACATTAGGACACTATTCTCTCATATGCAAATTTGGTATATTAAAAATAAAGAATAAAATTTTAACATTCCCGTTGAAGAATGGATTTTAAAAAATAGTTAAATATATGTTATCCTCTACAAGTAAACCTTTACTTAGAGGGAGAGAATGTTTCCACATACCCTGTGAATGCTAAATGCCAATGAAAGTTCTTAGCCCTTTTAAAGAAAAATATTTAAAAAATAAGTGGCTTCAATGATATGAGTTCTCGTGTAATGAATTTTTCACACAAGTATTGGGAACTGATTTTCTTCCTAAAACTTAATGAAATATTATTGAAATACTTCAACTGAGAGAATAATCATGGGAGGGAAAGAAATACTTCTCATTGTTCCCCTTGCTTTTGAATAACAATATTTTAAATTCATAATTCACAGGAGATCCTTTTAACTGATTACACCACTGATTGCTGAATCGTTAGAAGGCTCCAGGTTCTGTTTCAAGGAAACTCGTGCTGATTTTCTGGACATAATTGGATAGTTCCCGAATGGAGGGAGAATGTGATGCACGTATCCATATTTAAAACAATGCTCTTATGCCACATTTTAATTTTTTAGAATGTATTTAGAATAAAATCAAACTCATTCTCACAAAGAAAACAGAATCCACAGATAAACCCCAGAACTCAGAATACAAAGATCTCCCAACTGCAAAATTTTCCTATGGCTTGTGAAAGCCCCTGAGCACACCATGGAGAAAAAAGTCACTGGTTGTCAACATAAGCTGAAAAAAAGTGACTCAATGATTCACAAGATATCATGGGGGAGGAGAATGGGTCAGAAAACAAAAGAACCTAATCCATCAGCAGTGTGCACGGCACTCCATTCAATGAACACACGATTACAGCTTCCAACAATGAATAAAGACAAAATTAAGGCAACTTTTTAGGAATAGGCAATTCTAGGCCTTCATGTTTGTCTCTTACCATGCTCTTTCTCTTAATCTATTTTTCAATGAAGGATATCATTCATACATGATCTTACATAAACTTGGTGTGTAGAGGAAATCTTATGACTTTATATAATAAAGGAATATAGCAATTTAAAAGGGGCCCAGACACACATCTCCAGCAGGAAATTCAATTGTGGTTCATTTTTCAAAAATTGGCCAGAGCATCTTTCAAACTCTACTACTAACCATGACATATGACTCACCTTGGAAGTACATGTCTTCACAAAATGACTATGTTGATACACATCTCTTTTATTGACAAATATTAAAATGATAACTTGTATATCCATTGTGTACATTCCCTGATGTATGGTTTATTCATGGATGTGAATCCTTTTCTTCAATCATTATTATACCTTTACAATATCTCTATAAAAATTATAACAAAGAAAGAAAAACCAGATGAACAAAAATGATATTCTTCACTTCTCAATCCTTTTGACGACACAGCCAAGCAGAGGAGATTTTATGGCTCTCCTTGATGAATTTTTTTTGTTTACCTATCAGTTTTATTGATACATGTTCACTTACTACATCAGGTGAAGAAAGTGAAAAATGAATGGCTTTATTAAATCTGCTGAAAAGGTCTTCATTTTAAAATTATAAATTGAAATCAACGTCAGATTGCAAGAAAATGTGAATTTAGAAGGGAATGTAAGGTTAGTTTACATTTAATATAATCAATGTTAAGAAATTGATAGTATGGGACTGAAGCCTATAAAGGAAAATAATTATTCTGATATAATAAAAATAAATTAAAACAAAATTCTTGTTATTATATTCCAGGTAGAACACTCAGACCAAAAATCTCTCAGAATGAAATAATTTTTTTTTTCTTGCTAATTCCTCTTTGGTATTACAGTCATCTCATTGGCATAAATTTGCACACATAACTAGGTCACTAGGAAACCCACAGTATTTCCAACCATCAATCCTCATAACAATGGAATCCAAGGGCAGAAGAAGAAATGAGAAAGTATAGTCATCTCAATTAAGAGCCAACTTTATCAAAATTATCCAGACAACAGTTACATCCCAGCAATGTGCAATGGATAAGCTTTTCAACTAACATGAAATTGAACGTTTTGCCCTTGATTTCAAAAGGCTTCCACTTGTGGAGCCTGGAACACTAGAATCACAGTCATCCTGCCATTTGTGATCCAGGCAAATGGCAAAAAAATGATTCTCAGCAACTGGCCTTGTGTGGCTTCTATCACTCCTCTACCAAGGGGATCCTAGATAGGTTTTGTCCATACAATGTTGCAGAGTAATTAGTTGGAGCTTGGGGCATGAAGGATGAGCTCTTTGGAAAAGAGCAAGTGGAGGAAAGGCACTGAGAAAAATCGAAAAGAAAGAGAAAGAGAATGGAATAGTGGATATAAGAAACTAAGTTCAAATTCTTTTTTGCAGAACTTTGGGGTGCTGGTTCCAAATTAGCAGTAAAAGAAAAAAAATCCAATAGGCAAATAACGACTATGTGGAAAAAATTAAAACCCAGTGCCTTTAATCAAAAACAACACATGCACAGCACTCTCCAAACATGATGAAGGATGGATATGGATAATCAGTTTTGTGCATATAGTTTAGTCTGTGACTGGGGGTGAAAATGTCATGATATTTAATCATGATCTGTAAGAAATATTACAACCCCAGTGTCATATGATGTTGAAGGAAATTGGTGTGAGTACTCTGACCTAGTGCATCAATGTTTTGTTCATTTACACATTCTCCAAAGTAACACATATTGAGAAATACACATGCATGTAATGGTTTGGAGGTGAAAACTAGAAATAAAACAGTTTAGGATATTCTCTCAAATGCAAATTTGATATACTAAAAATAAAGAAAACCTTTTTAAATATTCTCATTGAAAAATGGATTTTAAAAGAATGGTTAAATATCTATTATTGTCTACAAATAAACCTTCACTTAGAGGGAGAGAATGTTACCAAATACCCTGTGAATGCGAATTGCAAATGAAAATTATTAAATCTTTAAATAATAAGATTACAAAAATAAGTGTCTTCAATGATATGAGTTCATGTGGAATGAATTTTTCACATAAATATCTGGAACAGATTTTCTTCCTAATAGTTAATGAAATAATATCAAACTACTTCAACTTGGGGAATAGTCATGGGAGGGAAAGAAGTGCTTCTCAGTGTTTCCTCCACTTTTGAATAACAGAATTTTAAATTGATAATTCACAGGAGATCGTTTTACATGACTTCACCAATGTTTGCTGAATGGTGAGAAGGCACCAGTTTCAGTTTCAAGAAAACCAGTCCTTATTTTATGGACATATTTGTGTAGTGCCTAAATTCAGAGAGAATGTGATTCAGGTATGGGTATATAAAACAATGCTCTTATGCCACATTTTAATTTTTCAGAAAGTACTAGGAATAAAATCAAACTCATTCTTACAAAGAAAGGAGAATCCACAGATAAATCCCCGAACTCAGAATACAAAGAGCTCCCAATTGCAAAATTTTCCTTTAGTTTGTGAAAGCCCCTACCCTCACCCAGGAGAGAAAGGCATTTTTATGGAACATAAGTTGAAAATGAGGGACTCAAGTATTCACAAGACAACTTGTGGGAGAAGAATGGGTCATAAAACACAAGAACTTAATCCATCCAGCAGTGGGCACCGCACTTCATTCTATGAACATGCGATTACAGCCTCCAAAGAGAATAAACACAAAACTAAGACAACTTTAGAGAAATAGGCAATTCCAAGCCTTCATGTTTGACACTCAACACACTCTTTCCCTTAATCCATTTTTCAGTGATGTATATCATTCGTACATTAACATATATTAACTTGCTGTGTTGAGCAAATCTCATGACCTTACAAAATAAAGGGACATAGCAAGTTAATGGTATTCCATACACACATCTCCAGTGAGTAATAAAATTGTGGCTCATTTTTTAAAACGTGGCCAGAGCATCTTTCAAACTTGAATAATAACCATGGTGTATGACTCACCTGTTGCTGGTCAGGACCTGGGTCCATGAAAACTGTGCTGTGGATGAGAAAGAAAGAATAAGACAGACAGAAGAGAAACTGGGATCAGGGGACTCTCCATCTGATATGGATAGAAGAGCCAGCGACCTCAGAGAGCGTGGCTTTTATTCAATTTTTAGCAATTCAAAATACATGTGCAAATGTGTAAGGGTAATAGATACTTAACAGTTACACATGAGCTGAAATCAACAAATATTAAAGGTCAGTGACTCAGCTCTTTTACGTTTCTGTAATTTACAGGCATTGTCTCAGACTGTTTCCCCACCCAGCTCCTAGAGCATGAGACTGGAGAGCTTGTTTATTATATTCCTGCTTTCTGTCATTAGTCATGGTCTTTAACTGAAACTCCATCATTTCCCCCTTTTTTATTAGTTAATTTTTTTCCAGTGAAGATCATAGGAACCATTATATAAGCCGACACA
Source organism: Tolypeutes matacus (assembly GCA_026826555.1). Lineage (NCBI taxonomy): Eukaryota > Metazoa > Chordata > Mammalia > Cingulata > Chlamyphoridae > Tolypeutes > Tolypeutes matacus. The sequence continues at coordinate 99,998 of JAKSZT010053856.1, read as the reverse complement.
AGGTGACCTCCTGTCACACTTGTCTTCTTTCATAGGCTCTTGTGACTGTGCCTGTCTTAGGTTGTCCTCCTCTGAGAATCTTACCCATCATTGACTACCAGGCAAACTTTTGAGCTCTTATATGGAAGGCAATTTCATTAATATTTATGTTTCTCCAGGTTCCTTAAATGAATATTTTTTGTGCATATAATTAGTATCAAGATTAAGGGTTTATTAGTAGAATCTTTCTACTAAATAATGCCAAATTTAGTTTTTCTTGGCCAAGTTTTTTTTAACAGAAATGCTTTTATCTGGTCTAATTCTTCATTTTTTCTATGAATATATGTTATTAATTTAGCCTTGACAATACAAACAAAATGCATATAACAATAATTCCTAATCCAATCCAAAATGATATTTGAACTGTTTCTTGTTTCCACCAGTGAAACAGCTGAACCAGTGGATTCTTTCAATTCATTTTGATATATGCTCAATGCTTTCTTTTGCAATTCTAAAATATCTGTAGAAACATTATGCTTATATCCAATCAAATGATTTTTCACTTCCTCCCAATCATGTTTACTATTATTATAATACAAAAAGAACCTTCATTCCAATCACATTTAAGAGCTCTTAATGATTTAAAGTATGAATTTTATTGCCCAAATATATAATAGTTATTTCAAGATCATTCATATGGTAATTCAGTTTCATATCAATGTGAGACTGGCTATGCCACATCTCACTTGCATTTTTATGCCAGTCCTTAACATATTGTTGAGTCTGGACTCCTTGATGCAGGGCTGTGCCAGTGATAGCTCCAGCAGTTAATGATGCCAGTCAGTCCCAAAATTCCTGCTATTAAAAGTCCAATCTGTCTGTTAGTTCTTCCTAAATAATGGTTGAGGAAATGTCACAGCAACTGGGATTCTGGAGACTGCTGCCAATGTCTGGTGATCTGAACCAGTAACCATAGTCCTTTTCTTCTTCTTGCTATAAAAAGAGTTTGATTTTTCTGCAAGTATGAATTTTTAAGACATGTAAGGGCCAATTGAAGCAACTACTGTTCCTTTCATCAAAATTTACTGTTCCAATGATATAACTATAGAATCTCATACATATACTGTAAAAAATTAAGTTGATTTTCTTTTTAAAATAGTAATATCAGTTTTGTTGCCTTGTCTTTCAAAAATTGGGCCAGTTCCCAAAAATAGTTTTCACAAATACTTTAAGTTTTGTTAAGTTTAGTGTCCCAAGGTTATGGGATATATCTTAGCTGTTAGTAAATGCTGTGTTACCAAATTTTCAGAAATAAGGATTACTGTTATTAGTAACTATGGTTGAATTATTAATGAACCAAGATATGGTTGTGTTTTTAATAGGTACCAGTATCCGTATAAGAGCCCAATCCTTTACAATTCCATAGGAATCATTAAACAACACAACCTCTGTAAGCCCATGACAAATATGCCATTTGTCATTAAGTAGTCTGTTGTAAAAGGGACATGTAAGATTTACCATATTTTCTGGTTTATATGGCAAAGAAGGGAAAATGAGAACATAAATTTGCGTTTGATTTTTCTCTGTTAAATCTATACTGTGATTTTTAGGTTGCATGCATACAGAGCCATATCCAATACAAATAGGGGAGTCTATAAAAGGTAAAGTTAAATTTTCTATAAGTTTCCCTTCTTCTTTTGGCTTTAAGGGTAGTCATACATTTATAGGTCCTGGAAAATGGTGAGATTGATTAAGATCAATTGGGTAAGACACATGGTTCCAAGTTAACAGCTCTAGAAGAGGTGGGTTGGTTATGTATGCCCAATAAGTGTAATTATGATGTGGTATGTTACCTTGACCTAATACTTTACCTATAATTAATCAAATGTGAAACCACCATGTCCATAGTTTAAGTTTTGGCAGCATCTTCAACTCTAGACTTGATTCTTCTGGAGGGGATCCACTGCACTTCTCCTGTTTCTGTAATGATAAGAGCAAACCCTTGGCCCCCCAATTTTACCTCTCCTTTTTCCCATTTATTAGTTGTTTCATTTTTCCAATATATTAGTTGTCCACATTTTTCATTTTCATTCCTCTTTTTAACCTCCCAATGTCGTTCTGCTTCTGTGGTATTTTAGAGAGTGTGGCTTTTGTTCGTTTTTTAGCAAATCAAAATACATGTCCAAATGTATAAGGGTAATAGTTACTTAACAGTTACATATGAGCTGAAATCAACAAGTCTTAAAGGTCAATGACTCAGCTCTTTTACATTTTTGTAACTTACAGGCATTTTCTCAGGTTGTTTCCCCACCCAGCTCCTAGAGCATGAGACCGGAGAGCTTGTTTATTATATTCCTGCTTTCTGTCATTAGTCATGGTCTTTAACTGAAACTCCATCACTCACCATGGTTGTACATGTCCACACAAAATGAGTATTTTGAAACACATCTCTTTTATTGATAATTATTAAACCAATAATCTGTTTTTCCAATGTTTACATTCTCTGCTGTATGATATATTCACAGATGTAAATTCATCTCTTCAATCACTATTAAACCTTTTCTGTTTCTCTATTACAATTATAATAAAGAATGCAAAACCATATGAACCAAAAGAAATTCTTCCCTTCTCAATTCTTTTGATGACAAGCCAAAGAAAGGTGTGTTTCTGGCTCTCTTTGAAGCATTTTTTATTATCTATCAGTTTTATTGATATGCAATCACTTACCACATAATGTGAAGAAAATGAAAAATGAATGGCTTTTTAAAAGCTGTTGAAAAGGTCTTTATTTTAAAATTCTATATTGAAAAGGACATCAGATTGAAATAAAATGTATATTTTGAAGGGAATGTAAGGTTAGGTTTGATTTAATATAATCAATGATAATAAATAGAGAGTATGGCACTAACGCCGATAAAGAAAAATACTTTGTCTGATATAATGACAATAATTTAAAATACAATTCAAACGATTATATTCCAGGTAGAACACTCAGACAAAATAATCTCTAGGTATTAAATAAATTCTTTTTTCATGCTAATTCCTCTTTGGTATTGCACACATTTTATTGGCAAAAATTAGTGCACATATAAAGATCACTAGAAAAATGATAGTATATCCAAACAGCAATCCTCATTGCAATGGAATCCAAAGGAAGAGGAATAAATGAGAAACAAATGAGAATGTGTTGTCTTCTCAATGAATAGCCATCCCTATCAAATTTCACCAGACACCAGACAAGTGCAATGGATAAGTTTTCAAGTAATAAGAAATTAATCTTTTTGCCCCGGATATCAAAAAGGCTTCAACTTGTGGAGCCTGGTTCACTAGAATCACGGTCCTTCTGCCATTGTTGACCAGGGAAAAATGGTGAAAAATAATTGCTAGCAACTGACCTTCAGTGGCTCCTTTCCTTCCTCCACTGCAGCAATCCTAGATGTGTTTTGTCCATACAATGCCACAGAGTAATTATTTTGAGTTCAGGGTAAGGAGGATGAGCTCTTTGGAAGAGACAGCAACTGGAGACAAGGCACTGCGTATAATATAAAAGAAAGAGAAGGAGAATGGAATAATGGAGAAAAGAAATTAATCTTGAATTCTCTTTTGAAGAACCGGGATGTGCTGGTTGAATATTAGAAGTAAAAGAAAAAAAATCCACCATTCAAATAATGAGTAAATGGAGAAAATTAAAGCCCAAGATATTTTAAAACAGACACAACACATACACACAACTCTCCAGACATATTGAAGAAAGGGCATGGATAATAACTTTTGTGCATATAATATAGTTTGTGAAGGGGAGTGACAATGCCATGATATTTTTTCATGATCTGTGAGAAATATTATACCCCAGTGTGCTGTGATGCTGAAAGAATTGGTGTGAGTGTTCTGACTCAGTGCATCAATGTTTTGTTCATCTACACATTCTGCAAGGGAATACATATTTAAAAACTAATGAATGGGGGTGTCTGGAGGTGAGAACTAGATATAAAACAGATTAGGATGATATACTCTCATATTCAAATTTGATATATTAAAACTAAAAGAAACCTTTTTAAAACTTCTCATTGAAAAATGGATTTTAACAGAATGGTTAAATATATATTATCGTCTACAAATAAAACTTTACTCAGAGGGAGAGAATGTTTACACATACCCTGTGAATGTTAATTGCAAATGAAACTTCTTAGCCCTTTGAAATAATAAGATATTAAAAATAAGTGACTTCAATGACATGAGTTCATGTGTAACAAATTTTTCACATATATATTGTTAACTGATTTTCTTCCTTGTACTTAATGAAATAATATTAAATTATTTGAATTTGGAGAAAAGTAATGTGAAGAAAAGAAATGTTTCAATAATTCAATAATTCATAGGAGACCTTTTTACAATTCTTCAGCAGTGTTTACTGAATGGTTAGAAGGCCCCAGGTTCTGTGTCATGAAAACCAATCCAGATTTTCTGGATATATATGGGTAGTTTCTGAGGGCAGAGAGAATGTGATGCAGGTGTCCATATATGAAACAATGCCCTTATGCAATATTTTAATTTTTCAGAACGTACATGGAATAAAATCAAACTCATTCTTACAAAGAAAGAAGAATCCACAGATAAACATCACAACTGAGAATTCAAAGAGCTCCAAACCACAAAATTTTCCTATGGATTGTAAAAACGTCTGCCCACACCCTGGAGAGAAAAGGCACTGGTAGGGTACATAAGTAGACAAAGAGGGACTCAACAAAACACAAGATAAAATGGAGGAGAGAAATGGATCATAAAACAAAAGAACCTAATCAATCCAGCAGTGTGCATGGCATTCCATTCTATGCACATGCAACAGGAGCCTGCCACAAGGAAGAAACAAATACTAAGTCACCTTAGAGAAATAGGCAATTCGAAGCCTTCATGTATGACACTCACCACACTCTTTCTATAATCTCTTTTTCTTTGATGTATATCAATCATACATGTACATACAAAAATTTGGTGTATAGAGCAAAACTCATGACCTTACAAAATATAGGGACATAGCATCTTAAAGGGGTTCAAACTCACATCTCCAGCAAGAAATCGATTTCTGGCTCATTTTTAAAAACTTGGTAAGAGCATCTTTCAAACTCGGCTCCTAACCTTGATGCGTGAATCAGCTTGGGTGTACATGTCTTCACAAAAGGATTATTTTGAAACACATCAATTTTTTATAATAAATTTTAAACCTAAAACCTGATTTTCCAATGTGTATATTCCCTGATGTATGATATATTCACAGATGTGAAGTCATCTCTTCAATCATTATGAAACCTTTTCAATACCTCTAAAAAATTATAATAAAGAAAGAAAAATGAGAGGAACTAAAATGAAATTCTTCCCTTCTCAATCCTTTTGATGACACAGCCAAGCAGAGGCATTTTTCTGGCTCTCCTTGAACAATTTTTTTTTTGTTTATCAATCAGTTTTATTAATATATATGATCATTTACCACCTCATATGAAGATAGGGAACAATGAAAGCCTTTTTAAAAGATGTTGAAAAGGTCTTTATTTTAAAATTACAAACTGAAATGAACATGAGATTATAGAAAATGTAAATTTAGAAGGGAATATGAGGTTAGGTTAAATTTAATACAATCAATGATTAGAAATAGATAGGATAACACTACCACCTATAAAGGAAAAGACAGTCTGATATAATGAAAATAATTTAAATTCTTTGAAATTATATTCCAGGTAGAACAATCAGACAAAATAATTCCTTGGAATGATATAAATTTTTTTCATGATAATTCCTCTTTGCTATTGCACACATCTCATTGGCATAAATTAGTACACATACAAGATCACTAGGAAAACCATAGTATTTCCAGCAGCAATCCTCATAACAATGGAAACTAAGGGCAGAGGAAGATATGAGAAAAGAAGGGGAAAGTATTGTCTACTCAATGAAGACCCATCCCTACCAAAATTCACCAGACACCAGATACATCACAACAAAGTGCAATGGATAAGCCTTCAAGTAACATGAAATTGAAAGTTTTGCCCTGGATTTTAAAAACGGCTCCCTCTTGTGGAGCCTGGAACGTTAGACTCACCAAAATGCTGCCATTGATGACCCAGGATAAATGGCAAAGAAACAATTAGGAGCAACTGGCCTTGTGTGGCTTTTTTCCCTTCTCGAACACAGGGATCCTTGATGGGTTTTGTCCATTCACTGCCACAGATAACTACTTGGAGCTTGGGGCATGGAGCATGGGCTCTTTGGAAAAGACAGCAACTGGAGGGAAGTCTGTGTGAAAAATAGAAAAGAAAGAGAAGCAGAATAGAATATTGGAGAAAAGAATCTTAGCTCAAATTCTCTTTGGAAGGACCTTGAGGTGCTGGCCCAAAACTAGCAGTAAAAGGAAAAATGTCCACCAGTCAATTCATGAGTATGTGGAAAAAATTAAACCCAAGCATCTTTAAAACAGACACAACCCATACACACAAACATCCAGACATGTTAAAGGCTGGAAAAGGATAATCAGTTTTGCGCTGGGGATGACAATGCCATGATATTTTATCATGATCTGTAAGAAATATTATACCCCAGCATGATGTGATACTGAAGGAAAATGTAGTGAGTATTCTGACCAAATGCATCAATGTTTTGTTCATTTAGACATTCTGCTAAGAAACACATATTTAAAAATGTATGAATATGGGGGTTTGGAGGGGAAAACCAGATATAAAACAGATTAGGATGATATTCTCACATATGCAAATTTGATATATTAAAAATAAGGAAAAACTTTTTTAAAGTCCTCATTGAAAAAAGGATTTTAAAATAGTGTTTAAACATTTATTATCATCTACATGTAAATGTTTACTTAGAGGGAGAAAATGTTTCCACATACCCTGTGAATGCTAATTGCAAAGGAATGTTCTTAGATCTTTTAAATAATAAGATTTAAAAAAAAATAAGTGTCTTACATGATATGAGTTCAGGTGGAACGAATTTTTCACATAAATATTTGGAACGGATTTTCCTCCTAAGAATTAATGAAATAATATTAAACTACTTAAACTTGGAGAATAATAATATGAGAGAAAGGAATACTTCTCAGTGTTTCCTCCACTTTAGAATAAAACAATTTTAAATTGATAATGTTCAGGAGATCATTTTACATGACTACACAAGTATTTACTTATTGGTTGGAAGGCTCCAATTTCTGTTTCAAGAAAACCATTCCTAATTTTCTGTACATATTTGGGTAGTTCCCAAGTGGAGAAGGAATGTGATGCACTTATCCATAAATAAAACAATGCTTTTATGCCACATTTTAATTTTTCAGAACGTACTTGGAATAAAATAAAACTCATTCTTACAAAGAAAGCAGAATCCACAGATAAACCCCAGAACTCGGAATAAAAAGAGCTCCCAACTGCAAAATTTTCCTATGGCTTGTGAGAGCCCCTGCCCACACACTTGAAAGAAAAGGCAGTGGTAGTGTAAGTAAGTTGAAAAAAAGGGACTCAACTATTCACCAGATATCACAGGGAGAAAAATGAGTCATAAAACAGAAGAATTTAATCCATCAGCATTGAGCTCGGCACTACATTCTAAGAACATGTGATTATAGGCTCCAACACTGAAGAAAAACAAAACTAAGACACCTTAGAGAAATAGGCATTTCCAAGCCTTCATGGTTGACACTCAATACACTCTTTCTCTTAATCTATTTTTCAGTGACATATATCATTCATACATGAACATACATAAACTTGCTGTATCCAGTAAATCTCATGACCTTACAAAATAAAAGGACAAAGCCACTTAAAGGGGTCCCATATACACAACTCCAGCAGAAATTCGAATTGTTCATTTTTTTAAAAATTCGGTCAGAGTATCTTTCACCTCGACTACTAACCATGATGTATGATTCACCTTGGGGGTACATGTCTTCAGAAAAAGAATATTTTGTTACATATCTCTTTTATTGGTAAATATTAGACAGATAATATGTTTTTCAAATATGTACATTCCTTGGTGTATGATATATTCAAGGATGTGATCCATCTCTTCAATCATTATTAAACCTTTTCAATACCACTTAGAAATTTTAATAAAAAAAGAAAAATGAGATGAACCAAAAAAATTCTTCACTTCTCAATCCTTTTGATGACACAACCAAGAAGAGGTGTATTTCTGGCACTCCTTGAAAATTTTCTTTTGGTTATCTATTAGTTTTCTTGATATATGATCACTTACCTCCTCATGTGAAGTTAGTGAAAAAATGAATCACTGTTTTAAAGGTGTAGAAATGGTCTTTATTTTAAAACTACAAATTGAAATGGACATCACAATGAAAGAAAATAAAAATTTTGAAGGGAAATTAAGGTGAGGTTTGATTAAATGTAATCAATGTTAAGTAATAGATATTATGACATTAAAGCCTAATTGGAAAGTAATTAATTTGATATAATGACAATAAATTAAATCAAAAGTCAAATTATTATATTCCAGGTAGAACACTCAGGCTATATAATCTCTAGGAATGAAATGATTTTTTTCATGCTAATTCCTCTTTGGTATTGCACATATATGATAGGCATAATTAGTACACTTTAAAACATCACTAGGAAAATGATAGTATATCCAACCAGGAATCCTCAAAACAATGGATTCAAAGGGCAGAGGAAGAATTGAGAAAAGAATGAGAAAGTATTGACATCTCAATGAAAAGCCATCTCTATCAAAATTCACCACACACCAGATACATCCCAGCAAAGAGCAATGGATAAGCTTTTCAAATAACATGAAATTGAAATTTTAGCCCCAGATTTAAAAAAGGGCTCCCTCTTGTAGTATGGAATGCTACAATCATGGACATGCTGCCTCTGGGGTCCCAGGAAAAATGGCAAAGAAAAAATTATAAGCAACTGGCCTTCTGTGACATCTTTTCCTTCTCTACCACAGGGGTCCAAGATGGGTGCTGTCCATTCAATGCTGCAGAATAATTATTTGGAGCTCAGGGCATGGAGGATGAACACGTTGGAAAAGAGAGCAACCTGTAGGAAGGCATTGTGAAAAATGGAATAGGAAGACAAGGAAAGTGAAATAGTGGAGTTGAGAAAATATGCTCAGATTCTCGTTTGAAGAACATTGAGATGCTGGCTCAAAGTAAGCAGTAAAAGGGAAAAAATCCACCAGTCATTTCATGACTATGTGGAAACAATTAAAACCCAAGGGTCTTTAAAACAGACAGAACACATACACACAAATCTGCAGACAAGTTGAAAGAAGGGCATGAATAATCAGTTTTCTGCATAAAGCATAATCTGTGACTGGGGGAGACAATGCCATGATATTTTTTCATGATCTGTAAGAAATATTACACCCCTGGGTGGTGTGATGCTGAAGGAAAATGGTGTGAGAATTTTGAACGAGTGTATCAATATTTGTTGTTTACACAATCTGCTAAGTAATATATATTTAAAAATGCATGAAAAAATAAAAAAGAATGAATGTAGGTGTTTGGAGGTGAAAAGTAGATATGAAACAAATTTGGACAATATTCTCTGATAGGGAAATTTGGTATACTAAAAATAAACACTTCTTAAATGTTCTCATTGAAAAATGGATTTTAAAAGAATGGTTAAATATCTATGATCATCTACAAATAAACCTTTTCCTAGAGGGACAGGATGTTTCCACATACTCTGTGAATGCTAATTCCAAATGAAAGTACTTATCCCTTTTAAATAATACGATTAAAATAATAAATGGCTTCAATGATATGAGATGGTGTGGAACTTATTTTTCACATAAATATCTTTAACAGACTTTCCTCCTAATGGTTAATGAAATAATATCAAACTACTTCAACTTGGAGAACAGTAATGGGAGGAAAAGAAGTGCTTCCCAGTGTTTCCTCTGCTTTTGAGTAACAAAATTTTCAATTGATAATTCACAGGAGATCATTTTACATGACTTCACAAGTGTTTAATGAATGGTTAGAAGGATCCAAGTACTGTTACAAAAAAACCTGTCTTGATTTTCTGGATATATATGGATAGTTCCAGAGTACAGAGACAATGTAATGCAGGTATCCATATGTAAAACAATACTCAAATGCCATATCTTAATTTTCCAGAAATTTCTTGGAATAAAGACTTGGAATAAAATCAACCTCATTGTTACAAAGAAAGCAGAAGACACAGATAAAGCATGGAACACAGAATACAAAGAGCTCCTAAACGCAAAATTTTCCTATGCTTTGTGAAAGCCCTTGCCTTCACCCTTGAGCGAAAAGGCACTGGTAGGGTACATAAGTTGACAAAGAAGTACTCAGTTATTCACAAGATACCTTGGGGAGAAGAATGGGTGATAAAAAACAAGAACCTAATCTACCAGCAATGTGCACTGTACTCCATTCTATGCAAACGCGATTATAACCTCCAAAACAAAGAAACACAAAATTAAGACAACTTTAGAGAAATAGGCAATTCCGAGATTTCATATTTGACACTGCCACACTCTTTCTCTTAATCTATTTTTCAGTGACGGATACCATTCGTACCTGAACATACATAAATTTGGTGTGTAGAGCAAAACTAATGTACTTACAAAATAAAGGGACATAGCAACTGAAAGGGGTCCCATACACACCTCTCAGCAGGAAATCGTTATGTGGCTCATTTTGTAAAACTTGGCCAGAGCATCTTTCATACTGAACTACTAACCATGATGTATGATTCACCTTGGGTGTACATTTCCTCACAAAATGGCTATTTTGAAACCCATCTCTTTTATTGATAAATATTAAACTGATAACCTGTTTTTCCAATGTGTACATTCCCAGGTGTATGGTATATTCACGGAAGTGAATTCATCTCTTAAATCATTATTAAACCGTTTCAATATCTTTATGAAATTATAATAAAGAAAGAAAAACCCGATAAACAAAAAAAGAAATTCTTCACTTTTCAATCCTTTTGATGACACAGACAAGCAGAGGCATATTTCTGGCTCTCCTTGAAAATTTTATTTTGTTTATATATCAGTTTTATTGATATTTGAACACTTACCACCTCATGTGAATAAGGAGAGCAATAAATGTTTTTTTAAAATCTGTTGAAAAGGTCTTTATTTTAAAACTACAAATTGAAATGGACATCAAAATGAAAGAAAATATAAATTATGAATGGAAACTAAGGTTAGGTTTCATTTAATATAATCAATGATAAGAAATGGATTGTATGGCACTAATGTCTAAAAGGAAAATAATTAGTTTGATGTAATGACAATAAATTAAATCAAAAGTCAAGTTATTCCAGGTAGAACACTCAGACAATATAATCTCTATGAATGAAATAAATTTTTTCCTGCTAATTCCTCTTTGGTATTGCACATATCTCTTGGCATAAATTAGTTCAAAACAAGATCACTAAGATAAGCATCGTATTTCCAACCAGCAATCCTCATAACAATGGAATCCAAGGGCAAAGGAAGAAATGAGAAAAGAATGAGGAAGTATTGTTATCTCAATGAAGAGCCTTTCTTATCAAAATTCACCATACCCCTTATACATCCCAGCAAAATGTAATGGATAAGTATTTCAAGTAACATGAAATTAAACTTTTGCCCCGGATTTCAAAAGGGATCCCACTTATGAAGACTGGAACACTAGAATCACCGACATCTTGCAATCGGTGAAATAGGACATACGGTGAGTATATGATTCCAAGCAACTGGTCTTGTGTGACCTTTTTTCCCTCCTCCACCACAGGAATCCTAGATGGGTTTTTTCCATAAAGTGCCACAGAGTAATTATTTTGGAGTTCGTTGCATGGAGGATGAGCTCTTTGGAAAAGAGAGCAACTGGAGAGAAGTCGCTGTGAAAAAATAGAAAAAAAGAGAAGGAGAATGCAATAGCAGAGAAAAGAAACTAAGCTCAAATTCTCTAGTGAAGAACTGGGAGGTGCTCGTTCAAAATTAGCATGAAAATGAAAAAAAATTCACCAGTCCATTCATGACTATGCAGAAAAAATTAAAACACAAGGGTCTTAACATACACAAGAAATACACACAAATCTCCAGACATGTTGAAGTTAGGCCAAGTATAATCAGTTCTGTGCATATAGTATAGTCTGTGACTGGTGGTGAAAATACCATGATATTTTTATCATGATGTGTAAGAAATATTTTACCCCAGTGAGGTGTGATTCTGAATGAAAGTAGTGTGATTCTCCTGAACTAGTGCATTAATATTTTCTTGGTTTACACATTCTGCTAAGGAATACATATTTAAAAATGCATGAATATGAGGGTTTGGATGTGAAAACTAGATATGAAACAGATTAAGATGATTTTCTCTCATATACAAATTTGGTCTATTAAAAATTAAAAAAAAATGTTTTAAAAGTTCTTGCTGATAAATGAATTTTAAAAGAATGGTTAAATACCTATTATCATCTACAAAGAAACCAATACATAATGGGAGAGGATATTTCCACCTAGTCTGTGAATGCTAATTGCATATGAATGTTCTTAGCCTTTTTAAATTATAAGATTTTAAAAAGAAGGGGCTTATATGATATGAGTTGAGTGGAACGAATTTTTCACACATATCTGAAACAGATTTTTTTCCTAATGGTTAATGAAATACTATCAATCCAGTTTAACTTGGAAAATAGTCAAGGGAAACAAAGAAATGCTTCTCAGTGTTTCCTCCACTTTTGAATAACACAATTTTAATTCGATTATTCAAGGAGATCACTTTTACATGATTTCAACAGCATTTAGTGAGGGTTAGAAGGCTCCGGGTTCTGTTTCAAGAAAACCAGTCCGTATTTTCTGTACATGTTGGGAGCCGTCACTGGAGTCTGCCAAGAGAGGTGCCAACAACCTAAACGATAACAACCAGTAGTTACATGGCGCAACATGGCGGACGCCACAACATGGCGCAGACACAAAATCTGCTTTGTCACTTCCTTGTTCTTCTTCCTTCTTACTCCTTTGTTCCCCGGTTCCCGCCACTGCCCAGGTGAATACTACAGTACGCAGGCGCAGGGCGCGAAAGTAAGATCTGCCCACTACTCCAGCGATAACACCC
>JAKSZT010053856.1:16210-86913 GCA_026826555.1 Tolypeutes matacus | reverse complement strand
TAAGCCCTGCTCCCTCAATAAAATTTGCAGCTTGATCAGAACACTGTCTTGCTGTCATTCTTCGCGTCTCTTGTCCCACCATTCTTTCTCGGCAGGTTTCGGGTCCTAGTTGATGTCCCGCGGGCCGGGACATGTACATATTTGGGTAATTCCTGAGTGCAGAGAGAATGTGATGCAGGTATCCATATATAAAACAATACCCCTATGCCACATTTTAAATTTTCAGAATGTACTTGCAATAAAATCGAATTCTTTCTTACAAAGAAAGCAGAATCCACAGATGAACCCTGGATCTCAGAATACAAAGAGCCCCCAATTGCAAAATTTTCCTATGACTTGTGGAAGCCCCTGCCCAAACCCTGGAGTGAAAACGCACTGGTAGGGTACATAAATGGATAAAGAGGGATTCACTTATTCATAAGATATCATGGGGGAGAAAAATGGTTCTCAAAACAGAAGAACCTAATCCATCCAGCAGTGTGAACCGCAGCCCATTCTATGCACTCATGATTATAGCCTCCAACAATGAATAAACACAAAACTAAGACAAGTTTAGAGTAATTGAAATTTCAAGGCATCATGTTGGACACTCATCACACTCTTTCTCTTAATCTATTTTCAGTGATGGCTCTCAATATTAAGGAACATAAATAAACTTGGTGTGTAGAGCAAAGCTCATGACCTCATGAAATAAAGGGTAATAGCAACTTAAATGGGTCCCATACACACATCCTAAGTGGGAAATCTAATTGTGGTTCATTTTTTAAAACTTGGACAAAGCATCATTGAAACTTGACTACCAACCATCCTGTATGACTCTCCTTGGTTGTATATGTCATCACAAAATTACTATTTGGGGAAGCGGCTGTGGCTCAATCAGTAGGGCTCCCGTTTACCATATGGGAGGCCCCGGGTTCGGTTCACGGGGCCTCCTGGTGAAGGCAAGCCTGCCACGCACGGCATGGTTAGCTGACCCAGCGAGCACAAGCAGCAAGGGGGGATAAATGAATAAATAAATAAAAAAAAAATTACTATTTGCAAAACCACCACATTTAGTGATAAATATTAAACCGATAACCTCTTTTTCCAAAGTGCACATTTCCTGGTGTATGGTATATTCACAGATGTGATTCATCTCTTCAATCATTATTTTAACTTTTCAGTATCTCTTTAAAAATTATAATAAAGAAAGAATAAACAGATGAACAAAAAAGAAATTCTTCAGGTCTCAATCCTTTTGATGACACAGGCAAGCAGAGGAGTTATTTTTTTTTTGCTCTCCTTGAACAATTTTTTTAAATCTATTACTTTTAATGATATATGATCACTTACCACCTCATGTGAAGAATGTGAACAATGAATGGGTTTTTTATAGCTGTTGGAAAGATCTCTATTTTAAAATTATTAATTGAAAAGGACATCAGATTGAAAGAAAATGTAAATTTAGAAGGGAATGTAATGTTAGGTTAGATTTAATATACTCAATTTTAAGAAATACATAGTATGCCACTAATGCCAAGAAGGGAAAATATTTAGTCTGATATAATGACAATAAATTTAAGCAAAATTCAAATTACTATATTTCAGGTAGAACACTCTGGCAAAATAATCTCTGGGAAAGAAATGATTTTTTTTCATGCTGATTCCTCTTTGGTATTGCACACATCTAATTTGCATAAATTAGTACACATTACAAGGTCACTAAGAAAACCATAATATTTCCAACCAGCAAACCTCATACTAATGGAATCCAAGGGAAGCAGAAGAAATGAAGAACGAATGAGAAAGTAATGTCATCTCAATGAACAGCCATCCCTATCAAAATTCACCAGACACCAGATGCATCCCATCAAAGTGCAATGGATAAGCTTGTCAAGTAAGATGAAATTGAAATTTTTGCCCCAGATCAAATGAAGGGCTCCTTGTTGTGGAGCCTGGAAGGATAGAATCACAGACATGATCCCATTGGTGACACAGGAAAAAGAGCAAGAAAAAATTACCAGCACCTGCCTTGTGTGGTTTTTTCCCTTGTCCACACAGGGATCCCAGATGGGTTTTATCCATTCAGTGCCAGAGAATAATTATTTTGAGCATGGGGTATGGAGGATGAGTTCTTTGGACAAGACAGAAACCTGTGATAAGGCACTGTGAAAAACAGAATACATTGAGAAGAAGAATGAAATAGTGGAGAAAAGAAACTAAGCTCGAATTCTCTTTCGAAGTACCTTGAGGTGCTGTTTCTAAATTAGCAGTAAAAGGAAAAAAATCCACAAGTCAATTCACGACTATGGGAAAACAATTAAAACACAAGTGTCTTTAAAACAGATACAACACATACACACAACTCCCCAGACATGTTGAAGGCAGGGCATGTATAATCAGTTTTGTGCATATAGTATAGTCTGTGACTGGGGGTGACAATGCCATGTCATGATTTGTAATAAATATTACACCCCAGGGTGGTGTGTTGCTGAAGGGAAGTGGTGGGAGGATTCTGATCGAGTGCATCAATGTTTTGTTCATTTACACTATCTGCTAAGATATGTATATTTAAAAAGCATTAAAAATAAAAAAAGAATGAATGTGGGTGTTTGGAGGTGAAAGCTAGATATAAAACAGATTTGGACTATATTTTCTCATATGCAAATTTGGTATATTAAAAATAAAGAAACACTTTAAAGTTCTTGTTGAAAAATTGATTTTAAAAGAATGGTTAAATATCTATGATGTCTACAAATAATTCTTTACTTATAGGGACAGAATGTTCCCTCATACTCTGTGAATACTAATTCCAAATGAATTTTCTTATCTCTTTTAAATAATAAAATTTTAACAATAAGTGGCTTTAATGATAGGAGTTCATATGGAACGAATTTTTCACATAAATATCTTTAACAGACTTTCCTCCTCATAGTTAATGAAATAATATCAAACTACTTCAATTTGGTTAATAATAATGGGAAGAATAGAAGTGCTTCTCAGTATTTCCCCCGCTTTTGATTAACACAATTTTCAATTGATAATTCACAGGAGATAATTTTACATGACTTCACCAGTGTTTACTGAATGGTTAAAAGGCACCAGGTACTGTTACCAAAAAAACCAGTCCTGATTTTCTGGACATATTTGGATAGTTCCAGAGTGCAGAGGAATGTGATGCAGGTATCCGTACATAAAATGATAACCTTATGCCACATTTTAATTTTTCAGAAAGTTCTTAGATTAAAGATTTGGAATAAAATCAACCTCAATCTTACAAAGAAACCAGAAGCCACAGATAATCCCTGGAAGACAGAATATAAAGAGCTCCTAACTGCAAAATTCTCCTATGGCTTGTGAAAGCCCCTGTCCACACCGTGGAGTGAAAAGGCACTGATAGGGTACATAAGTTGACAAAGAGCGACTCAATTAGTCACAAGATAACATGGGGGAGAAGAATGGGTGATAAAAATCATGAACCTAATTCACCAGCAATGTGCACGACACTCCATTCTACGCATGCGTGATTGTATCCTCCAACAACGAAGAAACACAAAACTAAGACTTTAGAGAAATAGGCAATTCCTAGCCTTCATGTATGACACTCAGCACACTCTTTCTCTTAATCTATTTTTCAGTGAAGTATATCATTTTTATATAAACATACACGAACTTGGTGCATAGAGCAAAACTCATGACCTTAAAAAATAAAGGGACATAGAAACTTTAATGGGTCCCATAGGCACATCTCCCATGGGGAATTGAATAGTGATTGTTTTTTTAAAACATAGACAGAGTATCATTCAAACTCGACTACTAACCATGATTTATGACTCACCTTGGTTGTGCATGTTCTAACAAGATGACTTTTTAGAAACAAATCCCTTTTCTTGATAAATATTAAACCAATAAGCTGTTTTTACAATGGGTACATTTCCTGTTGTATGGTATAATCACGGAAGGGTTTCACCTCTTCAATGATTAATAAACATTTTCTGCATCACTTTAAAAATTGTAATAAAGAAATACAAACCAAATGAACAAAAATTAATTCTGCAGTTCTCTATCCTTTTGATGACACAGCCAAGCAGAGGTATATTTCTGGCTCTCCTTATACAATTACTTTGTTTATCTATCACTTTTATTGATATATATTCAGTTACCACCACATGTGAAGAATGTGAATAATTAATGGAGTTTTTTAAGCTCTTGTAAAGATCTTTATTTTAAAATTATAAATTGAAATAGACATCAGATTCAAATAAAATGTAAATTTAGAAGGGAATGTAAGATTAGGTTAGAATTAATGTAATCAATGATAATAATTAGATATTATATCACACACACATATGAAGGAAAATAGTCTGATATGATGACAATAGATTAAATCAAAATTCAAATTATTTTATTCCGGGTAGAACACTAAGGCAAAATAATCTCCAGAAATGAAAAAAAAAATTTTTCATCCTAATTCCACTGTGGTATTGCACATATCTAATTGACATAAATTAGTAGGCATAACAATTTCACTTGGACAATCATAATATTTGCAACCAGCAATCCTCATAACAATGGATTCTATGGGCAGAAGAAGAAATTAGAAAAGAATGAGAAACTATTGTCATCTCAGTGAGGAGCCATCCTTATCAAAATTCACCAGACAACAGATATATGGCAGCAAAGAGCAATGAATAAATTTTTTCAAGTAAAATGAAATTGAACTTTTGCTCTGGATTTCAAAAGGATGCTCATCTGTGGAGACTGGAACACTAGAATAATGGTCATCCTGTCATTGGTGACCCAAGAAAAACTGCAAAGAAATGATTCCTAGAAACTGAACTTGTGTGGTTTTCTTCAGTCCTCCACCACAGGCATCCTAGAGGGGTTTTGCCCATAAAATTCCTAGATTAATTATTTGGAGCTCTAGTCATGGAGGATGAGCTCTTTGGATAAGATAGCAAGTGGAGAGAAGGCACTGTGAAAAATAGAAAAAATGAGGATAACGGAATAATGGAGAAAAGAAACTAACCTCGAATTTTCTTTAAAGAACCATGAAGTGATGGTTCAATATTAGCAGTAAAAGGAAAAAAATCATCCAGACAATTTTCAACTTTGTGGAATAAATTAAAACCAAAGAGTCTTTGAAACAGACACAACACATACATACAACTCCAGGGAGACATGCTGTAGGCAAGGCATGGAAAATCAGTTTTGTGCATATGGCATAGTCTGTGACTGGGGTTGACAATGTCTTGATATTTTGTAATGATCTGTAAAAAATATGACACCCCAGTGTAGTGTGATGCTAAGGGAAAATGGTGTGAGTATTTGGAACGAGTGCAACAATGTTTTGTTCATTTCCACATTCTGCTAAGAAATACACATTTAAAAGTGCATGAATGTGGGCGTTTTGAGGTGAAAAACAGATATAAACAGATTAGGATGATATACTCTCATATGAAAATTTGGTATATTAAAAATAAAAAAAAACTTTTTTAAAGTTCTCATTGAAAAAGTGTTTTAAAAGAATTGTTAAATATATATTATCCTCTACATATAAAATTTTTCTTAGTGGGAGAGAATGTTTCCAAAAGTGCTGCGAATGCCAATTGCAAATGAAACTTCTTAGGCCCTTTAAATAATAAAATTTTAAAAATAAGTTGGTTGAGTGATATGAATTCACCTGGAATGAATTTTTCACCTAAATATCTGTTAGAGATTTTCCCCCTAATATTTAGTGAAGTAATACTAAACTACTTCAACTTGAAGCACAATAACGGAAGGAAGAAATATTTCTCAGTGTTTCCTTTGCTTTTGAAAAACACAATTTGAAACTGATAATTCCAGGGAGATCATTTTAGATGACTTCACCAGTTTTTCCAGTATGGTTACAGCATTCGAGGTTCTGTTTCAAGCAATCTAGTCCTGATTTTCCGGACATATTTGTGTAGTTCCCGAGTGCAGAGAGAATGGGATGCAAGTATCCATATAAAAAACAATGCTCTTATGCCATATTTTAATTTTTCAGAAAGTACTTTGAATAAAATCAAACCCATTCTTACAAAAAAAGCAGAATCCAGAGAAAATCCTGGAACTCAATTTACAAAAAGGTCCCAACCAAAAAATTTTCCTATTGCTTGTGAAAGAACCTGCCCACAACCTGTAGAGAAATGGCACTGGTTGGGAACATAATTTGACAAAGAGACACTTAACTATTCACAAGATATCATGGGGGAGAATAATCGATCACACGACATAAGAACCTAATCCATCCAGCTGTGTGAACTGCACTCCATTCTATACACTCAGGATTATAGCCTCCAACAATGAATAAACAAAAAACTAAGACAACATTAAAGTATTAGGCAATGCCAAATACTCATGTTTTACACTCATCAATCTCTTTCACTTAATATATTTTTCAGTGGGGGATATCATTATTACATAAACTTGGGGTGTAGAGCAATGCTCATGACCATAATAAATAAAGGGTCATAGAATCTTAAATGGGTCCCATACACACATCTCCAGGGGGAAATCAAATTGTGGATCCTTTTTCAAACATGGACAGAGCACCTTTGAAACTCGACTACTAACCATGACTTATGATTCAACTTCTTTGTGCATGTTCTAACAAAATGACTATTTAGAGACAAATCTCTTTTATTAAAAAATATTAAACCAATAAGCTCTTTTTCAAATGAGTACATTTCCTTTTGTATGGTATATTGACAGATGGGATTCATCTCTTCAGTGATTAAAAAACGTTTTCTGCATCTCTAAAAAAATTACAATAAAGACAACCAGAAGAACAAAAAAATTCTTTAGTTCTCAATCCTTTTGATGACACAGCCAGGCAGAGGCATATTTCTTGATCTCCTTGAACAATTATTTTATCTATCACATTTATTGATGTATGATCACTTAACACCTCATGTGAAGAATGTGAATAATGAAGGGAATTTTTAAAGCTCTTGAAAAGATCTTCTTTTTTTTAATTATAAATTAAAATAGACATCAGATTGAAAGAAAATATAAATTTAGAAATGAATGTAAGGTTAGGTTAGAATTAATATAATCAATGATAAGAAATAGTATGTCACTAACGCCTATGAAGGAAAATAATTAATCTGATATGATGATGCTAAATTAAATCAAAATTCAATTATTACATTCCAGGTCAAACATTCAGGCAAAATAATCCCCAGGAATAAATTAATTTTTTTCATGCTAATTCCACGGTTGTATTGCACACATCTAATTGACATAAATTAATACACATAACAAAATCACTAGGAAAATCATAGTATTTCCAAGCAGCAAAACTCATAACAATGGAAACTAAGGGCAGAGGAAGAAATGAGAAAAGAATGAGAAAGAATTGTCATCTCAATGAAGAGCCATCCTTATCAAGATTCACAAGACAACAGATACATCGCAGCAATATGCAATGGATAAATTTTTCATGTTACATGAAATTGAACTTTTGCCTCGGATTTCAAAAATATGCTCACTTGTGGAGCCTGGAAAGCTAGAATCACGATCATCCTGCCATTGCTGACCCAGGAAAAACTGTAAAGAAACGATTCCTAGAAACTGACCATGTGTGGCTTCCTTCACTCCTCCACCTCAGGCATCCTAGAGAGGTTTTGTACATACAACACTGCAGATTATATATTTGGACCTTTAATTAGTGGGAGAGAATGTTTCCACATACTCTGTGAATGCCAATTGTCTATGAAAGTTCTTAGATGCATTAAATAAAAAGATTTAAGAAATAAGTGGGTTCAGTGATATGAATTCTCATGGAAGGAATTTTTCACATAAATATCTGGAAGAGATTTTCCTCCTAATAGTTATCGAAATCATATTAAACTACTTCAACTTGGAAAATCATCAAGGTAGGAAAAAATGCTTCTCAGTGTTTCCTCCACTTTTGAATAACACAATTTTAATTCGTTAATTCAAGGAGATCATTTTACATGATTTCACCAGTGTTTAGTAAGTGGTTAGAAGGCTCCAGAATTGGTTTGAAGAAAATAAGTCCTGATTTTCTGGACATATTTTGGTAGTTCCCGAGTGCAGAGAGAATGTGATGCAGATATCCATATATATAAAACAGTACCTTTTTGCCACATTTTAATTTTTCAGAAATCACTTGGAATAAAATCAAACTCATTCTTACAAAGAAAGCAGAATCCACAGATAAACCCTGGAACTCAGAATACAAAGAGATCCCAATCACAAAATTTTCCTATTACTTGTGCAATCCCTGGCCCAAACCCTGGAGCAAAATGGTCCTGGTAGGGTACATAAATTGACAAAGAAGGACTTACCTATTCACAAGATATAATGGGGGAGAAGAATGGGCCACAAAACATAAGAACCTAATCCATCCCGCAGTGTGAACTGCACTCCATTCTATGCACTCATGATTATAGCCTCCAACAATGAATAAACACAAAAGTAAAATAACATTAGAGTAATAGGCAATTCCAAGTCTTCATGTTTGACACTCATCACACTCTTTCCCTTAATCTATTTTTCAGTGATGAATTTAATTCTTACATGAATATACATACAGTAGCAAACCCTGTCTTCTTTCCTCTCCTCCAAGGCATGATCATAGGTGGGTGTTACCCAAAATTCCAAAGAAGCATTCCTGGGAGCTTTAAGCTGTGGATTGTGGGCTCTTTGCAAAGACAGCATCTACTAAGGCACTGTTAAACATAGACAGGAAAGGGAAGGAAATGAATGGAATCCTAGTGAAAATTAACTCTGCTCTAATTCTCCTTGTCAATGATTTGTGCTGCTGTTCTAAAAATAGAAGTAAAAAAAAATCCACTCATCAAATGCGAGAATATTTGGAAAAATAAAACCATAAGTGACATCAAAACAGACACTCCATATACACAGAGCTACACATACATGTTGAAGGCTGCATTTGGGAAACGTGTTTTCAACATATTGTATGGAACATGGCTCATGGTAACCATTCCTGATGTTTTGTCATGAGCTGGAAGAAATTGGCCACCACGGTTTTGTGTGATTTTGGACTTAGGTGGTATCAAAATTCAGAACGCATAAATATTTTAGAAGATCACATTATCTGTTCAGAATAATGTATTTACAAAAATAAGAATGTGGTGGGTTGGAGGTGAAAACAATACTTGACATCAATGGAATCCAGATATAACTCACCGTGTGATGACAGTCTCTCATATATGTATTGGGAGTATCTAAAATAAAAAAAAATCATTTTTAAGAACTAGGCAAAATACAAATCTTGAAGAAATGGATCACTATATATTAATATCTTGGAATAAATCTTTACCGGAGAGAAAAAAATTATTCCAGAGATACATTTATCGCTCTTTGGAAAGAAAGCATTTTTTAAAAATTAATCTCTTTAAAAATAAGAGGCTACCATGATATGAATGTCTGCAGAATGCAGTTGGGACCTATATTTCTGGAGTAGATTTACTACTTAATAGTTAATAAAATAATATTAAACTATTATAACTTAGAAAATAAAATGTAAAGTTAAAAACTGCTTGTCAGGTTTACTCTATTTTTAATATTCCCAATATTAAATTGATCATTCAATGGTAATATATTTACATGACTAGGGAAATATTTACAATATGGTTAGAATCCCCCAGGTTTTGTTACAGAAAAGTATTTTCTATTTTCTTGATATCTATGAGTTGTTCTTGAGTGCAGGGAGATCATAATGCTGATGTTAAAATAGAAATAATTGTTTCTATTGCAAATTCTAAATTTTTAGAAATTAATTTATACAAAATTAAACTTATTCTTACAATATAAGTGGAATCCACGGAGATACAAACATAAGGCAAAAGAACTCCTTGCACCAACAGCCCCCACTTTGACAACTCCTCTTGAGGTTTGGGAGAACTGCTAGAACTAACCAGGAGAGAAAACACACTTGTAGGATGAATCAGTTTTCAAAGAGCAACTCATATTTTCACAAGATACCAGGTGGTGGGGATTGGTTCTTAAAATTGAAGGACATAATCCATCAGGCAGAATGTACCACACCTCCATCCCTAGGCACATGTGATCATAGTCTCCAACATGGAAGATATATGAAGGAAGAACACATTAGAGAGTGAGGTGAATCCAAAACTGTTTCTTTACTCACATAGCCCTCTGTCTCTTAATTTATTTTTTTTCATGGATACCATTCCTACATGAATATACCAAAAAAGAAATGAAGTACAAAAGGTGAAAGTGGAGAAAATATAAGGCATAAACACATGCAGGGGTCCCATATATCACAGCTATATCTGGATCTTTAATTGTCAGTCATTTTCAAACACTCGGCAAGACCATCATTGAAATACAACAAGGAATTGTGATCCATGGCCCAATTTCGTGTGATGTACTGGGATCCCTCCAATATTAAAAGAAATCTTTTTTATGGATACATATTTGTCCAATATGAAATTAATTGAAATTGTACAATCTCTGGTTTTCTGATATATTCAGAGAGGTGTGCTGCCTTCTCTGCTATGATTATTAAACATTTTCAGCATTGCTATATCAGGAATCATAAAGAAATAAACAGCAGATTAGGTAGAAACTTTTCACTTCTTGATCCCTCTATTTCTATGGCTGTGCATAGGTAATATTCTGGCTCTTCTTGTCACAAATATTTATTTCTTCATCAATCACTTTTATTTCTATGTTTTCTCCCACCATGTACTGTGGGCAAGTGGAATATGAAGAGCTATTTTGAGATGTTGAAAAGATCTTTATTGTCACATTGTCACATAAAATGGATATTGGATGGAATGAAAGGTAAATTTAACAAGGGATTATCAGATTGGATATGATTTAATATAATCCATGATAAGAAACGGACATATGAGACAAAGATATATAAATGAAAATTAAAAGTCTAATATAATGGAAAAATATAGTAACAAAATTCTCATCATCATATTCCAGCTGAAACTCTTGGACAATACAGTCTCTAACTGGAAATGAATTTCTGTTTAAGTAGTGCAGTGTCTTTTGAGGTAATCATGCTTTCAAAGTAAGAAAGATTTCATCTTTGGTATTTGCACACTTCCAATAGCATTAATTAACATTAATAACCTGATGACCAAGACCACCACAGCATTTACAAACAGGGATGTGAAAACAAAGAAAGTAAAGTGTAGAGAAAGAAATGAGAATACAATGGGATAGTTTTGCATTCGCAATGAAGAACCAACATTATAAAAATTCAACAGACACAGACTACTTCCAAGCTTACTAAATTGGACAGTCATTTCATGGTTCCTGATATTGATATTTTCTCCTTGGGGTCAAAATGGCTCTGACTAATGGTGGCTGGCAGGTGAGTTTTAAGCTCACACTCTCATTGCTGCCCAGTGAAATGGTCGTGGAGGTAGTTTCATAGCCAGTAGCAATACCTGTCTTCTCTCCTCTCCTCCAAGGCATGCTTATAGGTGGGAGTTACCCACACAATTCCAAAGAATCATTCCTGGCAGCTTGAAGTGGTGGAGTGTGGGCTTTTTGCTAGACAGCATCTACAAAGGCACTGATAAATAAAGACAGGAAAGGGAAAGTAATGAATGGTATCCTAGTGAAAAGTAACTCTGCTCTAATTCTCCTCGTCAGTGATTTGTGCTGCTGGTCCAAAAATAGAAGTAAAACAAAAAATCCTCTCATCAAATGCAAGAATATGTGGAAAAATAAAACCATAAGTGACTTCAAAACAGACACTCCTTATACACAGAGCTACACATACACGTTGAAGGAGGCATTTGGGAAAGGAGTTTAAAACACATTGTATGGAATGTGGCTCATGGCAACCATTGCTGATATTTTGTCATGAGTTGGAAGATATTGGTCACCACGGTTTTGGGCTCAGCTGGTATCAAAATTCATACCGAATGCATAAATATTTTGGAAGATCACTGTTTCTGTTCAGGATAATGTATTTACAAAAATAATAATGTGGTGCATTGGAGATGAAAACAAGACTTGAAATCAATGGAATTCAGATATAACTCCCCTTGGGATGATAGTCTGCCTTATATGTATTGGGAGTATATAAAATTAAATAAATAATTTTTAAGAACAAGGCAAAATACAAATCTTGAAAGAAGGGTTCAATATCAAATAATGTCTTCAAATTAATCTTTACCAGAGAGAGAAAAAATTGTTCCAGAGATACAGTGATCACTATTTGGGAATGAAAGCATCTTTTTAAAAATTAAACTCTTTAAAAAGAAGAGGCTACCATGATATGAAAGAACACAGAATACAGTTGGGACCTATATTTCTGGAGTAGATTTTCTGCTTAATATTTAATAAAATAATATTAAACTACTCTAACTTAGAAAATCAAAATTGGAAGACAAAAAATGCTTGTCAGGCTTTCCTCCCTTTTTAATATTTGCAATTTTAAATTGATCATTCACTGGAATTATATTTACATTACTTCAGAAATCTATACAATATGGTTAGAATCCCCCAGGTTTTGTTAACTGACAGTAATTTTTAATTTCTCGATATCTATGAGTTGTTCTCGAGTTCAGGGAGTTGTTCAAGTAGAAATGACTGTTCAAGTAGAAATGACTGTTGTTCAAGTAGAAATGACTGCTGCTATTGCATATTCTAAATTTTTAGAAATTAATTTATACAAAATCAAACTTATTCTTACAATATAAGTGGAATCCACAGAGGCACAAACAGAAGGCAAAAGAACTCCATGTACCAACAGCCCCTACTTGAAAACTTCTCCTGAGGCTTGGGAGAACAGCTAGAACTATCCAGGAGAGAAAACACACTTGTAGGATGAATCATCTTTCAAAGAGCAACTCACCATTTCACTAAATATCAGGATGTGGGTGATGGTTCTTAAAATTGAAGGACCTAATCCATCAGGCAGATTGTACCACACCTCCATCCCTAGACACATGTGATCATAGTCTCCACCATGGAATGGATACAAAGGAGGAGCAATTTAGAGAGCCAGGTGAATCCAAAACATTTTCTTTACTCACATGGCTCGCTTATTCTTCTTAATTTATTTTTTGGATGGATAGAATTCATACATGAATATACCAAAAACAAATTAAGTACAAAAGGGGCAAATGGAGAAAATATAAGGCATAACCACATGCATGGATCCCATATATCATAGCTCCATCCTGATCTTTAATTGTCAGTCATTTTAAAAAACTCAGAAAGAGCATCATCGACATACAGCAAGGAATTGTGATCCATGGCTCACTTTCATTTGATTTATTGGGATACTCCCAATATAAAAGAAATCTGTTTTATGGATATATATTTGTCCAATATGAAATTAATTGAAAGTGTACAATCTCTGGTGTTTGAAATATTCAGAGAGGTGTTCTTTCTTCCATGCTATACTTATTAAATAATTTCAGGGTTGCTATATCAATAATCATAAAGAAATAAACATCAGATTAACTAGAAACTTTTCACCTCTCGATCCCTCTCTTTCCGTGGCTATGCATAGGTGTTATTCTGGCTCTTCTTGTCACAAATATTTACTTCTTCATCAAACACTTTTATTGCTATATTTTCACCCAACTTGTCCTGTGGGCAAGGGGAAGGTGAAGAACATTTTGTCAGATGTTGAAATGATCTTTATTGTCACATTGTCTCATAAAATGCATTTTGGATTGAACATAAGGTAAATTTTAAAAGGGATTATCAGATTGGGTACTATTTAATATTGTCCATGATAAGAAAGGGATATATGGGATAAAGATATATAAAGGAAAATAAAAATTCAAATAGAATGGTAAATAGTGTAGAAAAATTCTCATCCTCATATTCCAGCTGAAACTCTTGGACAAAACTGTGTGTAATTGGAAATGAATTTTGTTTAAGTCGTACCACGTCTATTGAATTAATCATGCTTTCAATGTAAGAAAGGTTTGGTCTTTCATATTTGCACACTTCCAATTGGCATAGATCAACGTTAATAAAAACAAAGGAAATAAATGTTAGAGGATGAAATGAGAATGCAATGAGAAAGTATTGCATTCTCAATGAAGAGCCAACATTATCAAAATTCACCAGACATCTGCTACATCCCAGCTTAGTAAATTGGACAACCATTTCAATTGAGAAACACGCTCACCTTTACAATTGCCGCCCAGTGAATTGGCTGTGGGGGTGGTTTCATAGCCACTAGCAAGCCCTCCTTTCTTTCCTCTCGTCCAAGGCATGATCATAGGTGGGTGTTACCCTCACAATTCCAAACAATCATGTCTGGAAGCTTGAAGCTCTAGAGTTTAGCCTTTTTACAAACACAGCATCTAAAATGGCACTGCTAAATATTTGAGAGGAAAGGTAAATAAATGAAAGGAATCCTACTGAAAACTAATTCTGCTCTAATTCTTCTTGTCAGTGATTTGAGCTGCTGGTACAAAAATAGAAGTAAAACAAAAAATCCACTCATCAAATGAAAGACAATATAGAAAAATAAAACTATAAATGTCTTCAAAACCAACACTCCATATACACAGAGCTATAGATACACGTTGAAGCCGGCGTATCGCAAATGATTTTCAAACATATTGTATGGAACTTAGCTCATGGTAACCATTGCTGATATTTTGTCATGAGCTGGAAGAAATTGGACAACATGGTTTTGTGTGATTTTGGACTCAGGTGGTATCAAAATTCTGACCGAAAGCATAAATACTTTGGAAGATCACATTTTCTGTTCAAAATAATTTATTTACAAAAATAAGAATGGGGTGGATTGGATGTGAAAACAAGACTTGAAATCAAGAGAATCCAGATATAACTCACCTTTGGATGATAGTCTGTCATATATATATATTTAGAGTATTTAAATTTAAAAAAATCATTTTTAAGGATGAGGCAATATACAAATCTTGAAAGAAGGGATCACTATCTAATAATACCTTTGTATATATCTTTATGGGAGAGAGAAAAATTATTCCAGAGAGACAATCATCAGTCTTTAGAAATGAAAGCATTGTTTTTTAAAATTAAACTCTTTATAAACAAGAGGGTACCATGATATGAATTAATGCAGAATGCAGTTGTGACCTATATTTCTGGACAAGATTTTCTGCTTAATAGTTAATAAAATAATATTAAACTATTTGAACATAGAAAATAAAAATGGGAAGACAACAAATGCTTGTCAGGCTTCCTCCCTTTTTAATATTTGCAATTTTAAATTGATCATTCACCTGAAATATATTTACAGGACTTCAGAAATCTTTACGCTAGGGACAGAATCACCAATATTTTGTTACCCAACAGAATTTTTTATTTTGCCAATATCTATGAATTGTTCTCAAGTGCAGGGAGATCATAATGCTGGTGTTCAAATAGAAATAACTGCTGCTATTGCATATTGCAAATTTTTAGAAATTAATTTATACAAAATCAAACTTATTCTTACAATATAAGTGGAATCCACAGAGACACAAACAGAAGGCAAAAGATATCCGTGTACCCAACACCCCCAACTTGAAAACTTCTCATGAGGCTTGAGAGAACTGCTAGAACTAACCAGGTGAGGGAAGACACTTGTAGGATGAATCACCTTTCAAAGAGCAACTCTCCTTTTCACTAGATATCTGCAAGGAGGGGGATGGTTCTTAAAATTGAAGGATATAATCTGTCCGACATTGTTTACCACCCCTCCACACATTGGCAGAGGTGGTCAGAGTCTCAAACATTGGAGGAAAATGTAGCAGGAAGAGTTTAGGAAGCCAGGTGAATCAAAAACTTTTTTTTTTACTCACATGGCCCTCTTTCTCTTAACTTATTTTTTTTTTTGAAGGATAGCATTCATACATGAATATACCAAAAAATGAAAGAAGTGCCAAACGTCCAAACAGAGAAATTACAAGACATATTCACATGCAGGACTTCCATATATCACAGCTCCATCTGGATCTTTAATTGTAAGTCATTTTCAAAAACACCGCAAGAGCATGATTGAAATACACCAAGGAATTGTGATCCATGACTCACTTTGGTGTGCATTTACTGGGATCCTCACAATATCAAAAGAAATCTGTTTTATGGATACATATTTGACCAATATCAAATTAATTGAAAGTATACAATCTCTGGTGTTTGATATATCCAGAGAGGTGTGCTTTCTTCTCTGCTATAATTATTAAACTTTTTAGGTGTTGCTATATCAGTAATCATAAAGAAATAAACAGCAGATTAAGTAGAAACTTTTCATATCTTGATCCCTCTCTTTCCATGGTTGTGTATAGGTGTGATTCTGGCTCTCCATGCCACAAATATTTATTTCTTCATCGAACACCTTCAATGATATATTTTCACAAACCATGCCCTGTGGGCAAGGGGAATATGAAGAGCTCTTTGTCAGGTGTTGAAAAGATACTTATGGTAATATTGTCACATAAAATATATATTGGATTGAAAGAAAGGTAAATTTTAAAGGGCTTATTAGATTGGATACGATTTAATATAATCCATTATAAGAAATGGATATATGGAAAAAAGATATACAAAGGAAAATAAAAATCTAATATATCGGAAAAATAGTCTAACAAAATTGTCATCATCATATTCCAGCTGAAACTCTTGGACAAATCTGTATCGAATTGGAAATGAATTTTTGTTTAAGTTGTGCCGTGTCTATTGAGGTAATCATGCTCTCAAAGTAAGAAAGGTTTCATCTTTTTTATTTGCACATTTCCAATTGGCATAAATTAACGTTAATAACAGGATGACTAGGACCACCACAGCATTTTCAACCTGGGATCTGGATAAGAATGGAAATAAAGGGTAGAGGAAGAAATAAGAATACAATAAGATAGTATTGCATTCTTAATGAAGAGCCAACATTATTAAAATTCCTCAGACACTACCCACATCCCAGCTTAGTAAATTGGACAACCATTGCAAAGATCATGATATTGATATTTTTCACCCTGGTGTCCAAATGGCTCTGACTGTGGAGGCTGGTAATTGAGAACCATGCACACCCTCTCAACAGCCACCCAGAAATTGGCTGGGGGGTGATTTCATAGGCACTAGCAAGCCCTGTCTTCTTTCGTCTCCTCCAAGGCATGATCATAGGTGGGTGTGACCCACACAATTCCAAATAATCATTCCAGGGAGTTTGAAGCCACGGAATGTGGTCTTTTTGCAAAGACAGCATCTAAAAATGCAATGCTAAATTTAGACAGGAAAGGGAAGGAAATTAATTGAATCCTAGTGAATAGTAACTCTACAGTAATTCTCTTGTCAGTGATTTGTGCTGCTGGTCCAAAAATAGAAGTAAAACAAAAAATCCACACATCAAATTCAAGACTATGTAGAAAAATGAAACCATAGGTGACTTCAAAACCGACAATCCTTATCCACGAGCTATAGATACACATGGAAGTTGGCGTTTGGGAAACGAGTTTCGAACATATTGTATGGAACGTGGTTCCTGGCAACCATTGCTGATATTTTGTCATGAGCAGGAAGAAATTGGGCACCACGGTTTTGCGTGGTTTTGGACTAGGTAGTATCAAAATTCTGACCGAAAGCATAAATACTTTGGAAGATCATTTTATCTGTTCACAATAATGTATTTACAAAATTAAGAATGGGGTGGGTTGGAGGTGAAAACAAAACTTGAAATCAATAGAATCCAGATATAACATACCTTGGGATGATAGTCTCTCATATATATATTTGGAGTGTCTAAAATTAAAAAAAAATCATTTTTAAGAACTAGGTAAAAAATCTTGAAAGAAGGTATCATTATCTAATAATATCTTCAAAGAAATCTTTACCATTAAGAGTAAAAACTATACCATATATATGTTCATCGCTCTTTGGAAATGAAAGCATTTTTTTTAAATTAAACTCTTTAAAAAGAAGAGGCTACCGTGATATGAATGAACACAAAATGCAGTTGGGACCTATATTTCTGGACTAGATTTTCTGCTTAATAGTTAATAAAGTAATATTTAAGTACTCTAACAGAGGAAATAAAAATGGGAAGACAAAAAATGCTCCTTATTATTATTCCCAGTTTTAAATTGATCATTCATTGGATATATATTTACATGACTTCAGAAATCTTTACACTATGGTTAGAATCCACAAGGAATTTTTACACGAGTGTATTTCTTATTTTCTTGAAACCTATGAATTGTTCTCAAGTGCAGGGAGATCATAATGCTGGTGTTCAAATAGAAATAACTGCTGCTATTTCATAATCTAAATTTTTAGAAATTAATTTATACAAAACCAAACTTATTCGTACAATATAAATGGAATCCACAGAGACACAAACAGAAGGCAAAGGAACTTCCTGCAAAAACAGTCCCCACCTTGAAAATTTCTCTTGAGGCTCGGGAAAACAGCTAGAACTAACCAGATGAGAAAACACACTTGTAGGATGAATCACCTTTCAAAGAGGAACTCATCTTTTCACAAGATACCAATGGGTGGGGGATGGTTCTTAAAATTGAAGGACATAATCCATCAGGCTGAGTGTACCATGCCTCCATCCCTAGCACATGTGATCACAGTCTCCAACATGGAAGGGATACGAAGGAGGAACACATTAGACAGCCAGGTGAATCCAAAAGTATTTCTTTACTCACATGGTCCTCTTTATCTTAATTTATTTATTTTTGATGGATAGCATTCATACATGAATATACTGAAAAATAAATTAAGTACAAAAGGTGCGAACCAAGAAAATATAAGGCATAAACACATGCAGAGTTCCAATATATCACAGCTCCATATAGGTCTTTATTTGTAAGTCATTTTAAAAAACTCGGCAAGGACATCGTTGAAATACAAGAAGGAATTGTGATCTATGGCTCACTTTCGTGTGATTTACTCCCAATATTAAAAGAAATCTGTTTTATGGATCCATATTTGTTCAATATGAAAATAATTGAAAGTACACAATCTCTGGTGTTTGATATATTCAGAGAGGTGTGTTTCTTCTCTGCTATCATTATTAAACATTTTCAGTGTTGCTATATCAGTAATCATAAAGAAATACACAGCAGATTAAGTGGAAACTTTTCACCTCTCAATCCCTCTCTTTCCATGGCTGTACCTATGTGTTATTCTGCCTCTTCTTGTCACAAATATTTATTTCTTCTTCAAACACTTTTATTGCTATATTTTCACCCAATATGTCCTGTGGACAAGGGGAATATGATGAGCTTGTTGTCAAATGTGGAAAAGATCTTTATTGTCACCTTGTCACATAAAATGTATATTGGATGGAACGAAAGTTAAATTTTAAAAGGGATTATCAGATTGGGTATGATTTAATATAATCCAAGATAAGAAACAGACATATGGGACAAAGATATATAAATGAAAAAAAAAAGTCTAATATAATGGAAAAATAGAGTAACAAAATTCTCATCATCATCTTCCAGTTGAAACTCTTGGACAAAACATTCTACAAATGGAAATGAATATTTGTTTAAGTATTGCAGTGTCTATCAATGTAATCATGCTTTCAAAGTAAGAAAGGTTACATCTTTGGTATTTCCACACTTCCAAAAGCATTAATTAACGTTCATAACAAGATGAATAGGACCAACACTGCATTTAAAAACAGGGATAATGAAAACAAAGGAAGTAAAGTGTAGAGGAAGAAATGAGAGTACAATGAGAAAGTATTGCATTCTCAATGACTAGCCAACATTATGAAAATTCACCAGACAACAGCTACATCGCAGCTTAGTAAATTGGACAACCATTTCAAGGATGATGATATTGATATTTTCACCCTGAGGTCAAAATGGCTGACTGTGGATGCTGGCTATTGAGAACCATGCTCACCCTCTGAACTGCGGCCAAGTGAATTTGCTTTAGAGGTGGTTTCATAGCCACTTGCAAGTCTTGTCTTCTTTTCTCTCTTCTAAGACATAATCATAGGTGGGTGTTTCCCACACAATTTCAAACAACCATTCCTGGGAGCTTGAAGCTGTGAGAGTGGGCTTTTTGCAAAGACAACATCTAAAAATTCACTGCTGAATATATACAGGAAAGAGAAGGAAATGAATGAAATCCTATCAAAAATTAACTCGGCTCTAATTCTCCTTGTCAGTGATTTTTAAAATTAAACTCTTTAAAAACAAGAGGCTACCATGATGTGAATGAACACAGAATGCAGTAGGGACCTATATTTCTGGACTAGATTTTGTGCTTAATATTTAATAAAATAACATTAAACTACTCTAACTTAGAAAATAAAAATGGGAAGACAAAAAATGCTTATCAGACTTTCCTCCCTTTTTAATATTCCCAATTTTAAATTGATCATTCATTGGATATATATTTACATGACTTGAAAAATCTTTACAATATGGTTAGAAACCCCAGGTTTTGTTATAAGACAGTATTTCTTAATTTCTCGATATGTATGAATTGTTCTCGAGTGCAGAGAGATCATGATGCTGGTGTTTATATAGAAATAACTGCTGTTTTTGCATATTCTAAATTTTTAGAAGTAAATTTATACAAAATCAAACTTATTATTACAATATAATTGGAATCCAAAGACACACAAACAAAAAGAAAAAGAATTCCATGTTCATAAAGCCCCCAACCTCAAAATTTCTGCTGAGGATTATGAGAACTGCTAGAATGGACCAGGACAGAAAAAACGCCTGTAGGGTCAATCATCCTTCAAAGAGCAACTCTCCTTTTCATTAGATATCTGCGGGGAGGGGGATGGTTCTTAAAATTGAAGGACATAATTCATCAGGCAGAGTGTACCACCCCTCCACACCTTGGCACAGGTGGTCATAGTCTCCAACATGAGAGGGAATTAAAGGAGAATCAGTTTAGATAGCCAGGTGAGTCCAAAACCTTTTCTTTACTCACATGGCCCTCTTTCACTTAATTTATTTTTTTAGTGATATATAACGTTCTTATATGAATATAGCAAAAAATAAAAGAAGTGCAAAATGTCCAAATGGAGAAAATTCAAGGCATAACCACAGGCAGGTTTCCTATATATCACAGCTCCACCTTGATCTTGAATTGTCAGTCATTTTCAAAAACTCAGCAAGAGCATCATTGAAAAACAGCAAGGATTTTTGATCCATGGCTCACTTTGGTGTGCATTTACTGGGTACCTCCAAATATTAAAGAAATCTGTTTTATGGATACATATTTAACCAATATCAAATTAATTGAAAGGGTGCAATCTCTGGTATTTGATATATCCAGAGAGGTGTGCTTTCTTCTCTGCTGTCATTATTACACATTTTCAATTTTCCTATATCCGTAATCCCATAGAAAGAAACAGCAGACCATGTAAAACTTTTCACCTCTTGATCCCTATCTCTCCATGGTTGTGCATAGGTGTTATTCTGGCTCTCCATGTCACAAATATTTATTTTTCATACAACCCTTTTATTGATACATTTTCACCAACCATGTCCTGTGGGCAAGGGGCATATGAAGAGATTTTTATCAGGTGTTGAAAAGATCTTTATTGTAACATTGTCACATAAAATGGATATTGTATTGAAAGAAAGGTAAATTTTAAAAGGGATTATCAGATTGGGTAAAATTTAATATTATCCATGATAAGAAAGGGATATATGGGAAAAACATATATAAAGAAAACAATTATTCATATACAATGAAAAAGAGGGTAAAAAATTTCTCATCCTCATATTGCAGCTTAAACTATTGGAGAAAGTCCTATCTAATTGGAAATGTATTGTTTGTTTAAGTCATGTAGTGTCTATTGAGGTAATCAGGCTTTCAAAGTAAGAAAGGTTTCATCTTTTGTGTTTGCACACTTCCAATTGGCATAAATTTACGTTAATAACAAGATGACTAGGTCCACCATAGCATTTACAAACAGGGATCCTGAAACAAAGGAAGCAAAGGTAGAGAAAGAAATGATAATACGATGAGATAGTATTGCATTCTCAATGGAGAGCCAACATTATCAAAATTCATCACACATCAACTACATCTCAGCTTAGTAAATTGGAATGCAATTTCAAGTGTCCTGATATTGATATGTTCACTGTGGGGTCAAAATGGATCTGACTAGTGGAGGCTGGCAGGTGAGACTCAAGCTCACCCTCTCATTGCCGCCCAGTGAAATGGCCGTGGGGACAGTTTCATAGCCACTAGCAAACCCTGTATTCTTTCCTTTCCTGCAAGGCATGATCATAGGTGGATGTTACCCACACAAATCCAAAGAATCATTCCTGGGAGCTTGAAGCTGTGGAGTGTGTGTTCTTTGCAAAGATAGCATCTAAATAGGCACTTCTAATTATAGACAGGAAAGGGAAGGAAATAAATGGAATCCTAGTGAAAAGTAACTGTGCTCTAATTTTTCTTGTCAGTTATATGTGCTGTTGTTCCAAAAATAGAATTAAAACAAAAAATCCACTCATCAAAAGCAAGACTATGTGGAAAATAAAACCAGAATTGACTTCAAAACAGACACTCCTTTACACAGAGGTATAGATACACTTTGAAAGCGGAGTACGGGAAATGTGTTTCAAACCTGTTGTATGTATGTGGCTCATGATAATCATTCCTGATATTTTGTCATGAGCTGGAATAATTTGGGCACCACCATTTGCGTGATTTGGGACTTAGGTTATATCAAAATTCTGACGGAAGGCATAGATATTTAGGAAATTAACATTTTCTGTCCAGAAAAATGTTTTTACCAAACTATGGATGTGGTGGGTAGGAGGTACGAACAAGACTTGAAATCAATGGAATCAAGATATAACTCACCTTGGGATCCTATTCTCTTATATATACATTTGGAGTATCTAAAATTAAAAAAAAAAAGGATTTTTAAGAAATAAGCAAAAGACAAATATTGAAGAAGGAATCACTATCTAAAAAGATCTCTGAAAAAATCTTTAGCCGGAGAGATAAATTATTATTCCAGGGATACAGTCATCACTCTATAGAAATGAAAGCATTTTTTTTTTTATTTCAATTAAACTCTTTAAGAACAAGAGACTAACATGAATGTCCGCAGAATGCAATTGGGACCTATATTTCTGGACTAGATTTTCTTCTTAATAGTTAATAAAATAATATTAAACTACTCTAACTTAGAAAATAAAAATATGACGTCAACATCTGCTTGTCAGGCTTTCCTCCATTTTTAATATTCACAATATTAAATTGATCATTCCCTGGTAATATATTTACATGACTTCAGAAATATTTACAATATGGTTAGAATACCCCAGGTTTTGTTACCTGACAGTATTTTTTATTTTCTCAATGACTATGAGTTGTTCTTGAGTGCAGGGAGATAATAATGCTGGTGTTCAAATAGAAATAAGAGCTGCTTTTGCATATTCCAAATTTTTAGAAACTAATTTATACAAAATCAAACTTATTCTTACAATATATGTGGAATCCAGAGAGAGACAAACAGAAGGCAAAAGAACTCCGTGTACCAACAGTCCAAAAGAAGAAAACTTCTCCTGAGGCTTGGAAGAAATGCTAGGTCTAACCAGGAGAAAAAACACACTTGTCAGATGAATCACCTTTCAAAGAGCAATTCATCTTTTCAATAAATATCAAGGGGTGGGGGATGGTTCTTAAAATTGAAAGACATAATCCATCAGTCACAGTGTACCACCCCTCCACACTTGGACACAGGTGGTCATAGTCGCCAACATGGGAGGGTAACAAAAGAGGAAGAGTTTAGGGAGCCAGGTGAATCCAAAACTTTTCTTTACTAACATGGCCCGCTTTCTCTTAATTTATTTATTTTTGATGGATAGCATTCATACATGAATATACCGAAAAATAAATGAAGTACAAAAGGTGCAAATGGAGAAAATACAAGGCATATGCACATGCAGGAGTCCCATTTATCTCAGCTCAGTTTGGATATTTAATATACAGTCATTTTCCAAAATTAGGCAAGAGCATCATTGAAATACATCGTGGAATTATGATCCATGACACACTTTCATGTGATTTACCTGGATCCTCACAATATTAAAAGAAATCTGTTTTATGGATACATATTTGACCAATATGAAATTAATTGAAAATATACAATCTCTGGTGTTTGATATATTCAAAGAGGTGTGCTTTCTTCTCTGCTATTATTAAATATTTTCTGTGTTCCTATATCAGTAATCATAAAGAAATAAACAGGTGATTAGGTAGAAAGTTTTCACCTCTTGATCCGTCTCTTTCCATTGCTGTGCATAGGTTTTATTCTGGCCTTCATTGTCACAAACATTTACTTTTTCATCAAACACTTTTATTGATATATTTTCATCCACCATGGACTGTGGGCAAGGGAAATATGAAGAGCTTATTATCAGATGTTGAAATGATCTTTATGGTAACATTGTCACATAAAATTGATATTGGATTGAAAGAAAGGTAAATTTTATAAGGGAATATCTGAATGGGTACGATTTATTATAATCCATGATAAGAAAGGGATATATGGGATAAAGATATATAAAGGAAAATAAAAATTCAAATACAATGGATAAATAGTGTAAAAAATTTCTCATCCTCATAATCCAGTGGAAACAGTTGGACAAAACTGTCTGTAATTGGAAATGAATTGTTGTTTAAATCATGCTGTGTCTATTGAGAAAATCATGCTTTCAAATAAGAAAGGTTTCATCTTTCATATTTGCACACTTCCAGTTGGCATAAATTAATGTTAATAACAAGATGACTAGGACCACCAGAGACTTTACAAACAGGGATCCTGAAAAGAAAGGACGTAAAGTGTAGAGAAAGAAATGAGAATCAATGAGATAGTATTGCATTCTCAATGAAGAGCCAACAGTATAAAAATTCACCAGACACCACCTACATCCGAGCTTAATAAATTGGACAGCCATTTCAAGGGTCCTGATATAGATATTTTGTACTTGGGGTCAAAATGGCTCTGACTAGTGGAGGCCTGCAGGTGAGAATCAAGCTCACCCTCTCATTGCCTCTCAGTGTAATGGCCGTGGGGGCAGTTTCATAGCCACAAGCAAACCCTGTATTCTTTCCTCTCCTCCAAAGCATGATCATAGGTGGGTGTTATGCACACAATTGCAAACAAACATTCCTGGGAGATTGAAGCCATGAAGTGTGGGCTTTTTTGCAAAGACAGCATCTAAAATGGCACTGCTAAATATAGATGGAAAGGGAAGGAAATGAATGGCATCTGAGTGAAAAGTAACTCTGCTCTAATTCTCTTTGTCAGTGATTTGTGCTGCTGGTCCAAAAATAGACTTAAAACAAAAAATCCACTCATCAAATGCAAGAATATGTAGAAAAATGAAATCAAAAGTGACTTTGAAACAGACACACCATATACACAGAGCTATAGATACACGATGAAGTGGGCGTTTGGGAAAAGAGTTTTGAACATATTATACGGAATGTGGCTCATGGTAACAATTGCTGATATTTTGTCATGAGCTGGAAGAAATTGGGCACCACCGTTTTGTGTGATTTTGAACTCAGGTGGTATCAAATTTCTGACGGAATGCACAGATATATTGGGAGATCACATTTTCTGTTCAGAATAATGTATTTACAAAAATAAGAATGTGGTGGGTTGGAGGTGAAAACAGGACTTGAAATCAATACAATCCAGATATAACTCACCTTGTCATGATATTCTCTCATATATATATATTTGGAAAGTCTAAATTAAAAAAAAAATCATTTTTAAGAACAAGGCATAATACCAATCTTGAAAGAAGGGATTACTATCTCATAATATCTTTGAATAAATCTTTACCCAAGGGAGAAAAATTTATTCCAGAGATATAGTCTTTGCACTTTGGAAATGAAATAAATTTTTTTAAAAATTAAATTCTTTAAAAACAAGAAGCTACCATGATATGAATATCTGCAAAATGCAATGGGGACCTATATTTCGGGACTAGATTTTCATATTAATAATTAATAAAATAATATTAAATATTAAATATTAATATTTTCTATTCTAACATAGAAAATAGAAATGTGAAGACAACAAATTCCTGTCAGGCTTTCCTCCCTTTTTAATATTCCCAATTTTATATTTATCAGTTTTTGGATATATATTTACATGGCACAGCAAATCTTTACAACATGGATAGAATCCCATAGCTTTTGTTACACGACAGTATTTTTTAATTTCTCGATATGTATGAATTGTTCTTGAGTGCAGAGAGATCATAATGCTGGTGTTCATATAGAAACAACTTTTGCATATTCTAAATTTTTAGAAATTAATTTATACAAAATCAAATTTTTCCTACAATATAAGTGGAATCCAAAGCGACACAAACAGTAAGCAAAAGAACTCCATGTACAAACACCTCCCAACTTCAGAATTTCTGCTGAGTATTTTGAGAAATGCTAGAATGTATCAGGACAGAAAAGACACCTGTAGGATCAATCATCTTTCAAAGAGCAAATCTACTTTTCTCTAGAAATCTGAGGGTAGGGGGATAGTTCTTAAAATTGAAGGACATAATCCATCAGGGAATGTGTACCAACCCTCCATCCCTTGGCACAGGTGATCATAGTCTCCAACATGCGAGAGAAATAGAGGAGGATCAGTTTAAATAGCCGGGTGAGTCCAAAACTTTTTCTTTACTCACATGGCCCTCTTTCTCTTAATTTATTTTTTAGTGATGGATAGCTTTCATACATGAATATACCGAAAAATAAAAGAAATGAGAAACGTCCAAATAGAGAAATTACAAGACATAACCACATGCAGTTTTCCTATATACAACAGCTCCATCTGGAAATTGAATTGTCATTCATTTGCAAAAACTCAGCAAGAGCATGATTGAAATACAGCAAGAAATTGTGATCCATGGCTCACTTTGTTGTGCATTTACTGGGAACCTCCCACTATTAAAAGAAATCTGTTTTATGGATACATATTTGACCAATATCAAATTAATTGAAAGTGTACAATCTCTGGTGTTTTATATATCCAGAGAGGTGTGCTATCTTCTCTGATTTCATTATTGAACATTTTCAATGTTGCTATATCAATAATCATAAAGAAATAAACAGCAGGCTATGTAGAAACTTTTCACATCCCGATCCCTCTCTTTCCAAGTTGTGCTTAGGTGTTATTCTGGCTCTCCATGTCACAAATATTTATTTCTTCATCAAACACTATTATTGATATATTTTCACAAATCATGTCCTGTGGGCAAGGGGAATATGAACAGCTTTTTACCAGGTGTTGAAAAGATCTTTATGGTAACATTGTCACATAAAATGGATATTGGATTGAAAGAAAGGTAAATTTTAGAAGGGATTATCAGATTGGGTACAATTTAATATAATCCGTTATAAGAAATGGATATATGGGACAAAGATATATAAAGAAAAATTCTAATATAATGGAAAAGTAGAATAACAAAATTCTCATCATCATGTTCCAGCTGAAACTCTTATATAAAACAGTTTCTAACTGGAAATGAATTTTTGTTTAACTACTGCAGTGTCTATTGTGATAATAATGCTTTCAAAATAAAAAAGGTTTCATCTTTGGTGTTTGCACACTTCCAATTGGCATAAATTAATGTTAATAACAAGATGACTAGTACAACCACGGCATTTACAAACAGGGAACCTGAAAACAGAGGAAGTAAAGGGTAGAGAAAAAAATGAGAATACAATGAGAATACATTGCATTCTCAATGGAGAGCCAACATTACCAAAATTCACCAGGCATCAACTACATCCCAGCTTAGTAAATTCGATAGCCATTTCAAGTATCTTTTATTATTATTATTATTATTATTATGGGTAAAAATCAAAATTCACACAATACATACAAACATTTGCTATTGATATTTAAGCATGGGGTCAAAATTGCTCTGACTAGTGGAGGCTGGCATGTGAAAAACAAGCCCACCCTCTCATTGCCTCCCAGTGAAATGGCTGTGGAGACGGTTTCATAGACATTAGCAAACCCTGTCTCCTTTCCTCTCCTGCAAGGCATGATCTTAGGTGGGTGTTACCCACAGAATTCCAAAGAATCATTCCTGGGAGCTTGAAGCCGTGGAATGTGTGTGCTTTGCAATGAAAGCATCTAGAAGACACTGCTAAATATAGACAGGAAAGGGAAGGGAATGAATGGTATCCTAGTGAAAAGTGACCCTGCTCTAATTCTCCTTGTCAGTGATTTGGGCTGCTAATCCAAAAATACAAGTAGATAAAAAAATCCATTCATCAAATGCAAGACTATGTAGAAAAATAAAACCTAAAGTGACATCAAAACAGACACTCCATATGCACAGAGATATAGATACACATTGAAGACAGCATTTCAGAAATGAATTTTGAACATATTATATGGAACATGGCACATGGTAACAATTCCTGATATTTTGTCATGAGCTGGAAGAAATTGGGCACCACGTTTTGCATGATTTTGGACTTAGGTGTTATCAAAATTCTGACTGAATGCATAAATAGTATGGAAGATCACATTTTTTGTTCAGAATAATATATTTATAAAAATAAGCATTGGAGGTGAAAACAATACTTGAAATCAATAGAATCCAGATATAACCCACCTTGAGATGATAGTCTCTCACATATATATATATATATATTTGGAATATCTAAAATTGAAAAAAATTCATTTTTTAAGAACCAGGCAAAACACAAATCTTGAAAGAAGGGATCATTATCTAATAATATCTTCTAATATATCTTTATTGGAGAGAGAAAAAATTATTCCAGAAATACAGTCATTGCTCTTTGGAAATGAAAGCACTTTTTAAAAAATTAAACACTTTAAAGAAAAGAGGCTACCATGATATGAATGAACGCAGATTGCAGTTGGGACATATAAATCTGGACTAGATTTTCTGCTTAATAGTTAATAAAATAATATTAAATTACTCTAACAGAAAATAAAAATGGGAAACAACAAATGCTTGTCAGGATTTCCTCCCTTTTTAATATTCCGAATTTAAAATTGATCATTCATTGGATATATATTTATATGACTTCAGAAATCATTAAAATATGGTTAGATAACACCAGTTTTTGTTACACAACAGTGTTTTTTTATTTTCTCGATACGTTTGAATTGTTCTCAAGGGCAGAGTGATCATGATGCTGGTGTTCATATTGAAATAACTGCTCTTATTGCATATTCTAAATTTTAGCAATTAATTTAAACAAAATCAAACTTACTCTTACAAAATAAGTGGAATCGACAGGGACACAAACAGAAAACAAAAGAACTCTGTGTACCAACAGTTCCCAACTTGAAAACTTTTCCTGAGGATTGGGAGAACTGCTAGGTATAACCAGGATAGAAAACACACTTGTGGGATGAATCAACTTTCAAAGAGCAATTCATCTTTTCAGTAGATATCAAGGGGTGGGGGATGGTTCATAAAACGAAGGACATAATCCATCAGGCACAGTGTACCACCCTGCCTCCGCTGGGCACAGGGGACCACAGTTTCCAACATGGGAGGGAAACAAAGGAAGAAGAGTTTAGGGAGCCAGGTGAATCCAAAACTTTTTCTCTACTCACATGGCCCTCTTTCTCTTAATTTATATTTTTTTGATGATAGCATTCATACATGAATATACCAAAAAATAAATGAAGTACAAAAGGTGCAAATGGAGAAAATACAAGGCATATCCAAACGCAGGAGTCCCTAAATCACAGCTCCATCTGGATATTTACCTGTCAGTCATTCTCAAAAGCTCAGGAAGTGCATCACTGAAATACAACAAGAAATTGTGTTCCATGGTGCACTTTCGTTTGATTTACCAGGATCCACAAAATATTAAAAGAAATCTGTTTTATGGATACATATTTGAACAGTATCAAATTAATTGAAAGTGTACAATCTCTGGTGTTTGATATATTCAGAGAGGTGTGCTTTCTTCTCTTCTATCATTATTAAATATTTTCTGTGATCCTATATCAGTAATCATAAAGAAATAAACCGCTGATTAGGTAGAAACTTTTCACCTCTCAATGCCTCACTTTCCATGGCTGTGCATAAGTGTTATTCTGGCTCTCCACGTCACAAACATTTACTTCTTCATCAAACACTTTTATTGATATATTTCACCATAAAATGTCAACAATCATTTTATGATCATTTTTTATCAATAAAATCAAAATTTTATTGATATAACAAAATATCTTTATGTTAACATTGTCTCATAAAATGGATATTGGATTGAAAGAAAGGTAAATTTTAAAAGGTATTATCAGATTGGGTATGATTTAATATTATCCATGATAAGAAAGGGATATATGGGATAAAGATATATAAATAAAAATGATAACTCACATACAATGGAAAAGATTGTAAAAAATTTTCATCCTCATATTCTAGCTGAACTCTTGGATAAAACTGTCTCTAATTGTAAATGAATTTTTGTTTAAGTCGTGCTGTGTCAATTGAGGTAATCATGTTTTCAAAGTAAGAAAGCTTTCATCTTTGGTGTTTGCACACTTCCAACTGGCATAAATTATCGTTAATAACAAGATGACTAGGACCACCACAGCATTTACAAGCAGGGATACTGAAAACATAGGATGTAAAGGGTAGAGAAAGAAATGAGAATATAGTGAGATAGTATTGCATTCTCAATGGAGAGTTAACATTATCTAAATTCACCACACACCAACTACATCCCACCTTAGTAAACTAGACAGCGATTTCAAGTGTCCTGAAATTGATATGTTTGCCATGAGGTCAAATTGACTCTGACTAGTGGAGCCTGGCAGGTGAGAATCAATCTCAACCTCTTATTGCTGCCCAGTGAAAAGGTCATGTGGGTGGTTTCATAGCCAGTAACAAACCC
Organism: Tolypeutes matacus; assembly: GCA_026826555.1. Classification (NCBI taxonomy): domain Eukaryota; kingdom Metazoa; phylum Chordata; class Mammalia; order Cingulata; family Chlamyphoridae; genus Tolypeutes; species Tolypeutes matacus. The sequence goes on along the minus strand of JAKSZT010053856.1, from coordinate 56,076 downwards.
TGTCTTCTTTCCTCTCTTCCAAGGCATGATCATAGTTGAATTTTACCCACACAATTCCAAAGAATCATTCCTGGGAGCTTGAATCCCTGGAGTGTGTGCTCTTTGCAAAGACAACATCTAAAAAGGCACTGCTGATTATAGACAGGAAAGGGAAGGAAATGAATGGAATCCCAGTGAAAAGAAACTCTGCTCTAATTTGTCTTATCTATGATTTGTGCTGTTGTTCGAAAAATAGAATTAAAACAAAAAAATCCACTCATCAAAACAAGACTATGTGGAAAATAAAAGCAGAAGTGACTTCAAAATAGACACTCCTTTTTCACAGAGATATAGTACACATTGAACGTGGCGTAAGGGAAAAGTGTTTCAAACATATTGTATGGACATGGCTCATGTTAATCATTCCTGATATTTTGTCAGGAGCTGGAAGAAATTTGGCACCACGGTTTGTGTGATTTGGGACTTAGGTCATATCAAAATTTTGACAGAAGGCATAAATATTTTGGAAGACAATATTTTCTGTTCAGAAAAATGTTTTTACCAAAATATGGGTGTGGTGGGTAGGAGGTACGAACAAGACTTGAAATCAATGTAATCAAGATATAACTCACCTTGGGATGCTAGTCTCTCCTATATACATTTGGAGTATCTAAAATAAAGGAAACATTTTTAAGATCTAAGCAAAATACAAATACTGAAGAAAGGATCACTATATGAAAAGATCTCTGAAAAAATCTTTACCGGAGAGATCAATTATTATTCCAGAGATACAGTCATCACTCTTAGGAAATGAAAGTATTATTTTTTTCAATTAAACTCTTTAAAAACAAGAGGCTAACATGACATGAATGTCCACAAAATGCAGTTGGGGCCTGTATTTCTGGACTAGATTTCCTTCTTAATAATTAATAAAATAACATTAAACTACTCTACCTTAGAAAATAAAAATGTGAAGTCAACAACTACTTGTCAGGCTTTCCTCTCTTTTTAATATTCACAATATTAAATTGATCATTCACTGGAAATATATTTACATGACTTCAGAAATATTTACAATATGGTTAGAATACCCCAGGGTTTGTTACCCGACAGTATTTTTTATTTTCTCAATATCTATGAGTTGTTCTCGAGTGCAGGGAGATCATAAGGCTGGTGTTCAAATAGAAATAACTGCTGCTATTGCATATTCTAAATTTTTAGAAATTGATATATACAAAATCAAACTAATTCTTACAATATATGTGGAATCCACAAAGAGAAAAACAGAAGGCAAAAGAACTCCATGTATCAACAGTCCCCAACTTGAAAATTTCTCCTGAGGCTTGGGAGAAATGCTAGGTCTAACCAGGAAAGAAAACACACTTGTTGGATGAATCACCTTTCAAAGAGCAATTCATCATTTCACTAGATATCAAGGGGTGGAGGATGGTTCTTAAAATTGAAGGACATAATCCATCAGTCACAGTGTACCACCCCTCCACCACCAGGCACAGGTGATCAGAGTTTCCAACATGGGAGGGAAACAAATGAGGAAGCTCTTAGGGAGCCATGTGAATCTAAAGCTTTTTCTTTACTCACATGGCCCACTTTCTCTTAATTAATTTATTTTTGATGGATAGTATTCATACCTGAATATACCGAAAAATAAATGAAGTACAAAAGTTGCAAATGGAGAAAATACAAGGCATATCCGTATGCAGGGGTCCCATATATTACAGCTCCATCTCATCTTTAATTGTGAGTCATTTTCAAAAACTCGGCAAGAGCATCTTTGAAATACAACAAGGAATTGTGATCCATGGCTCACTTTCCTGTGATTTACTGGGATCCTTCCAATGTTAAAAGATATCTGTTTTATGGATACATATTTTTCCAATATGAAATTAATTGAAAGTGTACAATTTCTGGTGTTTGATATATTCGGAGAGGTGTGCATTCTTCTGTGCTATCAGTATTAAATATATTCAGTTTTGCTATATCAGTAATCATAAATTAATAAACAACAGATTAAGTAGAAATTTTTCGCCTCTTGATCCCTCTCTTTCCATGGCTGTGTATAGGTGTTATTCTGGCCCTCCATGTCACAAGTATGTACTTCTTCATCAAACACTTTTATTGCTATATTTTCACCCACCATGTCCTTTGGGCAAAGGGAATATGAAGAGCTTTTTATCAGGTGTTGAAAAGTTCTTTATTGTAACATTGCCAAATAAAATGGATATTGGATTGAAAGAAAGGTAAATTTTAAAGGGATTATCAGATTGGGTATGATTAAATAACATCCATGACAAGAAAGGGATATAGGAGACAAAGATAAATAAAGGAAAATAAAAATATTTCATTTTTGTATTCTTCCAATTGGCATACATTCACGTTAATAACCAGATGACTAGGACCACCACAGCATTTAGAAATTGGGATCATGAAGAGAAAGGAAGTAAAGGGTAGAGAAAGAAATGAGAATATAATGAGATAGTATTGCATACTCAATGAAGAGCCAACATTATAAAAATTCACCAGACACCACTATATCCCAGATTAGTAAATTGGCAGCCATTTCAAGGCATGGGAGAATTGCTAGAACTAACCAGGTGAGAAAACACATTTGTAGGATGAATCACCTTTCAAAGAGTAACTCATCTTTTCATTAGGTATCAGGGGGTGTGGGATGGTTCTTAAAATTGAAGGCCATAATCCATCAGGCAGAGTGTACCACCCCTCAATCCCTAGGCACATGTGATCATAGCCTCCAACATGGAAGTGATATGAAGGAGGAACAGTTTAGAAAGCCAAGTGAATCCAAAACTTTTTCTTTACTCATATGGCACTCTTTCTCTTAATTTATTTATTTTTTGATGGATAGCATTCGTACACGAATATACCATCAAATAAATGAAGTACAAAAGGTGCAAACAGAGAAAATATAAGGCATAACCACATGCAGGGTTCCCATATAAAACAGCTCCATCTTTATTAATTGTCACACATTTTCAAAAACTCGGCAAGAGCATCATTGAAATACAAAAAGGAATTGTAATCCATGGCTCACTGTTGTGTGATTTATCGGGATTATCCCAATATTAAAAGAAATCTGTTTTATTGACACATATTTGACCAATATCAAATTAATTAAAAGTGTACAATCTCTGGTGTTTGATATATTCAGAATGGTGTGCTTTCTTCTCTGCTATCATTATTAAACATTTTCAGTGTGGCTATATCAGGAATCATAAAGAAATAAACAGCAGATTAAGTAGAAAAATTACACTTCTCAATCCCTCTCTTTCCATGGCTGTGCATAGATGTTATTCTGGCTGTTCATGTCATAAATATTTATTTCTTCATCAAACACTTTTATTGCTATATTTTTCACCCACCATGTCCTGTGGGCAAGGAGATTAAGAAGACCTTTTTCTCACATGTTGAAAAGATCTTTATTGTTACATTCTCACAGAAAATGGATATTGGATTGAACTAAAGTTAAATTTTAAAAGGGATTATGAGATTGGGTATGATTTAATATCATCAATGATAAGAAATGGACATATGGGACAAAGATATATAAATGAAAATAAAAATTCTGATATAATAGAAAAATAGAGTAACAAAATTCTCATCTATTCAAGCTGAAACCCTTGGGCAAAACAGTCTCTAACTGGAAATGAATTTTTGTTTAAGTAGTGCAATATCTATTGAGGTAATCATTCTTTCAAAGGAAGAAAGGTTTCATCTTTGGTATTTGCACAATTCCAATAGCATTAATTAATGTTAATAACCAGATGCCTAGGAAAACCACAGCATTTACAATCAGGGATACTGAAAACAAAGGAAGTAAAGGGTTGGGGAAGAAATGAGAATACAATGAGAAAGTATTGTATTCTCAATGAAGAGGCAATATTATCAAAATTCATCAGAAACAGCTACATCGCAGCTTAGTAAATTGGACAACAATTTCAAGGATATGATACTGATATATTCAACCTGGGGTCAAATATCTCTGCCTGTGGAGGCTGACTATTGAGAACCATGCTCACCCTGTCAACTGCCGCCCAGTGAAATGGCCGTGTTGGGTGGTTTCATAGCCACTAGCCAGCCCTGATTTTTTCCTCTCCTCCTAGGCATGACCATAGATGGGTGTTAATGACACAATTCCAAACAATCATTCATAGGAATTTGAAGCTGTGGAGTGTGGGCTTTTTGCAAAGACGGCATCTAAAAGGCACTGCTAAATATTAGACAGGAAAGGGAAGGAAATGAATGGAATCCTAGTGAAAAGTAACTCTGACCTAAATCTCCTTGTCGTTGATTTGTGCTGCTGGTCCAAAAATAGAAGTAAAACAAAAAATCCACTCATCAAATGCAAGAGTATGTAGAAAAATAAAATTGTAAGTGACTTCAAAACAGAAACTCCTTATACACAGGGCTATAGATGCACATTGAAGGCGGCGTTTGGGAAAGGAGATTCAAACATTATATGGAAGGCGGCTCATGGTAACAATTGCTGATATTTTACCATGAGTTGGAAGATATTGGTCACCACGGTTTTGTGTGGTTTTTGGATTCAGTTGGTATCAAAATTCTGAACAAAAGCATAAATAATTTGGAAGATCACATTTTCTGTTCATAATAATATATTTACAAAAATAAGAATGTGGTGGGTTGAAGGTGAAAACAAGACTTGAAATCAATAGAGTCCAGATATAACCTACCTTGGGATGATTGTCTCTCATAAATATATATTTGGAGAACCTAAAATTTAAAAAAAAATCATTTTTAGGAACTAGGCAATATATAAATCTTGAAAGAGGGAATCACTATCAAATAATGTCTTCAAATAAATCTTTATCAGATAAAGGAAAAATTACTCCAGAGGTACAGTCATCGCTCTTTGGAAATGAAGGTAATTTTTTAAAAAAATTAAACTCTTTAAGAAGAAGAGGCTACCATGATATGAATGAAAGCAGAATACAGTTGGGACCTATAATTCTAGACTAGATTTTCTGCTTAATAGTTAATAAAATAATATTAAACTAATCTAACTTAGAAAATAAAAATGGGAAGACAACAAATGTTTATCAGGCTTTCCTCCCATTTTAATATTCCCAATTTTAAATTCATCATTCACTAGATATATATTTACATGACTTCAGAAATCATTACAATATGGTTAGAATCTCCCAGGTTTTGTTACACGACAGTATTTTTAATTTCTCTATAGATATGAATTGTTATCGAGTGCAGAGATTTCATGATGCTGGTGTTCATATACAAATAACTTCTGGGAAGCGGCTGTGGCTCAATCAGTAGGGCTCCCGTTTACCATATGGGAGGCCCTGTGTTCGGTTCCCAGGGCCTCCTGGTGAAGGCAGGCCTGCCCGCACGGCATGGTTAGCTGACCCAGCGAGCACAAGCAGCAAAGGGGGGATAAATGAATAAATAAATAAAATCTTTAAAAAAATAACTTCTGTTTTTTGCATATTCTACATTTTTAGAAATTAATTTATACAAAATTAAACTTATTCTTACAATATAAGTGGAATCCACAGAGACACAAACAGAAAGCAAAAGAACTCCATTTTCAAACAGACCCCAACCTAAAATTTCTGCTGAGTATTATGCGAACTGTTAGAATGGACCAGGACAGAATAGACACTTGTAGGATGAATCATCTTTCAAAAAGGAACTCTCCTTTTTGCTAGATATCTGCAGGGAAAGGGATGGTTCTTAAAATTGAAGGACATAATCCATCAGGCAGAGTGTACCACCACTCCACCCCTTGGCACAGGTGATCATAATCTCCAACATGAGAGGGAAACAAAGGAGGATCAGTTTAGAGGGCCAGGTGAGTACAAACTTTTTCATTACTCACATTGCCCTCTTTCTGTTAATCTATTTTTTAGTGATGGATAGCATTCATTCATGAATATAATGTAAAATATATGAAATGTGAAATGTCCAAATGGAGAAAATACAAGGCATAACCACATGCAGGTTTCCTATATATCACAGGTTCATCAGGCATTTTCAAAAACTCGAAAGAGCATCATTGAAATACAACAAAGGAATTGTGATCCATGGTTCACTTTGGTGTGCCTTTACTGGGATCCTCCCAATTTTAAAAGAAAACTGTTTTATGGATACATATTTTTCCAATATGAAATTAATTGAAAGTGTACAATCTTTGGTGTTTGATATATCCAGAGAAGTGTGCTATCTTCTCTGCCATCATTATTAAATATTTTCAATGTTGCTGTATCAGTAATCATAAAGAATTAAAGAGCAGCGTAAGTAGAAGCTTTTCCACTCTCGATCCCTCTCTTTCCATGGTTGTGAATAGGTGTTATTCTGGCTCTCCATATCACAAATATTTATTTCTTCATCAAACTCTTTTATTAATATATTTTCACCCACCTTTTCCTGTTGGCCAGGGGAATATGAAGAGCTTTTTCTCAGGAGTTGAAAAGATCTTTATTGTCACATAAAATGGATTTTGGATGGAACGAAAGGTAAATTTTAAAAGGGATTATCAGATTAGGTACGATATAATACTATTCATTACAAGAAAGGGATATATGGGATAAAGATATATAAAGGAAAATAATAATTCACATACAATGGAAAAGAGTGTAAAAAAATTCTCATCCTCATATTCCAGCTGAAACTTGTGGAGAAAATTGTCTCTAATTTGAAATGGATTTTTGTTTAAGTCATGCCATGTCTATTGAGGTAATCAGGCTTTCAAAGTAAGAAAGGTTTCATCTTTGGTGTTTGCACACTTCCAATTGGCATAAATTTACATTAATAACAAGATGACTAGGACCACCACAGCATTTACAAAGAGGGATCCTGAAAACAAAGGAAGTAAAGGGTAGAGAAAGAAATGAGAACATTATGAGATAGTATTGCATTCTCAATGGAGAGCCAACATTATCAAAATTCAACAGACACCAACTACATCCCAGATTAGTAAATTGGACAGCCATTTCAAGTGTCCTGATATTGGAATGTTCGCCATTGGCTTAAAATAGCTCTGACTAGCGGAGGCTGGCAGGTGAGAATCAAACTCACCCACTCATTACCGGCCAGTGAAATGGCCATGGGGACAGTTTCACAGCCACTAGCAAACCCTGTCTTCTTTCCTCTTCTGCAAGGCATGATCATAGGTGTGTGTTACCCACACAATTCCAAAGAATCATTCCTAGGAGCTTGAAGCAGAGGAGTGTGTGCTCTTTGCAAAGACAGCATCTAAAAGTCACTGGGAATTATAGACAGGAAAGGGAAGGAAATGAATGGAATCCAAGTGAAAAGTAACTCTGCTCTAATTTTTCTTGTCAGTGATTTGTGCTATTGTTCCAAAAATAGAATTAAAACAAAAAATCCACTCATCAGAAACAAGATTATGTGGAAAATAAAACCAGAAGTGACTTCAAAACAGACACTCTTTTTACACAGAGGTATGGATACACGTTGAAGGCGGCATATGGGAAACGTTATTCAAACATATTGTATGTATGTGGCTCATAGTAATCATTCCTGATATTTTGTCATGAGCTGGAAAAAATTGGGCACCAGGGTTTGTGTGATTTGGGACTTAGGTCATATCAAAATTCTGACAGGAGGCATAAATATTTTGGAAGTTAATATTTTCTGTTCAGAAAATGTTTTTACCAAAATGTGGATGTGGTGGTTAGGAGGTACGAACAAGACTTAAAATCAATGGAATCCAGATATAATTCACCTTGGGATGCTAGTCTCTCCTATATACATTTGGAGTATCTTAAATTAAAAAAAAAAACATTTTAAGAACTAAGGAACAGACAAATATTGAAGAAGGGATCACTATCTAAAAAGATCTCTGAAAAAATCTTTAGCCGGAGAGATAAAATATTATTCCAGAGATAGTCATCACTCTTTAGAAATGAAAGCATCTTTTTATTTCAATTAAACTCTTTAAAAACAAGAGGCAAAGATGATATGAATGTCTGAAGAAAGCAGTTGGGACCTATATTTCTGGACTAGATGTTCCTCTTCATACTTAATAAAATAATATTAAACTTCTCTAACATAGAAAATAAAAATGTGAAGTCAACATCTGCTTGTCATGCTTTCCTCCCTTTTTAATATTCACAATATTAAATTGATCATTCATTAGAAATATATTTACATGACTTCAGAAATATTTACAATATGGTTAGAATACCTCAGGTTTTGTTACCGGACAGTAGTTTTTATTTTCATGATATCTATGAGTTGTTCTCAAGTGCAGGGAGATCATAATGCTGGTGTTCAAATAGAAATAACTGCTCCTATTGTATATTCCAAATTTTTAGAATTTAATTTATACAAAATCAAACATATTCTTACAATATATGTGGAACCCACAGAGAGACAAACAGAAGGCAAAGAAACTCCGTGTACCAACAGTCCCCAACTTGAAAACTTCTCCTCAGGTTGGGAGAACTGCTAAGTCTAACCAGAAGAGAAAACACACTTGTTAGATGAGTCACCTTTCACAGAGCAATTCATCTTTTCACTAGATATCAAGGGGTGGGCGACGGTTCTTAAAATTGAAAGACATAAATCATCAGGCACAGTGTACCACCTCTCCACACTTGGGGACCGGTGGTCATAGTCTCCAACATGGGAGGGTAACAAAGGAGGAAGAGTTTAGGGAGCCATGTGAATCCAAAACTTTTTCTTTACTCACATGTCCACTTTCTTTTGATTTATTTATTTTTGATGGATAGCATTCATACATGAATATACCAAAAATAAATGAAGTACAAAAGGTACAAACAGAGAAAATACAAGGCATATCCACATGCAGGAGTCCCATTTATCATAGCTCCGTTTGGATCTTTAATTGTCAGTCATATTCAAATATTCAGCAAAAGCATCATTGAAATACAACAAGGAATTGTGATCCATGGCTAAATTTCATGTGATTTTCCGGGATCCTCACAATATTAAAAGAAATCAGTTGTATGGATACATATTTGTCAAATATGAAATTAACTGAAGGTATACAATCTCTGGTGTTTGATATATTCAGAGAAATGTGCTATATTCTCTGCTATGATTATTAAATATTTTCTGTATTCTTATATCAGTAATCATAAAGAAATAAACTGCTGATTAGGTAGAAACTTTTCACCTCTCGATCCTGCTCTTTCCATGGCTGTGCATAGGTGTTATTCTGGCTGTCCATGTCACGAACATTTACTTCTTCATCAAACGCTTTTATTGATATATTTTCACCCACATGTCCTGTGGGCAAGGGGAATATGAAGAGCTTTTTATCAGGTGTTGAAAAGATCTTTATGGTAACATTGTCACATAAAATAGATATTGGATTGAAAGAAAGGAAAATTTTAAAAGGGATTTTCAGATTGGATACAATTTAATATAATCCATGATAAGAAAGTGATATATGGGATAAAGGTATATAAAGGAAAATAAAAATTCAAATACAATGGAGAAATAGTGTAAAAAAAATTCTCATCATCATATTCCAGCTGAAACTCTTGGACAAAACTGTCTCTAATTGGAAATGAATTTTGTTTAAATCGTGCTGTGTCTATTGAGTTAATCATGCTTTCAAAGTAAGAAAGCATTCCTCTTTCTATTTGCACAATTCCAATTGTCATAAGTTAACGTTAATAACAAGGTGACTAGGACCGCCAGAGCCTTTACAAACAGGGATCCTGAAAAGAAATGAAGTAAATGGTAGAGAAAGAAATGAGATTCAAAGAGATAGTATTGCATTTTCAATGAAGAGCCAACATTATAAAAATTCACCAGAAACCAACTACATCCCAGATTAGTAAATTGGACATCCATTTCAAGGGTCATGATATTGATATTTTCTCCTTGGGGTCAAAATATCTCTGACTAGTGGAGGCTGGCAGGTGAGAATCAAGCTCACACTCTCATTGCCTCCAAGTGCAATGGCCATGGAGGCAGTTTCCTAGCCACTAGCAAACCCTGTCTTGTTTCCTCTTCTCCAAGGCATGACCATAGGTGGGTGTTACCCAAAAATTCCAATGAAGCATTCCTGGGAGCTTTAAGCCTTGGAGTGTGGGCTCTTTGAAAAGACAGCATCTACCAAGGCACTGCTAAATAGAGAGGAAAGGGAAGGAAATGAATCATATCCTAGTGAAAATTAACTCTGTTCTAATTCTCTTTGTCAATGATTTGGTCGCTGTTCTAAAAATATAAGTTATACAAAAAATCCTCTCATCAAATGCAAGACTATTTGGAATTATAAAATCATAAGTGACTTCAAAACAGACATTCCATATACACAGAGCTACACATACACGATGAATGCGGTGATTGGGAAACATGTTTTGAACATATTGTATGGAACGTGGCTCATGGTATCAATTCCTGATGTTTTGTCATGAGCTGAAAGAAATTGGGCACCATAGTTTTGTGTGATTTTGGACTTAGGTGATATCAAAATTCTGATCGAATGCACAAATATTTTGGAAGAACTCATTTTCTGTTCAGAATAATGTATTTACAAAAATAACAATATGGTGGGTTGGAGGTGAGAACAAGACTTGAAATCAATGGACTTCAGATATAACTCACCTTGGGATGATAGTCTCTCATATATATATTTGGAGTATCTAAAATAAAAAAAAATCCTTTGTAAAAACTAAGCAAAATACAAAACTTGAAAAAAGTGATATTAATATCTTGAAATAAATCTTTACCGGAGAGAGAAAAAATTATTCCAGAGATACATTCATTGCTCTTTGGAAATGAAAGCTCTTTTTTTTTTTTTTTTAAATGAAACTCCTTAAAAACAAGAGTCTACCATGATATGATATTTCTGGAATAGATTATCTGCTTAATAATTAATAAAATAATATTAAACTACTCTGAATAGAATATAGAATATAAAAATGTGAAGAAAACATATGACTGTCAGTCTTTCCTCCCTTTTTAATATTCCCAATTTTATATTGATCAGTCATTGGATATATATTAAATGCCTCAGCAAATCTTTACAAGATTGTTAGGATCTGCTAGGTTTTGTTACATGACAGTATTTTTTAATTTCTAGATATGTATGAATTATTCTCATGTGCTGAGAGATCATGATGCTGTTATTCATATAGAAACAACTGCTGCTTTGGCATATTCTAAATTTTTAGAAATGAATTTATACAAAATCAAACTTTTCCTTCAATATAAGTGGAATCCAAAGAGACACAAAATGAAAGCCAAAGATCTCCATGTACAAACAGCCCTCAACCTCAAACTTTCTGCTGAGGAATTTGAGAAATGCTGGATTGGACCAGGACAGAAAAGAACACCGTAGGATCAATCATCTTTCAAAGAACAAATCTCCTTTTCACTAGATATCGAGTGGAGTGTGATGGTTCTTAAAATTGAAGGACATTGTCCATTAGGGAGAGTGTACTACCCTTCCACCTCTTGGCACAGGTGATCATAGTCTCCAACATGCAAGAAAAATAGAGGACAATCAGTTTAGAGAGCCGGGTGAGTCCAAAACTTTTTCTTTACTCACATGGACGTCTTTCTCTTATTTATTTTTTCATGATGGATAGCTTTCATATATTAATATACCAAAAAATAAAATAAGTGCCAAACGTCTAAATAGAGAAATTACAAAGCAGAAGCACATGCAGGTTTCCTGTATATCACAGCTCCATCTGGACCTTGAATTGCCATTCATTTTCAAAAACTCAGCAAAAGCATTATTGAAATGCAGCAAGAAATTTTGATCCATGGCTCACTTTGGTGTGCATTTTCTGGGATCCTCCCAATATTAAAATAAATCTGTTTCATGGATGCACATTTGATCAATATCAAATTAATTGAAAGTGTACAATCTCTGGTGTTTGATATATCCAGAGAGGAGTGCTTTCTTCTCTGCTATCATTATTAAACATTTTCAGTGTTGCTATATCAGTAATCATAAAGAAAGAAACAGCAGACTAAGTAGAAAATTTTCACCTCTTCATCCCTCTGTTTCCATGATTGTGTATAGGTGTTATTCTGGATCTCCATGTCACAAGTATTTATTTCTTCATCAAAAACTGTAATGATATATTTTCACAAACCATGTCCTGTGGGCAAGGTGAATATGAAGAGCTTTTTGTCAGGTGTTGAAAAGATCTTTAGGGTAACATTGTCACATAAAATGAATATTGGATTGAAAGAAAGGTAAATTTTAAAAGGGATTATCAGATTGGGTACGATTTAATATAATCCATTATAAAAAATGGATCTAAGGGAAAAAGATATATGAAGGAAAATAAAAAGTCTAATATAATGGAAAAGTAGAGTAACACAATTCTCATCATCATATTCCAGCTGAAACTCTTGGACAAAACAGTTTCTAACTGGAAATGAATTTTTGTTTATTTACTGCAGTGTCTATTGTGATAATCATGCTTTCAAAGAAAGAAAGTTTCCATCTTTTTTATTTGCACACTTCCAATTGGCATAAATTAACATTAATAACAAGATGACTATGACCATCACAGCATTTACCAACATGGATATTGAAACCAAAGAAGTAAAGTGTAGAGGAAGAAATGAGAATACAATGAGAATGTATTGCATTCTCAATGAAGAGCAAAAATTATCAAAATTCACCAGACACCAGCTACGTGCCAGGTTATAAAACTGGACAACCATTTCAAGGATCATGATATTGATATTTTCACTCTCTGGACAAAATGGCTCTGACTGTGGGGGCTGGCTATTGAGAACCATGCTCACCCTCTCAACTGCAGCCCAGAGATTGCCTGTGGCGGTGGTTTCATAGCAACTAGCAAGCCCTGTCTTATTTCCTCTCCTCCAAGACATGATCATAGAGGAGGGTTACTCACACAATTCCAAACAATCATTCCTGAGAGCTTAAAGATGTGGAGTGTGGGCTCTTTGCAAAGACAGGATCAAAAAAGACACTTCTAAATATAGACAGGAAAAGGAAGGAAATGAATGGAATCCTAGAGAAAAGTAGTTCTGCTCTAATTCTCCTTGTCAGTGATGAATGCTGCTGGTCCAAAAATAGAAGTAAAACAAAAAATCCACTAATCAAATGCAAGACTATGTAAAAAATGAAACCATAAGTGACTTCAAAACAGACACTCCTTCTACACAGAGCTATAGTTACAGGTTGAAGTTGGCGTTTGAGAAATGAGTTTCAAACATATTTATGGAACGTGACTCATGGAAACCATTGCTGATATTTTGTCATGAGCTGGAAGAAATTGGGCACCACGGTTTTGTGTGATTTTGGACTCAGGAGGTAACAAAATTCTGACCGAATTCATAAATAGTTTGTAAGATCATATTTTCTGTTCAGAATAATATATTGACAAAATAAAGAGTGTGGTGGGTTGGAGGTGAAAACAAGACTTGAAATCAATAGAATCAAGATATAACTCATCTTGGGATGATAGTCTCTCATATATATATATATATATGGAGTATTTAAATTTAAAAAAAATCATTTTTAAGAAATAGGCAATATACAAATCTTGAAAGAAGGGATCACTATCAAATAATATCTTAGAATCAATCTTTACCAGAGAGAGAAAAAATTATTCCAGAGATACAGTCATCACTCCTTGGAAATGAAAGCATTTTAAAAAAAATATTAAACTCTTTAAAAAGAAAAGGCTACCATGATATGAATGAACGCAGAATGCAGTTGGGACCTACATTTCTGAACTAGATTTTCTGCTTAATATTTAATTAAAAATACTAAACTACTCTAACAGAGAAAATAAAAATGGGAAGACAACAAATGCTTGTCAGGCTTTCCTCCCTTTTTATTATTCCCTGTTTTAAAATGAGTATTCATTGGATATATATTTACATGACTTCAGAAATCTTTACAATATGGTTAGAATCCACCAAGTTTTGTTACATGACAGTATTTTTTATTTTCTCGATGTGTATGTATTGCTCTCCAGTGCAGAGTGATCATGATGCTGGTGTTCATATAGAAATAACTGCTGCTATTGCATATTCTAAATTTTTAGACATTAATTTAAACAAAATCAAACTTATTCTTACAAAATAAGTGGAATCCACAGAGACACAAACAGAAATCAAATAACTCCATGTACCAACTGCCTCCAAAATGAAACCCTCTCCTGATGCTTGGGAAAAATGCTAGAACTAACCAGGAGAGAAAACACACTTGTAGGACGAATCATCTTTCAAAGAGCAACTCATCTTTTCACTAGATATCTTTGGTGCGTGACGGGTCTTAAAATTAAAGACATAATCCATCAGGCAGACTGTACCACCCATCCATTCCTAGGCACATGTCATCATAGTCACCAACAAGGAAGGGATACTAAAGAGGAACAATTTGAGAGCCAGGTGAATTCAAAACTTTTTCTTTACTCACATGGCCCTCTTTCTCTTAAGTTATTTTTTTTTTTGATGGATAACATTCATACGTGAATATACCGAAAAATAAATGAAGTACAACAGGTGCAAAGGGACAAAATATAAGGCATATCCACATGCATGGGTCCCATATATCACAGCTCCATCTGGATCTTTAATTATCAGATATTTTCAAAAACTTGGCAAGAGCATAATTGAAATACAACAAGGAATTGTGATTCATGGCTCAATTTCAAGTGATTTACTGGGATCCTCCCAATGTTAAAAGAAATCTCTTTCATGGATGCATATTTGTCTGATATGAAATTAATTGAAAGTGTACAATCTCTGGTGTTTGATATATTCAGAGAAGTGTGCTTTCTTCTCTGCTATCATTATTAAACATTTTCATTGTTGCTATATCAATAATCACAAAGAAATAAACAACAGATTAAGTAGAAATTTTTCACCTCTCAATCCCACTCTTTTCATGGCTGTGCATAGGTGTTATTCTGGCCCTCCATGTCAGAAATATTTACTTTTTAATCAAACACATTTATTGATTTATTGTCACCCACCATGTCCTGTGGGCAAGGAGAATATGAAGAGCTTTTAATCAGGTGTTGAAAAGATCTTTATTGTAACATTGTGACATAAAATGGATATTGGATTGAAAAAAAGGTAAATTTGAAGGGATTATCAGATTCGCTATGATTTATTATCATCCATGATAAGAAAGGGACATGTAGGATAAATATAAATAAAGAAAAATAAAAATTCAAATACAATGGAAAAATAGTGTAAAAAAATTCTCATCCTCATATTCCAGCTGAAATTCTTGGACAAAATTCTCTAATTGGAAATGAATTTTTGTTTAATTTGTGCCATGTTTATTGTGGTAATCATGCTTTCAAAGGAAGAAGGTTTCATAAATTGTTTTTTCACTGTTCCAATTGGCATAAATTAACATTAATAACAAGATGACTAGGACCACCACAGCATTTACAAATTGCATCATGAAAAGAAATGAAGTAAAAGGTAGAGAAAGAAATGAGAATACAATGAGATAGTATTGCATTCTCAAAGAAGAGCTAACATTATAAAAATTCATCAGACACCAACTACATCCCAGCTTATTAAATTGGTCAGCCATTTCAAGGGTCCTGATATTGATATTTTCTCCTTGGGGTCAAAATGGGTCTGACTAGTGGAGGCTGGCAGATGAGAATCAAGTTCACTAACTCATTGCCTCCCAGTCAAATGGTCGTGGAGGCAGTTTCATAACCACTAGCAAACCCTGTCTTCTTTCCTTTCTTCCAAGTCATGATCATCAGTGTTTCTTACCCACACAATTCCAAAGAATCATTCCTGGGAGCTTGAATACATGGAATGTGGGCTCTTTGAAAAGACAGCATGTAAAAATGTACTGCTAAATATAGACAGGAAAGGGAATGAGATGAATGGAATCTAGTGAAAAGTATCTGCCCTAATTCTCCTTCTCAGTGATTTGTGCTACTGATCCAAAAATGGTAGTAAATCAAAAAATCCACTCATCAAATGCAAGAATATGTGGAAAAATAAAACCATAAGTGACTTCAAAACAGACACTCCATATTCACAGAGCTACACATACACGTTGAAGGAGGCATTTGGGAATCGTGTTTTGAACATATTGTATGGAACGTTTATCATGGTAACCATTCCTGATAATTTTCATGAGCTGGAATAAATTGGGCACCACGGTATTGCGTGATTTTGGACTCAGTTGGTATCAAAATTCTGACAAAATGCATAAATAATTTGGAAGATCACAATTTCTGTTCAGAATAAAGTATTTAAAAAAATAACAATGTGGTTTGTTGGAGGTGAAAACAAGACATTAAATCAATGGAATCCAGATATAACTCAGCTTGGGGTGATAGTCTCTCATATATATTTGGAGTATCTAAAGTAAATAAAAAATCACTTTTAAAAACTAGGCAAAATACAAATCTTGAAAGAAGGGATCACTATCTAATAAAATCTTCAAATAAATCTTTACAGGAGTCAGAAAAAATATTTCCAGAGTTACAGTCTTTGCATTTTGGAAATGAAAGATTTTTTTTAAATTAAACTCTTTAAAATCAAGAGGCTACCATGATATGAATGTCCACAGAATGCAGTTGGGACCTATATTTCTGGACTCAATTTTCTTCTTAATAATCAATAAAATAATATTAAAATACTCTAACTTAGAAAATAAAAATATGAAATCAACAACTTCTTGACAGGCTTTCCTCCCTTTTTAATATTCCCAATATTCAATTGATCATTCACTGGCATTATATTTACAGGATTTCAGAATTCCTTACAATATGGTTAGAATCCCCCCGGTTTTGTTACCCAACTGTATTTTTTATTTTCTCGATTTCTATGAGTTGTTCTCGAGGGCAGGTTGATCATAATGCCGGTGTTCCAATAGAAATAACTGATGATATTGCATATTCTAAATTTTTAGAAATTAATTTATACAAAATCAAACTTATTCTTACAATATAAGTGGAATCCACAGAGACACAACCAGAAGGCAAAAGAACTCCGTGTACCAACAGTCCCGAACTTGGAAAATTCTCCTGAGGGTTGGGAGAACAGCTAGAACTAACCAGGAGAGAATACACCCATGTAGGAAAATCACCTTTCACAGAGCAACTCATCTTTTCACTAGATATTGTGTGTGGGGGTTTACATTTGAAGTACATAATCCATCAAGCAGAGTGTACCACCTCTACATCCCTTGGCATAGTCTCCAACATGGAAGGGATACAAAGGAGAAGAGTTTAGAGAATCAGGTGAATCCAAAACTTTTTCTTTACTCACATGGCCCTCTTTCTCTTAACTTATTTTTTGATGGATAGCATTCATACATGAATATACTAAAAAATAAATGATGTACAAATGGTACAAACCGAGAAAATATAAGGCATGACCACATGCAAGGGTCCAATATATCACAGCTCCATCTGGGTCTTTATTTGTCAGTCATTTTCAAAAACTCGGCAATGGCATCATTGAAAAACATCATGGAATTGTGATCCATGGCTCAAATTCATGTGATTTTTTGGAATACTCCCAATATTAAACGAAAGCTGTTTTGTGGATACATATTTGTCCAATATTGAGTTAATTGAATGTGGACAATCTCTGGTGTTTGATATATTCAGAGAGGTGTGCTTTCTTCTCTGCTATCATTATTAAACATTTTTAGTGTTGCTATATCAGTAATCATAAAGATTAAGTAGAAAATTTTCACCTCTCGATCCCTCTCTTTCCATGGCTGGGCATAGGTGTTATTCTGGCTCTTCTTGTCACAAATATTTATTTCTTCATCAAACACTTCTATTGCTATATTTTCACACAATATGTTCTGTGGACAATGGGAATATGAAGGGCGTTTTTTCAAATATTGAAGAGATCTTTAGTGTCACATTGTCACATAAAATGGATATTGGATTGAACGAAAGGTAAATTTTAAAAGGGATTATCATATTGGGTACAATTTTATATAATCCATGATAAGAAACACACATAAGGGACAAAGATACATAAATGAAAAAAAAAGTCTAATATAATGGAAAAATAGAGTAACAAAATTCTCATCATTATATTCCAGCTGTAACACGTGGACAAAACAGTAACTAAGTAGAAATGAATTTTTGTTCAAGTAGTACACTGTCTATTGTGGTAATCATGCTTTCTAATTAGAAAGGTTTCATCTTTGGTATTTGCACACTTCCAATAGCATTAATTAACATTAATAACAAGATGACTAGGACCACCAAAGCATTTACAAACAGGGACACTGAAAACAAAGGAAGAATGTGTAGAGGAAGAAATTAGAATACAGTGAACTATTGCATTCTCAATGAAGAGCCAACAATATCAAAATTCACCGGAAACCAGGTATATCCCAGTTTAGTAAATTGGACAACCATTTCAAGGATCATGATATTGATATTTTCATCCTGGGGTCAAATGCCTCTGAACGTGGAGGATGGCTATTGAGAACCATGCTCACCCTCTCAACTGCTACCCAGTGAATTGTCCGTGGGGCTGGTTTCATAGCCACTAGCAAGCCTCTCTTCTTTTCTCTCCTCCAAGGCATTATCATAGGTGGGTGTTACACACACAATTCAAAACAATCATTCCTAGACCTTGAAGCTGTGGAGCTTGGGCTTTTTCAATGACAGCATCTAAAAGGGCACTGCTAAATATAGGCAGGAAAGGGAAGGAAATGAATGGAATCCTACCGACAAGTAACTCTGCTATAATTCTCCTTGTCATTGATTTGTGCTGCTGGTCCCAAAAAAGAAGTAAAACAAAAAATCCACTGTTCAAATGTATGACTCCGTGGAAAAATAAAACCGTTAGTGAATTCAAAACAGACACTCCTTATAAACAGAGCTATAGATACACGTTGAAGACGGCGTTTGGGAAACGTGTTTTGAACATATTTTATGGAATGTGGTCCATGGTAACCATTCCTGATATTTTGTCATGAGCTGGAAGAAATTGGGTACCACGGGTTACATGATTTTTGACTTAGGTGGTATCAAAATTCTGACAGAATGCATAAATAGTTTGGAAAATCACATTTTCTGTTCCTAAGAATGTATTTACAAAAATAAGAATGTGGTGGGGTGGAGGTGAAAACAAGACTTGAAATCAATGGATTTCAGATATAACTCACGTTGGAATGATAGTCTCATATATATATATATATATATTTGGAATATCTAATATAAAAAAATCAATTTTAAGAACTAGGCATAATAAAAATCTTGAAAGAATGGATCACTATCTATTAATATCTTCAAATAAATCTTTACCAAAGAGAGAAAAATTTATTCCCGAGATACATTCATCACTCTTTGTAAATGAAAGCATTTTTTAGAAAATTAAACTCTTTAAAATCAAGAGTCTGCCATCATATGAATGAACGCAGAATGCAGGTGGGACCTATATTTTTGGACTACATTTTCTACTTAATAGATAATAAAATAATATTAAACTACTATAACTTATAAAATAAAAATTAGAAGACAACAAATGCTTGTCAGTCTTTAGTCCATTTTAATATTCACAATATTATATTGATCAGTCATTGGATATATATTTACATGATTAAGCAAATCTTTACAATATGGTTAGAATCCCCTAGGTTTTGTTACACCACAGTATCTTTTAATTTCTTGATATGTATGAATTGTTCTTGAGTGCAGAGAGATTATGATGCTCCTTCATATAGCAATAACTGCTGCTTTTACATATTCTAAAATTTAGAAATTGATTTATACAAAATCAAACTTTTTCTTACAATATAAGTGGAATCCAAAGAGCCACAAACAGAAAGCAAAAGAACTCCATGTACTAACAACCTCTAACCTAAAAATTTCTGCTTAGTATTATGAATACTGATAGAACAGACCTGGACAGAAAAGACATCTGTAGGATCAATCATCTTTCAAAGAACAACTCTCCTTTTCACAAGATATCTGCAGGGAGGGGGATTGTCCTTAATATTGAAGGACATAATCCATCAGGCAGAGTGTACCACCCCTCCACAACTTGGCACAGGTGATCATAGTCTCCAATATGGGAGGGAAATAAAGGAGTATCAGTTAGAGAGCAATGTGAGTACAAAACCTTTTCTTTACCCACATGACCCTCTTTCTCTTAATTTATTTTTCAGTGATGTATAGCTTTCATTCATGAATATAGCAAAAAATAAAAGAAGGGCCAAACTTCCAAACGGAGAAAATACAAGGCATAACCACATGCAGGTTTCCTATATATCACAGCTCCATATAGATCTTGAATTGTCACTCATTTTCAAAAACTCAGCAAGAGCATCATTGAAATACAGCAAATAATTGTGATCCATGGTTCACTTTGGTGTGCATTTACTGGGATCCACCCAATATTAAAAGAAACCTGTTTAATGGATACATATTTTACCAATATCAAATTAATTGAAAGTGTACAATCTCTGGTGTTTGATATATCCAGAGAGGTGTGCTTTCTTCTCTGCTAGCATTATCAAACATTTTCAATATTGCTATATCATTAATCATCAAGAAATAAACAGCAGACTAAGTAGAAATTTTTCACCTGTCGATCCCTCTCTTTCCATAGTTGTGCATAGGTGTTATTCTGCCTCTCCATGTCACAAATATTTATTTCTTCATCAAACACTTTTATTGATATATTTTCACAAACCATGTACTGTGGGCAAGGCTAATATGAAGTGCATTTTGTCAGGTGTTGAAAATATCTTTATGGTGACATTGTCACACAAAATGGATATTGGATTGGAAGAAATGTAGATTTTAAAAGGGATTATCAGATTGGGTACGATTTAATATAATCGATGATAAGAAACCAATATATGGGACAAAGATATATAAAGGAATATAAAAAGTTTAATATAATGGAACAATGGAGTAACAAAATTCTCATCATCATATTCAAGATGAAACCCTTGGGCAAAAGAGTTTCTAACTGTAAATGAATTTTTGTTTAAGTAGTGCAGTGTCTATTGAGGTAATCATGATTTCAAATTAAGAAAGGTTTCAGCTTTGGTATTTTCACACATCCAATTGACATAAATTAACATTAATAACAAGATGACTAAGACAACCACAGCATTTACAAACAGGGAACGTGAAAACAAAGGAATAAAGAGTTTTTGATGGATAGAATTGATACATGAATATACTGAAAACAAATGAAGTAGAAAAGGTGCTAATGGAGAAAATATAAGGCATAACCACATGCATGGGTCCCATATATCACAGCTCCATCTCGATCTTTAAATGTCAGTAATTTTCAAAAAATCGGCAAGAGCATCATTGAAATAGAGCAAGGAATTGTGATCCATGGCTCACTTTCGTGTGATTTACTGGGATCCTCCCAATATCAAAAGAAATCTGTTTTATGGATACATATTTGTCCAATATGAAATTAATTGAAAGTGCAAATCTCTGGGGTGTCATATATTCAGAGAGGTGTGCTTTCTTCTCTGCTATTATTATTAAACATTTTCAGTGTTGCTATATCAGTAATCATAAAAAAATAAACAGCAGATTATGTAGAAACTTTCCACGTCTCAATCCCTCTCTTTCCATGGCTGTGCATAGGTGGTATTCTGAATCTTCTTGTCACAAATATACATTTCTTCATCAAACACTTTTATTGCTATATTATCACCCACAGTGTCCTGAGGGCAAGGGGAATATGAAGAGCTTTCTTCAGATATTGAAAAACTCTTTATTGTCACATTGTCCCACAAAATGGATATTGTTTTGCATGAAAGGTAAATTTTAAAAGGGATTATCAGATTGGGTACGATTAAATATAATGCATGATAAGAAATTTTCGTAAGGGACAAAGATATATAAATGAAAATAAAAAGTCTAGTATAATGGAAAAATAGAGTAACAAAATTCTCATCATCATATTCCAGCTGAAACTCTTGGTCAAAACTGTCTCTAAATGGAATTGAATTTTTGCTTAAGTAGTGCAGTGTCTCTTGATGTAATCATGCTTTCAAATTAGAAAGGTTTCATCTTTCATATTTGCACACTTCCAATAGCATTAATTAACATTAATAACAAGATGACTAGGCCACCACAGCATTTACAAACAGGGAAAATTAAAGCAAGGAAAGTAAAGGGTAGAGGAAGAAATGAGAACACAATGAGAAAGTATTTTCTTCTCAATGAAGAGCCAACATTATTAAAATTCACCAGGCACCAGCTACATCCCAGCTTAGTAAATTGGACAACCATTTCAAGGATCTTGATATTGATATTTTCACCCTGAGGTCAAAATGGCTCTGACTGTGGAGGCTGGCTATTGAGAACCATGCTCACCCTCTCAACTGCCACCCAGTGAATTGGCAGTGGTGATTGTTTCATAGCCACTACAAAGCCCTGTCTTCTTTCCTCTCTTCAAAGGCATGATCATAGATGGGTGTTACCCACACAATTCCAAACTATCATTCCTGGGAGCTTGAAGCTGTTGAGTGTGGACTTTTTGCAAGATACCCTCTAAAAAGGCACTGCTAAATATAGACGGAAAGGGAAGGAAATGAATGGAATCCTAGTGAAATGTAATTGTGCTCTAATTCTCCTTGTCAGTGATTTGTGCTGCTGGTCCAAAAATAGAAGTAAAATAAAAAATCCACTCATCAAATGCAAGACTATGTAGAAAAATAAAACCATAAATTACTTCAAAAAAGACACTCCATATACAGAGAGCTATAGATACACATTGAAGGGGGTGTATGGGAACCGAGATTTGTAAATATTTTATGGAACATCACACTTGGTAATCATTCCTGATATTTTGTCATGAGCTGGAAGAAATTAGTCACCACAGTTTTGCATGATTTTGGACTTAGGTGGCATCCAAATTCTGACCAAATGCATAAATATTTTGGAAGATCCCATTTTCTGTTTAGAATAATGTATTTACAAAAATAAGAATGTGGTCGGTTTGAGGTGAAAACAGGACTTGAAATCACTAGAGTCCAGATATAACTGGACTCTCTCTCTCTCTCTCTCTCTCTCTCTCTCTCTCTCTATATATATATATATATATATATATATATATATATATTTGGAGTATCTAAAATTTAAAAAAATCATTTTTAGGAACTAGGCAAAATACAAATCTTGAAAGAAGTGATCACTATCAAATAATGTCTTCAAATAAATCTTTACCAGAGAGAGAAAAAATTATTCCAGAGATACAGTCATCGCTCTTTGGAAATGAAAGCATTTCTTTTTTTTTTAAAATTAAACTCTTTAAAAAGAAGAGGCTACCATGATATAAATGAACACAGAATGCAGTTGGGACCTATATTTCTGGACAAGATTTACTGCTTAATAGGTAATAAAATAATAATAAACTACATTAACTTTTTCTTTACTCACATGGCTCTCTTTCTCTTAATTATAATTTTTTTGATAGATAGCATTCATACATGAATATACCGAAAATTAAATGAAGTGCCAAAAGTCCAAATGGAGAGAATACAAGGCATAACCACATGCATTGTTCCTGTATATCACAGCTCCATCTGGGTCTCGAATTGTCAGTCATTTTCACAAACTCAGCAAGAGCATCATCCAAATACATCAAAGAAATGTGATTCATGGCTCAGTTTTGTGTGATTTACTGGGATACTCCCAATATTAAAAGAAATCTGTTTTATGGATACTTATTTGTCCATTATGAAATTAATTGGAATTGTACAATCTCTGGTGTTTGTTATTTTCATAACGGTGTGCTTTCTTCTCTTCTACCATTATTAAACCTTTTCAGTGTTTGCTATATCAGTAATCATAAAGAAATAAACAGCAGATTAAGTAGAAACTTTTCTCCTCTTGATCCCTCTCTTTCCATGGCTGTGCATTGGTGTTATTCTAGGACTTCTTGTCAAAAATATTTATTTTTTCATCAAACACTTTTATTGCTATATTTTCACCCACCATGTCCTGTGGGGAAGGGGAATATGAAGAGCTTTTTGTCAGATGTTGAAAAGATCTTTA
The DNA here is from genome assembly GCA_026826555.1 of Tolypeutes matacus. Taxonomy (NCBI): domain Eukaryota; kingdom Metazoa; phylum Chordata; class Mammalia; order Cingulata; family Chlamyphoridae; genus Tolypeutes; species Tolypeutes matacus. The sequence continues at coordinate 32,095 of JAKSZT010053856.1, read as the reverse complement.
TGGTGACATTGTCACATAAAATGGATATTGGTTTGAAAGAATGGTAAATTTTATAAGGGATTATCAGATTGGTTATGATTTAATATAATTCATGATAAGAAACAGATATAGGGGACAAAGATATATAAATGAAAATAAAATGTCTAATGTAATTGAAAAATAGAGTAACAAATTTCTCATTACCATATTCTAGCTAAAACTTTTGGACAAGACATTTTCTAACTGGAAATAATTTTTGTTTAAGTTGCAGCGTCTATTGAGTTAATCAGGCTTTCAAAGTAGGAAAGGTTTCATCTTTGGTATTTGCACACCTCCAATTGGCATAAATTAACGTTAATAAAAAGATGACTAGGACCACCACGGCATTTACAAAGAGGGATCCTGAAAACAAAGGAAGTAAAGGGTAGAGGAAGAAATGAGAATAAAATGAGAAAGTATTGTCTTCTCAATGGAGAGCCAACATTATCAAAATTCACCAGACACCAGCTTCATTCCAGTTTAGTAAATTGGACAACCATTTCAAGGATCATGATATTGATATTTTCACCCTAGGGTAAAAATGGCTCTGACTGTGGAGGTTGTCTATTGAGAACCATGCTCACCCTCTCAATGGCCACCAAGAAATTGGCGGTGGGGGTGGTTTCATAGGCACTAGAAAGCCCTGTCTTCTTTCCTCTCCTCCAAGGCATGACAATAGGTGGTTGTTACTCACACAATTCCACCCAATCATTGCTGGGAGTTTGAAGCCATGGAGTGTGTGCTTTTTGCAAAGACAGGATCTAAAAAGGCACTGCTAAATATATACAGGAAAGGGAAGGAAATGAATGGAATCTTAGAGAAAAGTAACTCTACACTAATTCTCCCAGTCAGTTATTTGTGCTGCTGGTCCTAAAATAGAAGTAAAACAAAAAATCCACTCATCAAATGCAAGACTATGTAGAGAAATGAAACCATAAGTGATTTCAAAACAGACACTCCTTATATACTGAGCTACAGATAGACTTTGAAGGCGGCATTTGGGAAACGAATTTTGAACATATTTTATGGAACATGGCTCATGGTAACAATTGCTGATATTTTGTTATGAGCTGGAAGAAATTGAGCACCACGGTTTTGTGTGATTTTGGACTCAGGAGGTATCAATATTCTGAGCGAATGGATAAATACTGTGCAAGATCACATTTTTTTTGTTCAGAATAATATACTGACAAAATTAAGAACATGGTGGGTTGTAGGTGAAAACAGGACTTGAAATCAACAGAATCCAGATATACCCCACCTTGGGATGATAGTCTCTCATATAGATATATTTGGAGTATTTAAATGAAAAAATCATTATTAAGAACTAGGAAATATACAAATCTTGAAAGAAGTGATCACTATCTAATATTATCTTCAAACAAATCTTTCCTGGAGAGAGAAAAAATTACTCCAGAGTTACAATTTTCACTTTTTGGAAATTAAATAGATAGCATAGGGAAGTAAATGAATGGAATCCTAGTGAAAAGTAACTCTGCTCTAATTCTCCTTCCAGTAGCATAACTTAACGTTAATAACAAGAAGATTAGAATCACCAGAGCATTTACAAACAGGGATACTGAAAACAAAGGAAGTAATATGTAGAGGAACAAATGAGAATACAATGAGAAAGTATTGCATTCTCAATGAAGAGTGAACATTATCAAAATTCACCGGATAACAGCTACATCCCAGCTTAGTAAATTGGAAAACCATTTCAAGGATCATGATATTGATATTTTCACCCTGTGGTCCAAATTCTTCTGACTATGGAGGCTGGCAATTGAGAACCATGCTCAAACTCTCAACTGCCACCCAGTGAATTGGCCAAGGGAATGGTTTCATAGCCACTAGCAAGCCCTGTCTTCTTTCCACTCCTCCAAAACATGATAATAGGTGGATGTTAGCCACAAAATTCCAAACAATCGTTCCTGGGCGCTTGAAGCCATAGAGCATGGGCTTTTTGCAAAGAGAGGATCTAAAAAGGCACAGCTAAATATAAGAGTAAAGGGAAGGGAATGAAAGGAATCCTAGTGAATAGTAACTCTGCTCTAATTCTCCTTGTCAGTTATTTGTGCTGCTGGTCCAAAAATAGAAGTAAAACAAAAAACCCACTCATCAAATGCAAGACTATGTAGAAAAATGAAACCATAAGCGACTTCAAAACATACACACCATTCACTCAGAGCTGTAGGTACACGTTGAAGATGGCGCTTGGGAAATGATTTTTGAACATATTGTATGGAATGAAGCTCATGGTAACCATTGCTGATATTTTGTCATGAGCTGGAAGAAATTGGGTTCTGCAGTTTTGCGTGATTTTGGACTCAGGTGGCATCAAAATTCTGACCGAATGCATAAATATTTTGGATGATCATTTTCTGTTCAGAACAATGTATTTACAACAACAACAATGTGGTCGGATGGAGGGGAAATCGAGACCTGAAAGGAATGGAATCCAGATATAACGCACCTTGGGATGATAGTCTCTCATATATATATTTGGAAAATCTAAAATTTAAAAAAAAATCATTTTTAAGGACTGGAAAAATTCAAATCTTGAAAGAAGGGATCACAATCTATTAATATCTTCGAATAAAACTTTACCAGAGAGAGAAAAATTATTCCAGAGTTACAATCTTTGCTTTTTGGAAATTAAAGCATTGTTTAAATTAAAATCTTTCAAAACAAGAGGCTATCATGATATGAATGAACACAGAATGCAGTTGGGACCTATATTTCTGGACTAGATTTTCTGCTTAAAAGTTAATACAAAAATATGAAACTACTCTAACTTAGAAAATAAAAATTGGAAGACAATAAATGCTTGTCAGACTTTCCTCCCTTTTTATTATTCCCAATTTTAAATGGATCATTCATTGGATATATACTTACATGATGTCAGAAATCTTTACAATATGGTTAGAATCCCCCAGGTTTTGTTCCACGACAGTATTTTATATTTTCTCTATATGTATGAATTGTTCTCGAGTGCAGAGTGATGATGATTCTGGTGTTCATATAAAAATAACTGCTGCTATTGCATATTCTAAATTTTTAGAAATTTATTTAAACAAAATCAAACTTATTCTTACAAAATAAGTGGAATCCACAGAGACACAAACAGAATTCAAAAGAACTCCGTGTACCAGCTGCCCCCAAAATTTAACCCTCTCCCAAGGCTAGGGAGAATGGCCAGAACTAACCAGGAGAGAAAACAGACTTGGAGGATGAATCACCTTTCAAATAGCAACTCTCCTTTTCACTAGATATCTGCAGGAGGGTGATGGTTCTTAAAATTGAAGGACATAATCCATCAGGCAGACTGTACCACACTTCCATCCCTAGGCACATGTGATCATAGCCTCCAACATGGAAGGGATACAAAGGAGGAATAGTTTAGAGAGCCAGGTGAATCCAAAACTTTTTCTTTACTCACATGGCCCTCGTTCTTTAAGTTATTATTTTGGTAGATAGAATTCATACATGAATATACCAAAAAATAATTGAAGAACAAAAGGTGCAAAAGGAGAAAACATAAGACATAACCATATGCAGGGGTCCCATATATCACAACTCCGTCTGGATCTTTAATTGCCAGTCAATTTGAAAAACTCAGCAAGAACATCATTGAAATTCAACATGGAATTGTGAACCATGGCTCACTTTCATGTGATTTACTGGGATACTCCCAATATTAATGAAATCAGTTTTATGAATACATATTTGTCCAATATGAAATTATTGAAAGGGTACAATCTCTGGTGTTTGATATATTCAGAGAGGTGTGCTTTCTTCTCTGCTATCATTATTAAACATTTTCAGTGTTGCTAAATCAGTAATCATAAAGAAATAAACAGCGGATTACATAGAAACTTTTCACCTCTCAGTCCCTCTCTTTCCATGACTATTCATAGGTTTTATTCTGGCTCTTCTTGTCACAAATATTTATTTCTTCATCAAACACTTTTATGGCTATATTTTCACCCACCGTGTCCTGAGAGCAAGGGGAATATGAAGAGCATATTGTCAGATGTTGAATAGGTCTTTATTGTCACATTTTCACAAAAAATGGGTATTGGTTTCAATGAGAGGTAAATTTTAAAAGGGATTATCAGATTAGGTATGATTTAATATAATCCATGATAAGATAACAGAAATATTGAACAAAGATATATAAATGAAAATAAAAAATCTAATATAATGGAAAAATAGAGTAGCAAAATTCTCATCATCATATTCCAGCTGAAACACTTGGACTAAACAGTGTCTAACTGGAAAAGAAGTTTTGTTTAAGTAGTGCAGTGTCTATTGAGGGAGTCATGCTCTCAAAGTAAGAAAGGTTCATTTTTGGTATTTGCACACTTCCAATAGCATTAATTAACGTTAATAACAAGATGACTAGGACCACCACACCATTTACTAACATGGATATTGAAAACAAAGGAAAAAAATGTAGAGGAATAATTGAGAATACAATGAGAAAGTATTGCATTCTCAATGAAGAGGAAAGATAACAAAATTAACTAGACAGCTGCTATGTCCCAGGTTATTAAATTGGACAGCTATTTCTAGGATCATGGTATTGATAATTTCACTCTTGGAACAAAAAGGCTCTGACTGTGGAGGCTGGCTATTGAGAACCATGCTCAAACTCTCAACTCCTGCCCAGTGAATTGGCCAAGGGTGTGGTTTCATAGCCACTACCAAGCCCTGTCTTCTTTCCACTCCACCCAAGCATGATAATAGGTGAGTGTTAGCCACACAATTCCAAACAATCATTCATGGGAGCTTGAAGCCATAGAGTGTGGGCTTTTTGCAAAGACAGGATCTAAAATGGCATGGCTAAATATAAGAGAAAAGGGAAGGGAATGAAGGGAATCCTAGTGAATAGTAACTCTGCTCTAATTCTCCTTGTCAGTGATATGTGCTGCTGGTCCAAAAATAGAAGTAAAACAAAAAATCCACTCATCAAATGCAAGACTATGTAGATAAATGAAACCATAAGTGACTACAAAACATACACACCATTCACACAGAGCTGTAGGTACACGTTGAAGGCGGCATTTGGAAAATGATTTTTGAACATATTGTGTGGAATGAGGCTCATGGTAACCATTGCTGATATTTTGTCATGAGCTGGAAGAAATTGGGTTCCGCGGTTTTGCGTGATTTTGGACTCAGGTGGCATCAAAATTCCGACCGAATGCACAAATATTTTGGAAGATAACATTTTCGGTTCAGAACAATGTAATTACAAAAACAGCAATGTTGTCAGATGGAGGTGAAACAAGATCTGAAAGTAATGGAATCCAGATATAACTCACCTTGGGATGGTAGTCTCTCATATATATATTTGGAGAATCTAAAATTTTAAAAAAATCATTTTTAAGAAATAGGCAAAATTCAAATCTTGAAAGATGGAATCATCATCTATTAATATCTTCGAATAAAACTTTACCACAGACAGAAAAATTATTCCAGAGTTACAATTTTTTTTTTTGGAAATTATAGCATTTTTTAAATTAAAATCTTTATAAACTAGAGGCTATCATGACATGGATGAACACAGAATGCATTTTGGGCCTGTAATTATAGACTAGATTATCTGCTTAATAGTTAAAAATATATATGAAACTACTCTAACTTAGAAAATAAAAATGGGAAGGCAACAAATGCTTGTCAACTTTTCTCCCTTTTTATTATTCCCAATTTTAAATTGATCATTCATTGGATATATACTTACATGACTTCAGAACTCTTTACGATATGGTTAGAATTCCACAGGTTTTGTTCCATGACAGTATTTTATATTTTCTCGATACGTATGAATTGTTCTCGAGTGCAGAGTGATCATGATGCTTGTGTTCATATAGAAATAACTGTTGCTATTGCATATTCTAAATTTTTAGAAATTTATTTAAACAAAATCAAACTTATTCTTCCAAAATAAGTGGAATCCACAGAGACACAAACAGAAATCAAAAGAACTCCGTGTACCAACTGCCCCCAAATTTTAACCCTCTCCCAAGGGTAGGGAGAACTGCTAGAACTCACCAGGAGAGAAAACACACTTGTAGGATGAATCATCTTTCAAAGAGGAACTCTCCTTTTCACTAGATATCTGTGGGAGGGCGATGGTTCTTAAAATTGAAGGACATAATCCATCAGGCAGACTGTACCACCCTTCCATCCCTAGGCACATGTGATCATAATCTCCAATGTGGAAGGGATACAAAAGAGGAACAATTTAGAGAGCCAGGTGAAACCAAAACTTTTCCTTTACTCACATGGCCCTCATTCTCTTAAGTTATTATTTTGGTGGATAGAATTCATACATGAACATACCAAAATAATTGAAGATCAAAAGGTGCAAAAGGAGAAAATATAAGGCATAACCATATGCAGGGGTCCCATATATCACAACTTGGTCTGGATCTTTAATTGCCAATCATTTTGAAAAACTCATGAAGAACATCAATGAAATTCAACATGGAATTGTGATCCATGGCTCACTTTCATGTGATTTAGTGGGATACACCCAATATTAATGAAATCAGTTTTATGGATACTTATTTGTCCAATATGAAATTCATTGAAAGGGTACAATCTCTCATGTTTGATATATTCAGAGAGTTGTACTTTCTTCTCTGCTATCATTATTAAACATTTTCAGTGTTGCTATATCAGCAATCACAAAGAAATAAACAGCATATTAAGTAGAAACTTTTCACCTCTCGATCCCTCTTTTTCCATGGCTATTCATAGGCTTTATTCTGGCTCTTCTTGTCACAAACATTTATTTCTTCATCAAACACTTTTATGGCTATATTTTCAACCACAATGTCCTGTGGGCCAGGGGAATATGAAGAGCAATTTGTCAGATGTTGAAAAGATCTTTATTGTCACATTGTCACATAAAATGGATATTGGATTGAAGGAAAGGTAAATTTTAAAAAGGATTATCATATTGGGTATGATTTAATATAATCCATGATAAGAAATGGACATATGGGACAAAGATATATAAATGAAAATAAAAAGTCCAATATAATGGAAAAATACAGTAGCAAAATTCTCATCATCATATTCCAGCTGAAACACTTGGACTAAACAGTGTCTAACTAGAAAGGAATTTTTGTTTAAATAGTGCAGTGTCTATTGAGGGAATCATGCTTTCAAAATAAGAAAGGTTCATTTTCGGTATTTGCACACTTCCAATAGCATTAATTAATGTTAATAACAAGATGACTAGGACCACCACAGCATTTACTAACATGGATATTGAAAAGAAAGGAAAAAAAAGATAGAGGAATAATTGCGAATACAATGAGAAAATTTTGCATTCTCAATGAAGAGGAAAGATTACAAAATTAACCACACGCCAGCTTCAACAACTGTTTCAAGGATCATGGTATTGATATTTTCACTCTCGGGACAAAAAGGCTCTGACTGTGGAGGCTGGCTATTGAAAACTATGCTCACCCTCTCAACTGCAGCCCAGAAATTGGTTCTAAGTGTGGTTTCATAACAACCAGCAAGCCCTGTCTTCTTTCCTCTCCTCCAAAGCATGATCATAGGGGAGGGTTATACACACAATTCCAAACAATCATTCATGGGATCTTAAAGACTTGGAGTTGGGCTCTTTGCAAAGACAGCATCTAAAAAGGCAATGCTAAATATAGACAGTATAGGGAAGGAAATGAATGGAATCCTAGTGAAAAATAACTCTCTAATTCTCCTTCCAATAGCATTACTTAACGTTAATAACAAGATGACTAGGACCACCAGAGCATTTAAAAACAGGGATACTGAAAACAAAGGAAGTAATGTGTAGAGGAACAAATGAGAATACAATGAGAAAGTATTGCATTCTCAATGAAGAGCCAACATTATCAAAATTCACCAGACAACAGCTACATCACACCTTAATAAATTGAAAAACCATTTCAAGGATAATGATATTGATATTTTCACCCTGTGGTCCAAATTGTTCTGACTGCGGAGGCTGTAAATTGAGAACCATGCTCAAACTCTCAACTGCCACCCAGTGAATTGGCCAAGGGTGTGGTTTCATAGCCACTAGCAAGGCCTGTCTTCTTTCCACTCCTCCCAAGCATGATAATAGGTGGGTGTTAGCCACACAATTCCAAACAATCGTTCCTGGGAGCTTGAAGTCATAGAGTGTGGGCTTTTTGCAAAGACAGTATCTAAAACAGCATGGCTAAATATAAGAGTAAAGGGAAGGGAATGAAAGGAATCCTAGTGAATAGTAACTCTGCTCTAATTCTCCTTGTCAGTGATTTGTGCTGCTGGTCCAAAAATAGAAGTAAAACAAAAAATCCACTCATCAAATGCAAGACTATGTAGAAAAATGCAACCATAAGTGACTTCAAAACATACACACCATTCACACAGAGCTGTAGGTACACATTGAAGGCGGCGTTTGGGAAATGATTTTTAAACATATTGTATGGAATGAGGCTCATGGTAACCATTACTGATATTTTGTCATGAGCTGGAAGAAATTGGGTTCCGCGGTTTTGCGTGATTTTGGACTCAGGTGGCATCAAATTTCTGACCGAATGCATAAATATTTGGAAGATCACATTTTCTGTTCAGAACAATGTATTTACAACAACAACAATGTGGTCGGATGGAGGGGAAATCGAGACCTGAAAGGAATGGAATCCAGATATAACGCACCTAGGGATGATAGTCTCTCATATATATATTTGGAGAATCTAAAATTTAAAAAAAAATCATTTTTAAGAACTAGGCAAAATTCAAATCTTGAAAGAAGGAATCACCATCTATTAATATCTTCGAATAAAACTTTATTGGAGAGAGAAAAATTATTCCATAGTTACAATATTCACTTTTTGGAAATTATAGCATTTTTTAAAATTAAATCTTTAAAAACAAGAGGGTATCATGACATGAATGAACACAGAATGCAGTTGGGACCTATATTTCTAGACTAGATTTTCTGCTTAATAGTTAATAAAATAATACGAAACTACTCTAACTTAGAAAATAAAAATGGGAAGACAACAATTGCTTGTCAAATTTCCTCCCTTTTTATTATTTCCATTTTTAAATTGATCATTCATTGGATATATATTTACATGACTTCAGAACTCTTTACGATATGGTTAGAATTCCACAGGTTTTGTTCCATGACAGTATTTTATATTTTCTCAATACGTATGAATTGTTTGCGAGTGCTGAGTGATCATGTTGCTGGTGTTCATATAGAAATAACTGTTGCTATTGCATATTCTAAATTTTTAGAAATTTATTTAAACAAAATCAAACTTATTCTTACAAAATAAGTGGAATCCACAGAGACACAAACAGAAATCAAAAGAACTCCGTGTACCAACTGCCCCCAAATTTTAACCCTCTCCCAAGGGTAGGGAGAACTGCTAGAACTCACCAGGAGAGAAAACACACTTGTAGAATGAATCATCTTTCAAAGAGGAACTCTCCTTTTCACTAGATATCTGTGGGAGGGCGATGGTTCTTAAAATTGAAGGACATAATCCATCAGGCAGACTGTACCACCCTTCCATCCCTAGGCACATGTGATCATAATCTCCAATATGGAAGGGATACAAAGGAGGAAAAATTTAGAGACCCAGGTGAAACCAAAACTTTTTCTTTACTCACATGGCCCTCATTCTCTTAATTTATTATTTTGGTGGTTAGAATTCATAAATGAACATACCAAAATAATTGAAGAACAAAAGGTGCAAAAGGAGAAAATATAAGGCATAACCATATGCAGGGGTCCCAAATACCACAAATCCGTCTGGATCTTTAATTGCCAATTATTTGAAAAACTCATGAAGAACATCATTGAAATTCAATATGGAATTGGGATCAATGGCTCACTTTCATGTGATTTAGTGGGATACTCCCAATATTAATGAAACCAGTTTTATGGATACATATTTGTCCAATATGAAATTAATTGAAAGTGTACAATCTCTCGTGTTTGATATATTCAGAGAGGTGTGCTTTCTTCTCTGCTATCATTATTAAATATTTTCAGTGTTGCTATATCAGTAATCATATAGAAATAAACAGCAGATTAAGTAGAAACTTTTCACCTGTGAATCCCTTCATTTCCATGGCTATTCATAGACTTTATTCTGGCTCTTCTTGTCACAAACATATATTTCTTCATCAAACACTTTTATGGCTATATTTTCAACCACAATGTCCTATGGGCCAGTGGAATATGAAGAGCAATTTGTCAGATGTTGAAAAGATCTTTATTGTCACATTGTCACATAAAATGGATATTGGATTGAATGAAAGGTAAATTTTAAAAGGGATTATCAGATTGGGTATGATTTAATATAATCCATGATAAGAAATGGACATATGGGACAAAGATATATAAATGAAAATAAAATGTCTAATATAATGGAAAAATAGAGTAGCAAAATACTCATCATCATATTCCAGCTGAAACTCTTGGACTAAACAGTGTCTAACTGGAAAGGAATTTTTGTTTAAGTAGTGCAGTGTCTATTGAGGTAATTATGCTTTCAAAATAAGAAAGGTTCATTTTCGGTATTTGCACACTTCCAATAGCATTAATTAATGTTAATAACAAGATGACTAGGACCACCACAGCATTTACTAACATGGATACTGAAAACAAAGAAGTAACGGGGAGAGGAAGAAATGAGAATACAATGAGAAAGTATTGCATTCTCAATGAAGAGCAAAGATGATCAAAATTCACCAGACAACAGCTACCTTTCAGCTTAGTATATTGGAATAATATTTCAAGGTTCATGATATTGATATTTTCATCCTGGGGTCAAAATGGTTCTGACTGTTGAGGCTGGCTATTGAGAACCATGCTCACCCTCTCAAAGGTGGTCCAGTGATTTGGCCGTGGGGGAGGTTTCATGGCCACTAGCAATCCCTGTCTTCTTTCCTCTCCTCCAAGGCATGATCATAGGTGGTTGTTATCCACACAATTCCAAACAGATATTCCTGGGAGCTTGAAGCCATGGAGTGTGGAATTTTTGCAAAGACAGAATATAAAAATGCACTGCTAAATAGAGACAGGAAAGGGAAGGGTATGAATTGAATCCTTGTGAAAAGTAACTCTCTTCTAATTCTCCTTGTCTGTGATTTGTGCTGCTGCTCCATAAATAGATGTAAAACAAAAAATCCCCTCATCAATTTCAAGACTATGTAGAAAAATAAAACCATAAGTGACTTCAAAACAGACACTTCTTATACACAGAACTATAGATACAAATTGAAGTTGGCATTTAGGAAATGAGTTTCGAACATATTGTATGGCACGTGGCTTCCAGTATCCATTGCTGATATTTTTTCCTGAGCTGGAAGAAATTGCACACCACCGCTTTGCGTGATTTGGGACTCGGGAGTTATCAAAACTCTCACCGAATTCATAAATAATTTGGAAGATCTCATTTTCTGTTCAGAATAATGTATTGACAAAATTAAGGATGTGGTGGGTTGGAGGTGAAAACAAGACTTGAAATCAATAGAATCCAGATATAACTCACCTTGGGATGATAGTCTCTCATATATACATATTTGGAGTATTTAAATTAAAAAAAAATCATTTTTAAGATATAGGCAATATACAAATCTTGAAAGAAGAGATCACTATCTAATAATATCTTCAAATAAATATTTACTCTAGAGAGAAATAATTATTCCAGAGATACGGTCATCGCTCTTTGGAAGTGAAAGAATTTTTTTAAAAAATTAAACTCTTTAAAAACAAGAGGCTACCATTATATGAAAGAACACAGAATGCATTTGGGATCTACATTTCTGGACTAGATTTTCTGCTTAATAGTTAATAAAAAAACATTAAACTACTCTAACACAAAAAATAAAAATGGGAAGACAAAAAATGCTTGTCAGGCTTTCCTCCCTTTTTCTTATTCCAAGTTTTAAATTGATCATTCATTGGATATATATCTACATGACTTCAGAAATCTTTACACTATGGTTAGAACCCGCCATATTTTGTTAAACAACAGTATTTTTTATTTTCTCAATACGTATCAATTGATCTCGAGTGCAGGGAGATCATAACACTGGTGTTCAAATAGAAATAACTGCTGCTACTGCATATTCTAAATTTTTAGAAATTAATTTATACAAAATCAAACTTATTCTTACAATATAAGTGGAATCCACAGAGTCAAAAACAGAAGGCAAAAGATCTCCATGTACCAACAGCCCCCAACATGCAAACTTCTTTTCAGTCTTGGGAGAACCACTAGAACTAAGCAGGGGAGAAAACAAATTTGTAGGATGAATCACCTTTCAAAGAGCAACTCATCTTTTCACTAGGTATCATGGGTGGGGGATGGTTCTTAAAATTGAAGGACATAATCCATCAGGGAGTGTGTAGCACCCCTCCATCGCTAGGCACATGTGATCATAGCCTCCAACATGGAAGGGATACAAAGGAGGAATAGTTTAGAGAGCCAGGTGAATCCAAAACTTTTTCTTTACTCACATGGCCCTCATTCTTTAAGTTATTATTTTGGTGGATAGAATTCATACATGAATATACCAAAAAATAATTGAAGTACAAAAGGTGCAAAAGGAGAAAACATAAGACATAACCATATGCAGGGGTCCCATATATCACAACTCCTTCTGGATCTTTAATTGCCAGTCAATTTGAAAAACTCAGCAAGAGCATCATTGAAATACAACAAGGAATTGTAATCCATGGCTCACTTTTGTGTGATTTACTGGGATCCTCCAAATATTAAAAGAAATCTGTTTTATGGATACATATTTGACCAATATCAAATTAATTGAAAGTTTACAATCTCTGGTATATCCAGAGAGGTGTGCTTTCTTCTCTATTATCATTATTAAACATTTTCAGTGTTGCTATATCAGTAATCATAAAGAAATAAAGAGCAGATTAACTAGAAATATTTCACCTCTCCATCCCTCTCTTTCCATGGCAGGGCATAGGTGTTATTCTGGCTCTTCATGTCACAAATATTTATTTCTTCATCAAACCCTTTTATTGATATATTTTCACCCACCATGTCCTGTGAACAAGGAGAATATGAAGACCTTTTTCTCATATGTTGAAAAGATCTTTATTGTCATATTCTCACAGAAAATGGATGTTGGAGTGAATGAAAGGTAAATTTTAAAAGGGATTATGAGATTGGGTATGATTTAATATAATCCATGATAAGAAATGCACATATGGGACAAAGATATATAAATGAAAATAAAAATTCTGATATAATAGAAAAATAGAGTAACAAAATTCTAATCATATTCCAGCTGAAATACTTGGACAAAACAGTTTCTAACTGGAAATGAATTTTTGTTTAAGTAGTGCAGTGTCTATTGAGGTAATCATGATTTCAAAGTAAGAAAGGTTCCATCTGCATTCTTAATGAAGAGCCAACATTATAAAAATTCACCAGGAACCAACAACATCCCAGCTTAGTAAATTGGACAAACATTTCAAGGGTCCTGATAATGATATATTTCCTTGGGGTCAAAATGGCTCTGTCTAGTGCAGACTGGCAGGTGAGAATCAAGCTCACCCTCTCATTGCATCACAGTGAAATGGCCATGGAGGAGGTTTCATAGCCACTAACAAACTTTGTCTTCTTTCCTCTCCTCCATGGTATGACCATAAGTGAGTGTTACCCACAAAATTCCAAAGAAGCATTCCTGGGAGCTTGAAGCCATGGAGTTTGGACTCTTTGCAAAGACTTCGTTTAAAGGCACTGCTAATCATAGGCAGGAATGGGAAGGAAATGAATGGAATCTCAGTGAAAAGAAACTCTGCTCTAATTTTCCTTGTCAGTGATTTGTGCTGTTGTTCCAAAAATAGAATTAAAACAAAAAATTCGCACATCAAAAGCAAGGCTATGTGGAAAATAAAAACATAAGTGACTTCAAAAGAGATCCCCCTAATGCACAGAGGTACAGATACATGTTGAAGGCGGCCTAAGGAAAATGTGTTTCGAACATATTATATGGACATGGCTCATGGTAACCATTTCTGACATTTTGTTATGAGCTGGAAGAAATTGGGCACTACAGTTTGCGTGATTTGGGACTTAGGTCATAACGAAATTCTGACAGAAGGCATAAATAATTTGGAAGATAACATTTTCTTTTCATAAAAATGTTTTTACAAAAATATGGATGTGGTGGGTAGGAGGAAAACACAAGAGGTGACATCAATGGAATCCAGATATAACTCAACTTGGGATGATAATCTCTCCTATATACATTTGGAGTGTCTAAAATAAAAAAAATCATTTTTAAGAACTAAGCAAAATATAAATATTGAAAAAGTGATCACTAAATAAAAAGATCTCTGAATAAATCTTTACCAGAGAGAGATAAAATTGCTCCACGGATACAGTCATCACTCTTTAGAAATGAAAGCATATTTTTTTTCATTTCAACTCTGTAAAAAAAAAGGGCTACCATGAAATAAATGTCCACAGAATACAGTTTGGACCTATATTTCTGGACTAGATTTTCTTCTTAATATTTAATAAAATAATATTAAATCACTCTAACTTAGAAAATAAAAATGTGAATTCAAAAACTACTTCTCAGGCATTCCTCCGTTTTTAATATTTCAAATATTAAATTGATCATCCACTGGAAATATATTTACATGACTTCAGAAATCTTAACAATATGTTTAGAATCCACCAGGTTTTGTTACCCGACAGTATTTTTTGTTTTCTCCATATCTATGAGTTGTTCTCAAGGGCAGGGAGATCATAATGCTGTTGTTCAAATTGAAATAACTACTGCTATTGCATATTCAAAAATTTTATAAATTAATTTATACACCTATCTTATTCTTACAATATAAGTGGAATCCACAGAGACACAAACAGAAGGCAAAAGATCTCCATATACCAACAGATCCCAACTTGAAAATTTCTCCTGAGGCTAGGGAGAACTGCTAGAACTTACCAGGAGAGAAAACACACTGGTAGGATGAATCACCTTTCAAAGAGCAACTCATCTTTTCACTAGATATCAAGGGTGGGGGATGGTTCTTAAAATTGAAGGACAAAATCCATCAGACAGATTGTACCACCCCTTCATACCTGGGAACCTGTGATCATAGTCTCCAACCTGGAAGGGATATGAAGGAGAAACAGTTTAGGTAGCCAGGTGAATCCAAAAAGTTTTCTTTACTCACATGTTCCTCTTTCTCTTAATTTATTCATTTTGATGGATAGAAAATATAAGGCATAACCACATGCAGGGTTGCCATATACCACAACTCCGACTGCATCTTTTTTGTTTTTATTTTATTTTATTTTATTTTTTTATTTTTTATTTTTTTTTGGAAATTTATTTTTATTTTTTTTATATATATATACATATATTTTAAGAGGTGCTTAGATTACCCAAAATATTACACGGAACCCACTGGGATTCCCATGCTGCCCACCTCCCACACCTCCCACCACATCCAACACAAACATCTCCCATAGTGTGGCCCACCAACCTCAATGAACTTACACATCCTGGAGCCTTGCCACCAACCATAGACCACAGTTCACACTGTAGACCACACTCTCTCCCACTCAGTTCTGAGTGGTGTGTGCTGATTTAAAATGGCCTACATCCATTGCCACAACAGTACTCAGGACAACCTCCAACTCCCAAAGAAACCCCTGTATTTCAACTGCTCATCCCCTCCCTACCCAAAAAACTGTCAAGTGGCCACTGGCTCCACCTCATTGTTATAATTTCTTGCATTGCAAGAATCACCATATGTGAGCAAGAGAATACCATCAAGTCCACTCTAGTCCATAGTTCTTCCCCCAA
>JAKSZT010053856.1:0-15100 GCA_026826555.1 Tolypeutes matacus | reverse complement strand
ATATGGTAAACGGGAGCCCTATCGATTGAGCCACATCCGCTTCCCTGGGTCATCCTATTTTGACAGGCACTGTCCTTACACTCAGAGGACTATTGCTGCTCCCTTGGAGATTGTGGCAGAGCTCTCCAGGCTAAGAATTCAGATTCTTTAATTGTCAGTCATTTCCAAAAACTCGGCAAGAGCATCATTGAAATACAACAAGGACTTGTGATCCATGGCTCACTTTTTGTGATTTAATGGGATCATCCCAAAATTAAAAGAAATCTGTTTTATCGAAAATCTGACAGAAGGAATAAATATTTTGGAAAATAACATTTTCTGTTCATAAAAATGGTTTTACAAAAATATGGATGTGGTGAGTAGGAGGTAAAAACAAGACTTGATGTTAATGGAATCCAGATATAACTCAACTTGGGATGATAATCTCTCCTATATATATTTGGAGTATCTAAAATTAAAAAAAAAAATCATTTTTTGGAACCAGGCAAAATACAAATATTGAATAAGGGATCACTATGTAAAACTATCTCTGAATAAATTTTTACTGGAGAGATAAAAAATTATTACATCACTCTTTGAAAGCATTTCTTTTCAATTAAACTCTGTAAAAATAAGAGCCTACCATGTAATAAATGCCACAGAATGGTGTTGGGACCTATATTTCTGGACTACAGTTTCTTCTTAATAGTTAATAAAATAATATTAAACTACTCTAACTTAGAAAATAAAAATGTGAATTCAAAAACTACTTGTCAGGCTTTCCTCCCTTTTTAATATTCCAAATATTAAATTAATCATTCACTTGTAATATATTTACATGACTTCAGAAATCTTTACAATATGGTTAGAATCCCCCAGGGTTTGTTACCTGACAGTACTTTTTATTTTCTCCATATCTATGAGTTGTTCTCGACGACAGGGAGATCATAATGCTGTTGTTCAAACAGAAAAAACTGCTGCTATTGCATATTCAAAAATTTTAGAAATTAATTTATACAACATCAATCTTATTCTTACACTATAAGTGGAAGCCACAGAGACACAAACAGAAGTCAAAAGAACTCCGTGCACCAACAGCCCCAACTTGAAAATTTCTCCTGAGGCTAGGGAGAACTTCTAGAACTACCCAGGAGAGAAAACACACTTGTAGGATGAATCACCTTCCAAAGACCAATTCATCTTTTCACTAGATATCAGGGGTGGGGGGATGGTTCTTAAAATTGTAGGACATAATCCATCAGGCAGATTGTACCACCCCTCCATCCCTGGGCACATGTGATCATAGTCTCCAACATGGAAGGGATATGAAGGAACAGTTTAGAGACCCAGGTGAATCCAAAACTATTTCTTTACTCACATGGCACTCTTTTTCTTAATTTATTTATTTTGATGGATAGAATTCATACATGAATATACTGAAAAATAAATGCAGTAGAAAAGGTGCAGACGGTGAAAATATAAGGCATAACCACATGCAGGGTTGCCATATACCACAACTCCGTCTGGAACTTTAATTGTCATTCATTTTAAAAAACTCGGCAAGAGCATCATTGAAATACAGCTATGAATTGTGAGCCACTTTCTTGTGATTTACTGGGATCATCCCAAAATTAAAAGAAATCTGTTTTATGGTACATATTTGTACAATATGAAATCAATTGAAAGTGTACAATCTCTGGTGATTGATATATTCAGAGAGGTGTGCTTTCTTCTCTCCCATCATTATTAAACATTTTCGGTGTTCCTATATCGGTAATCATAAAGAAATAAACAGCTGATTCGGTAGAAACTTTTCACCTCTCGATCCCACTCTTTCCATGACTGTGCACAGGTGTTATTCTGGCTCTCCATGTCACAAATATTTACTTCTTCATCAAACACTTTTATTGATATATTTTCACCCACCATGTCCTGTGGGCAAGGGGAATATGAAGAGTTTTTTATCAGGTGTTGAAAAGATCTTTATTGTAACATTGTCACACAAAATGGAGATTGGATTGAAAGAAAGGTAAATTTTAAAGGGATTATCAGATTAGGTATATTTTAATTTTATCCATGATAAGAAAGTTATATATGGGATAAAGATATATAAAGGAAAATAAAAATTCAAATACAATGGAAAAATAGTGTAAAAAAAATTCTCAACCTCGGTTCCAGCTGAAACTCTTGGACAAAACTGTCTCAAATTGGAAATGAATTTTTGTTTAAGTCGTGTCATGTCTATTGAAGTAATCATGCTATCAAATTAAGAAAGGTTTCATCTTTTGTTTTTGCACACTTCCAATTGGCATAAATTAACATTAATAAGAAGATGACTAGGACAACCACAGCATTTACAAACTGGGATCCTGATAAGAAAGGAAGTAAAGGATAGAGAAATAAATGAGAAAACAATGAGATAGCATTTCATTCTTAATGAAGAGCCAACATTATAAAAATTCACCAGGCACCAACAACATCCCAGATTAGTAAATTGGACAACCATTTCAAGGGTCCTGATATTGATATTTTGTCCTTGGGGTCAAAATGGTTCTGACTAGTGGAGGCTTGCAGGTGAGAATTAAGGTCACCCTCTCATTGCCTCCCAGTGAAATGGCCATGGAGGAGATTTCATAGCCACTAGCAAACTCTGTCTTCATTCCTCTCCTCCATGGCATAACCATAGGTGAGTGTTACCCACACAATTCCAAAGAAACATTCCTGGGAGCTTGAAGCCTTGGAGTGTGTGCTCTTGTAAAGACTTCACTTAAAAGGCACTGCTATATCATAGGCAGGAATGTGAAGGAAATGAATGGAATCCTAGTGAAAAGTAACTCTGCTCTAATTTTCCTTGTCAGTGATTTGTGCTGTTGTTTCAAAATTAGAATTAAACAAAAAATTCACACATCAAAAGCAAGACTATTTGGAAAATAAAACCATAAGTGACTTCAAAAACAGACACCCATTATACACAGAGGTACAGATACACGTTGAAGGCAGCCTATGGGAAATGTGTTTCAAACTATGGTATGGACGTGGATCATGGTAACCATTTCTGACATTTTGTCATGACCTGGAAAAATTGGGCACTACGATTTGCGTGATTTTGGACTCAGGTCATATTGAAATTCTGACAGAAGGCATAAATAATTTGGACGATAACATTTTCTGTTCAGAAAAATGTTTTTACAAAAGTATGGATGTGGTGGGTAAGGGGTAAAAACAAGACTTGAAATCAATGGAATCCAAGTATAACTCAACGTGGGATGATAATCTCTCCTATATACATTTGGAGTATCTAAAAAAAAAATAATTTTAAGAACTAGGCAAAATACAAATATCGAAGAAGGGATCACTATGTAAAAAGATCTATGAATAAATCCTTACTGGAGAGAGAAAAAATTATTACAGGGATACAGTCATCACTCTTTAGAATTGAAAGCATTTCTTTTCAATTAAACTCTGTAAAATTAAAAGGCTACCATGAAATAAATGCAACAGAATGCATTTGGGACCTATATTTCTGGACTAGATATTCTTCTTAATAATTAATAAAAAAAATTAAACTACTCTAACTTAGAAAATAAAAATATGATTTCAAAAACGACTTGTCACGGGAAGTGGCTGTGGCTCAATCAGTAGGGCTCCCGTTTACCATATGGGAGGCCCTGGTTTTGGTTCCCAGGGCCTCCTGATGAAGGCAAGCCCGCCCGCACGGCGTGGTTAGCTGACCCAGTGAGCACAAGCAACAAGGGGAGGATAAATAAATAAATAAATAAAATCTTAAAAAAAAAAAAAACTACTTGTCAGGCTTTCCTCCCTCTTTAATATTCCAAATATTAAGTTGATCATTCACTAGAAATATATTTACATGACTTAACAAATCTTTACAATATGGTTAGAATCCCCCAGGTTTTGTTACCTGACAATATTTTTTATTTTCTTCATATTGATGAGTTGTTCTCAAGGGTAAGGAGATCATAATGCTGGTGTTCGATTAGAAATAATTTCTGCTATTGCATATTCAAAAATTTTAGAAATTAATTTATACAAAATCAATCTTATTCTTACAATATAAGTGGAATCCACAGAAACACAAACAGAAGGCAAAAGAACTACGTGTACCAACAGCCCCAACTTGAAAATTTCTCCTCAGGTTTGGGAGAACTGCTAGAACTAACCAGGAGAGAAAACACTCTTGTAGGATGAAGAACCTTTCAAAGAGCAACTCATTTTTTCAGTAGATATCAGGGGTGGGGGATTTTTCTTAAAATTGAAGGATATAATCCATCAGGTAGACTGTACCACCCCTCCATCCTTAGGCACCTGTGATCATAGTCTCCAACATAGAAATGATATGAAGAAGGAAATGTTTAGAGATCCAGGTGAGTCCAAACCATTTTCTTTACTCACATGGTCCTGTTTCTCTTAATGTATTTTTTTGATGGATAGCATTCACACATGAATTTACTGAAAAATAAATGAAGTACAAAAAGTGCAAAAGCAGTAAATATAAGGCATGCAGGGGTCCCACACATCACAACTCTGATTGGATCTTTAATTGTCAGTCATTTTCAAAAACTCGGCAAGAACATCATTGAAATACAGCAAGGAATTGTGATCCATGACTCACTTTCGTGTGATTTACTGGGATACACCCAATATTAAAAGAAATTTGTTTTATGGAATATAAATTAATTGAAAGTGTACACTCTCTGGGGTTTGATATATTCAGAGAGGTGTGCTTTCTTCTCTGCTATCATTATTATATATTTTCAGTGTTGCTATATCAGTAATCATAAAGAAATAAACAGCAGATTAAGTAGAAACTTTTCACCTCCTGTTCCCTCTCTTTCCATGGCTGTGCATAGGTTGTATTCTGAATCTTCTTGTCACAAATATTTATTTCTTCATCAAACACTTTTATTCCTATATTATCACCCACCCTGTCCTGTGGGCAAGGGGAATATCAGGAGCTTTTTGTCAGATGTTGAAAAGATCTTTACTGTCACATTGTCACATAAAATGGATATTGTTTTGAATGAAAGGTAAATTTTAAAAGGGATTATCAGATTGGGTACGATTAAATATAATGCATGATAAGAAATGGACATATGGGATAAAGATATATAAATGAAAATAAACATCTAATATAATGGAAAAATAGAGTAACAAAATTCTCATCCTCATAATCCAACTGTAACTCTTAGACAAAACAGTCTCTTACTGCAAATGAATTTTTGTTCAATTACTGCACTGTCTATTGAGGTAATCATGCTTTCAAAATAAGAAAGGTTTCATCTTTGGTATTTGCACCCTTCCAATAGCATTAATTAACGTTAATAACAAGATGACTAGGACCACCACAGCATTTACAAACAGGGATACTGAAAACAAAGGAAGAAAGGGTCGAGGAAGAAATAAGAATACAATGAAAATGTATTTCATTCTCAATGAAGAGCCAACATTATAAAAATTCACCAGACACAATGTAAATCCCAGCTTAGTAAATTGGATAACCATTTCCAGGATCATGATATTGATATTTTCACCCTGGGGTCCAAATGGATCTGACTTTGCAGGCTGGCTATTGAGAACCATGCTCACCCTCTCAAATGCTGCCCAGTGAATTGGCCGTGAGGGTGATTTCATAGCCACTAGCAAGCCCTATCTTCTTTCCCCCCTCCATGGTGTGATCAGAGGTTGGTGTAACCTTCAGTATTCCAAACAATCATTCCGGGAAGCTTGAAGCCTTGGAGTGTGGGCTTTTGGCAAAGACAGCATCTAAATAGGCACTGCTGAATATAAGACAGGAAAGGGAAGGAAATGAATTCAATAATAGTGAAAAGTAACTGTGCTCTAATTCTCCTTGTCAGTGATTTGTGCTGCTGGTTGAAATATAGAAGTAAAATAAAAAATCCACTGATCAAATGCAAGACTATGTAGAGAAATAAAACCATAAGTGTCTTCAAAACAGACACTCCATATACACAGAGCTATATGTACACGTTGAAGGTGGCATTTGGGAAATGAGTGTCAAACATAACATATGGAACTTGGCTTATGGTAACCATTGCTGATATTTTGTCATGAGCTGGAAGAAATTGGGCACCACGGTTTTGCGTGATTTTGGATGCAGATGGTATCAAAATTCTGACCGAATGCATAAATACTTTGGAAGATCACATTTTCTGTTCAGAGTAATTGATTTACAAAAATAAGTATGTGATGGGTTGGAGGTGGAAACAAGATTTGAAATCAATATCATCCAGATATAACTCACTTTGGGATGACAGTCTCTCATATATATATATTTATATATAGAACCTAAATTTTAAAAAAAATCATTTTTGAGAACTAGGCAAAATACAAACATTGATAGAAGGGATCACTCTCTGATAATATCTTTAAATAAATCTTTACCGGAGAGAAAAAATTATTCCCGAGATACTCTCATCACTCTTTTGAAATGAAAGCATTAAAAATAAATTAAACTCTTTAAAAACAAGAGGCTAAAATGAGGTGAATTAATGCAGAATGCAGTTGGGACCTATATTGCTGGACTAGATTTTCTGCTCAACAGTTAATAAAATAATATTAAACTACTCAATCTTAGAAAATAAAAATGTGAAGTCAAAATCTGCATGTCAGGCTTTCCTCACCTTTTAATATTCCCAAGATTAAGATGAACATTCCCTGCAAATATATTTACATGACTTCAGAAATCTTTACAATATGGTTAGAATCCCCCAGGTTATGTTACCCGACAATATTTTTTATTTCCCCCATATCTATGAGTTGTTCTCAAGGGCAGGGAGATCATAATGCTGGTGTTCAAAAAGAAATAACTGCTGCTATTGCATATTCAAATTATTCAAAATTAATTTATACACATTCATACTTATTCTCACAATATAAGTGGAATCCACAGAGACATAAACAGAAGGCTATAGACCGCCATATACCAACAGCCCAGAACTTGAAAATTTCTCCTGAGATTAGGGAGAACTGCTAGAACTAACCAGGAGAGAAAACACACTTGTAGAAAGAATCACCTTTCAAAGAGCAACTCATCTTTTCACTAGATATCAGGGGTGGGGGATGGTTCTTAAAATTGAAGGACTTACTCCATCAGGCAGATTGTACCACACCTCCATCCATAGGCAACTGTGATCATAGTCTCTATCATGGAAGGGATATGAAGAAGGAGCTATTTAGAGAGCCAGGTGAATCCAAATTTTTTCTTTACTCACATGGCCCTCTTTCACATAATTTATTTATTTTGATGGATAGAATTCATACATGAATATACTGAAAAATAAATGAATTACAAAAGGTGCAGATGGAGAAAATATAAGGCATAACCACAAGCAGGGGTCCCATATATCACATCTCCGTCTGGATCTTTAATTGTCAGTCATTTTCAAAAACTCAGCGAGAACATCATTGAAATACAGCAAGGAATTGTGATCCATGGCTCACTTTCCTGTGATTTACTGGGATACTCCCAATATCAAAAGAAATCTGCTTTATGGATACATAACTGTCCAATATGAAATTAATTGAAAGTGTACACTCTCTGGGGTTTAATATATTCAGAGAGGTGTGCTTTCTTCTCTGCTATCATTATTATATATTTTCAGTGTTGCTATATCAGTAATCATAAAGAAATAAACAGCAGATTAAGTAGAAACTTTTCACCTCCCAATCCCTCTCTTTCCATGGCTATGCATAGGTGGTATTCTGAATCTTCTTGTCACAAATATTTATTTCTTCATCAAATACTTTTGTTGCTATATATCACCCACCCTGTCCTGTGAGCAAGGGGAATATGAGGAGCTTTTTATCTGGTGTTGAAAAGATCTTTATTGTAATATTTTCACATAAAATGGATTTGGATTGAAAGAAAGGTAAATTTTAAAAGGGGTCATCAGATTTAATATATTCCATCATAAGAAAGGGATATATGGAATAAAGATATATAAAGGAAAATAAAAATTCAAATACAATGGAAAAATAGTGTAAAAAAATTCTCATCCTCATATTCCAGCTGAAATTCTTGGACAAAACTGTCTCTAATTGGAAATGATTTTTGTTTAAGTCATGCCGTGTCTATTGAAGTAATCACGCTTTCAAAGTAAGAAAGGTTTCATCTTTGGTATTTGCACACTTCCACTTGCCATAAATTAACGTTAATAGCAAGATTACTAGGACAACCACAGCATTTACAAACAGGGATCCTGAAAACTAAGGAAGTAAAGGGAAGAGGAAGCAATGAGAATACAATGAGGAAGTATTGCATTCTCAAAGAAGAGCCAACATTATTAAAATTCACCAGACTCTAGCTACATCCCAGCTTAGTAAATTTGACAACCAGTTCAAGGATCATGATATTGATATTTTAACCCTGGGTTCAAAATGTCTCTGATTGTGGAGGCTGGCTATTGTGAACCATACTCACCCTCTCAACTGCCCCCCAGTGAATTGCCCGTGGGGGTGATTTCATAGCCACTAGAAAGCCCTGTCTTCTTTCCTCTCCTTCAAGGCATGATCATAGGTGGGTGTTACCCACACAAATCCAAAGAATCCTTCCTGGGATCTTGAAGCCGTGGAGTGTGGGCTCTTTGTAAAGAATTGAAAATGGCACTGCTAATTATAGACAGGAAATGGAAGGAAATGAATGGAATCCTAATGAAAAGTAACTCTTCTCTAATTTTCCTTGACAGTGCTTTATGCACTCTTCAAAAATAAGACTATGTGGAATATAAAACCATAAGTGACCTCAAAACAGACACTTAATATACACAGATGTATACATACACGTTGAAGGTGGCATATGGGAAACAAGTTTTGTTCATATTGTATGGACGTGGCTCATGGTAACCATTCCTGATAGTTTTTCTTGAGCTGGAAGAAATTGGGCACCACAGTTTGGGTGGTTTTGAACTTAGGTCATGTCAAAATTCTGATGGAAGGCATAAATATTTTGGAAGATAAAATTTTCTGTTCAGAAAAATGTTTTTACAAAAATATGAATGTGTTGGGTTGGAGGTACAATCAAGACTTGAAATCAATGGAATCCAGGCATAACTCACCTTGGGCTGATAGTCTCTCCTATATACATTTGGAATATCTAAAATAAAATTAAAAAACATTTTAAAGAACTAGACAAAATACAAATATTGAAGAAGGGATCACTATCTAAAAAGATCTCTGAATAAATCTTTACCAGAGAGTGAAAAAATTATTCCTGAAATACAGTCATCACTCTTTAAAATGAAGCTTTTTTTTTTCAAATAAACTCTTTAAAAACAAGAGGTTATCATGATATGAATATCCTCATAATGCAGTTGGGTCCTATATTTCTGGACTAAATTTTTTCTTAATATTTAATAAAATACTTTTAAACTACTCTAACTTAGAAAATGAAAATTTGAAGTCGTCAACTACTTATCAGGCTTTCCTCCATTTTTAATATTCCCAATATTAAATTGATCATTCACTGGAAATATATTTACATGACTTAGCAAATCTTTATAAGATTGTTAGGATCCCCCAGGTTTTGTTACCCGAATGTATTTTTCATTTTCTCGATATCTCTGAGTTGTTCTCAAGTGCAGAGAGATCATGATGGTGGTCTTCACATAGAAATAAAGGATGCTATTGCATATTCTACATTTTTAGAAATCAATTCATACATAATCAAACTTATTCTTACAATGTAAGTGGAAATCACAGAGACACAAACAGAAAGCAAAAGAACTCCATGTTCAATCAGCTCCCAACCTCAAAATTTCTGCTGAGGATTACTAGAGCTGCTAAAACAGACCAGGACAGAAAAGACACTTGTCGGATGAATCATCTTTCAAACAGCAACTCTCCTGTTCACTAGATATCTGTGGGGAGGGGATGGTTCTTAAAATTGAAAGACATAATCCATTAGGCAGAATGTACCACCCCTCCATCCCTTTGTACAGGTGATCATAGTCTCCAACATGGGAGGGTTATTAATGAGGATCAGTTTAGAGAGCCAGGTGAGTCCAAAACTTTTTCTTTACTCACATGATAATCTTTCTCTTAATTTATTTTTTAGTGATGGATAGAATTAATAAATGAATATACCATGAAATAAACAAAGTGCTAAATGTCCAAAAGGAGAAAATACAAGGCATAATCACATCCAGGGTTCCTATATCAACGTTCTATCTGGATCTTGAATTGTCAGTCGTTTTCAAAAACTCAGCTAGTGCATCATTGAAATACAGCAAGGAATTGTGACCCATGGTTCACATTGGTGTGCATTTACTGGGATCCTCCCAGTATTAAAAGAAATCTGTTTCATGGATACATATTTGACCAATATCAAATTATTTGAAAGTGTGCAATTTCTGTTGTTTGATATATCCAGAGAGGTGTTCTTGCTTCTCTGCTATCATTATTAAACATTTTCAATGTTGCTATATCAGTAATCATAAAGGAATAAACATCAGAATAAGTAGAAACTTTTCACCTCTTGATACATCACTTTCCATGTCTGTGCATAAGTTTTACTCAGGCTCTCCATGTCAGAAATATTAATTTCTTCATCAAACTCTTTTATTGATATATTTTTCCCCACCATATCCTGTGGGCAAGGGGAATAGGAAGAGCTTTTTGTCAGGTGTTGAAAATATCTTTATTGAAACATTGTCACATAAAATCAATATTGGATTGAAAGAAAGGTAAATTTTAAAAGGGATTATCAGATTGGGCATGATTTAAAATTATTCTTGATAACAAAGATATATAAGGGATAAAGATATATAAAGGAAAATAAAAATTCAAATATAATGGAAAAATAGAGTCAAAAAATTTTCATCCTCACATTTCACCTGAAACTCTTGGACAAAACTGTCTCGAATTGGAAATGAATTTTTGTTTAAGTCATGCTGTTTCTATTGATGTAATCAAAGTTTCAAAGTAAGAAAGGTTTCATCTTTGTTGTTTGAACTCTTCCAATTGCCATAACGTTAATAACAAGATGACTATGACCACCACAGCATTTACAAACCTGGATCCTGAAAACAAAGAAGTAAAGGGTAGAGGAGGAAATGAGAATACAATGAGAATATATTGCATTCTCAATGGAGAGCCAACATTATCAAAATTCACCAGACACCAACTACTTCCAAGCTTAGTAAATCAGACAGCCATTTCAAGTGTCCTGATATTGGTATTTTCACCCTTCAGTCAAAATTGCTCTAACTAGTGGAAGCTGGCAGGTGAGAATCAAGCTCACCCTCTCATTGCTGGCCAGTGAAATGGCCTTGGGGGTGGTTTCATAGCCACTAGCAAATCCTGTCTTCTTTCCTCTCCTCCAAGGCACGATCGTAGGTTGGTGTTGCCCACACAATTCCAAAGAATCATTCCTGGGAGCTTGAAGCCCTGGAGTGTGGGCTCTTTGCAAAGATAGCATCTAAAACAGCACTGCTAATTTTAGACAAGAAAGGGAAGGAAATGAATGGAATCCTACTGAAAAGTAACACTGTTCTAATTTTCCTTGTCAGTGATTTGTGCTGTTGTTCCAAAAATAGAATTAAAACAAAAAATTCACTCATCAAAAACAAGACTATGTGGAAAATAGAACCATAAGTGACTGCTAAGCAGACATGCCTTATACCCAGAAGTATAGATACACGTTGAAGGGGGTGTATGGGAAATGTGTTTTGAACATATTGTATGGATGTGTCTCATGGTAATCGTTCCTGATATTTTTTCATGATCAGGAACAAATTGTGCACCATGGATTGTGTGATTTTGGACTTAGGTCATATCAAAATTCTGATGGAAGGCATAAATATTTTGGAAGATAACATTTTCTGTTCAGAAAAATATTTTTACAAAACTATGGATGTGGTGCGCAGGAAGTAAAAACAAGTCTTGAAATCAATGGAATCCAGGTATAAATCACCCTGGGATGATAGTCTCTCCTATATACATTTGAAGTATCTAAAAAAAAAAAAAAAAAAAAAAACATTTTTAAGAACTAGGCACAACACAAATATTGAAGAAGGGATAAATATCTAAAAAGATCTCTATATAAATCTTTACTGGAGAGAGATACAGACACCACACTTTAGAAAAGAAAACTTTTTTTTTTCAATTAAAATCTTTAAAAACAACGGGCTACCATGATATGAATGTCCACAGAATCTAGTTGGGACCTATATTTATGGACTAGATTTTCTTCTTAATAGTTTATAAAATAATATTAAACTACTCTAACTAAGAAAATAAAAATGGGAAGACAACAAATGCTTGTCAGGCTTTCCTCCTATTTCAATATTCCCAATTTTAAATTGATCATTCATTGGATCAATACTTACATGACTTCAGAAATATTTAAAATATGGTTAAAATCCCCCACGTTTTGTTACAAGACAGTATTTTTTGTTTAATTGATACTTATGAATTGTTCTTGAGTGCAGAGAGATCATGATGCTGGTGTTCATATAGAAATAACTCCTTATTTTGCATATTCTATATTTTTAGAAATTGATTTAATCAAATTTAAGCTTATTCTTACAATATTAGTGGAATCCAAGAGACACAAACAGAAAGCAAAATAACTCGATGTTCAAACACCACACAACCTCAAAATTTCTGCTGAGGATTATGAGAACTGCTACAACGGACCAGAACAGAAAAGACACCTGTAGGATGAATCATCTTTCAAAGAGCAACTCTAATTTTCACTAGATATCTGCGGGGAGCGGGATTGTTCTTAAAATTGAAGGACATAACACATCAGGCAGAGTGTATCACCATTCCACCCTCAACACAGGTGATCATAGTCTCCAACATGGGAGGGAAATAAAGGAGGATCAGTTTAGAGAGTCAGGTGAGTTAAAAACTGGCCCTCTTTCTCTTAATTTATTTTTTAGTGAGAGCTTCCATACATGAATATACCAAAAAATAAAAGAAGGGCCAAACATCCAAACAGAGAAATTACAGGGCATAAAAAAATGCAGGTTTCCTGTATATCACAGCTCCATCTGGATCTTGAATTGTCAGTCATTTTCAAAAACTCAGCAAGAGTATCATTGAAATACAGCAAGGAATTTTTATCCATGGCTCACTTTCGTGTGATTTACTGGGATACTCCCAATATTAAAAGAAATCAGTTTATGGATACATATTTGTCCAATATGAAATTAATTGAAAGTGTACAATCTCAGGTTTTTGATATTTTCAGAGAGGTGTGCTTTCTTCTCTGGTATCATTATTATATATTTTCAGTGTTGCTATATCAGTAATCATAAAGAAATAAACAGCAGATTAGGTAGAATCTTTTCACCTCTCGATCCCACTATTTTCTAGACTATGCATAGGTGTTATTCTGGCTCTTCTTCTCACAAATATTTATTTCTTCATCAAACACTTCTATTGCTATATTTTCACCCACCATGACCTGTGGGCCAGTGGAATATGAAGAGCTCTTTGTCAGATGTTGAAATGATCTTTGTTGTCACATTGTCACATAAAATAGATATAGGTTTGAACGAAAAGTAAATTTGAAAAGGGATTATCAGATTCATAGGATCATAGTTGGGTGTTACCTACAGAATTCCAAAGAATCATTCCTGGGAGCTTGAAGACGTGGGGTGTGGGCTCTTTGCAAAGACAGCATCTACAAAGACACTGCTAAATATAGACAGGGAAGGTAAGGAAATGAATGGTATCCTAGTGAAAATAACACTGCTCAAATTCTCCTTGTCAGTGATTTGTGCTGCTGTCCCATAAATAGAAGTAATCGCATTAATTAACGTTAATAACAAGATAAATAGTACAGCCACAGCATTTACAAACGGGGATCCTGATAAAAAAGGAAGTAAAGTCTAGAGAAATAAATGAGAATATAATGAGATAGTATTGCATTCTCAATGAAGAGCAAACCTAATAAAAAATCACCAGACACAAACTATATTCCAGCTTAATAAATTGGACAACCATTTCAAGGGTCCTGATATTGAGTTTTTCTCCTTGGGGTCAAAATGGCTCTGACTAGTGGAGGCCTGCAGGTGAGAATCAAACCCACCCTCTCATTGCCACCCAGTGAATTGGACATGGAGGCGGTTTCATAGCCACTAGCAAACACTGTCTTCTTTCCTCTCCTCCAAGGCATGATCATAGTTGGGTGTTACCTACAGAATTCCAAAGAATCATTCCTGGGAGCTTGAAGACGTGGGCTGTGGGCTCTTTGCAAAGACAGCATCTACAAAGACACTGCTAAATATAGACAGGAAAGGGAAGGAAATGAATGGTATCCTAGTGAAAATAACACTGCTCAAATTCTCCTTGTCAGTGATTTGTGCTGCTGTCCCATAAATAGAAGTAAAACAAAAAATCCACTCATCAAATGCAAGAATATGTGGAAAAATAAAATCATAAGTGTCTTCAAAACAGACACTCCATATACACAGAGCTGCAGATACACGTTGAAGGCAGCATTTCAGAAACGAGTTTCAAACCTATTGTATGGAACTGTGCTCATGGTAACAATTGCTGATATTTTTTCATGAGCTGGAAGAAATTGGACACCACGGTTTTGTGTGATTTTGGACTCAGGTGGTATCAAAATTCTGACCAAAAGCATAAATACTTTGGAAGATCACATTTTCTCTTCAGAAAAATTTATTTACAAAAATAAGAATGTGGTGGGTTGGAGATGAAAAGAAGAATTGAAATCAATAGAATCCAGATATAACTCACCTTGGGATGATAGTGTCTCGTATATATATATATATATTTGGAGAACATAAAACTTAAAAAAATCATTTTTAAGACCTAGGCAAAATACAAACCTTGATAGAAGGGATCACCATCTAATATCTTTGAATAAATCTTTACCAGAGAGAGAAAAAATTATTCCAGAGATACAATCATCACTCTTTGGAAATGAAAAATAATATTAACCTACTCTAACTTAGAAAATAAAAATGTGAAATCAACAACTGCTGATCAGGCTTTCCTCCCTTTTTAATAATCTCAATATTAAATTGATCATTCACAGGAAATATATTTACATGACTTCAGAAATCTTTACAATATGGTTAGAATCCCCCAGGTTTTCTTACCTGAC
>JAKSZT010053855.1:63654-96943 GCA_026826555.1 Tolypeutes matacus | reverse complement strand
GGATCATGTTGTCTGCAAATTGTTAAATTTTTGCTTCTTCCTTTCCAATTTGGAGGCCTTTTATATCTTTTTCTTGCCTCAGTGCTCAAGCAAGTACTTCTAAGACAAAGTTAAGTATAAGTGGTGATAGTGGGCACCCTTGTCTTGTTCCCGATCTCAGAGGGATGGTTTTTAAGATTTCACCATTGAAGATGATGTTAGCTTGGGTTTTTCATATATGCCCTTTATCATATTCAGAAAGTTTCCTTCTATTCCCATCTTTTGCAGTGTTTTTATCAGGAAAGTTTGCTGTATTTTGTTGAATGATTTTTCTCCATCAATAGAGATGATCATGTGGTTTTTTTTCTTTTTATCTGTTTATGTGGTGTATTACTTTGATTGATTTTCTTATGTTGAACCATCCTTGCATACCCAAGATGAAACCCACTTGGTCATGTTCTACAATTCATTTCATATGTTGTCAAATGCAATTAGCAACTACCTTGCTGAGTATTTTAGCATCTATGTTCATTAGAGAGATTGGTCTATAATTTCCTTTCTTGTGGAATCTTTATTTGGCTTTGGTTTTAGGGTAATGTTGGCATCAGAAAATGAGTTAGGCAATATTCCTTCTACTTCTATTTTTTGGAAGAGCAGTATGCAATGTGGTGGGGAAATTCAAAAAATAAAAAAAAATTGCCTAGGGCTATACTGTCTTAATTATAAACAGTTTATTTGATTATATGTCGTTGTCTATTGCAGTCTCAATAAATTCAACATATTTGAAATTGTAATACAAATGTTTCCACACAGTGATGGAATCAATCCAGAAACCAATGACATAAATTCATCTATAGATTGAATGCAATCCCAATTATAAAATCCTTGGTTCACAGCCTGCATCAGCCAACCTCTGCTTCCATGGTCACATGATGTTCTCCCTGTGTGTCTGTGTGTATCTGTGTCCAAATGTGCCTCTTTTGAGGATTACAGTGGAACTGGTCAGCCAAAGGGGTGTTGATGTAAAGTGCCAGAAATCTGTTGGCTTCTATAAAGGGTATTTTCTGGGGGTAGAAGCTTACAATTACAAGGCCCTAAAGTTTCAACCTCAAGGTTGCTTTCTCACCAAAGTCAGTTGCCACATGTTGAAGGAAGATGGCATGTGATCTCTGTGAGGGTTCAGCCTTCCTTTCTCTCAGCTCTAGGCTGACATAGGGCTTGCCTCATTCCATCATCTTTCCCTGGGGCTCCAGGATCAAAGTGCTCCCCTCTCCCATGTCTATGGAACTCTCTCTCTTCCTGTCTGTCTTCTTGAGTGAGTTTCCATTTATATCAGCGCACCAAGGGGGTGGAGACTCAACCCTGAGTCACACCCTACTGATGTCGTAAAATCAAAGGCCCTAAATTGATTTTATTAAGGAAATTTAAAACCTTTGATTTTCATACAAAGTGTATCACACCCAGAGGGGCCAGTTTACAAACATAATCTTTCTTTTTGGGATTCATATATAATTTCAAACTGCCACACTCCACCCTCTGTATCCCCAAAAGACATTACAATATTTTTAAAAAACATAAATTAGTAACAATGCTAAGTACAAAATCACATCACAGTCGGTTTATAGAAATACAGTTTGTCTTGGGGCAAAGTCCCCTCTGGCTGTAAATCTGTGAAACTTACAAAATAAGTTACATGTTTTCAATATACAAAGGATTAGATGTGGCAAATATTTGCATTACCATAAGGAGAATTTGGGCTGGAAACGTGTCACCATTCCCCAACAATTCCAAAACCTGTAGGGCATAATTCATTACATTTCAAAGTCTGCAAGTCATTATTTTTCCCCCACCACAACCTGAGATGTCTCCCTCATTTGTTTGCTTCTTGTTTTTGCTCATTTGTACTCATTGTCTGCTCATTGTATTTTGTTGTTTTGTTTTGTTTTGCTCATTTTTTGTTTGTTTGTTTTTCTTTAGGAGGCACTGGGAACTGAAACTGGGACTTCCCATGTGGGAGGTGGGTGCTCAACTGCTTGAACCACATCTGCTCTGCTAAGAGTTATTCTTTAGATGATGGTTTCTTCTTTTTGGGGCCTTATAGTGGCCCACCCTTTCCACAGGCTTGCTCAATGCCCATTTTCTTGGTTCCATCCTCTTCAAGCATCCATGTGACCACCGAGCTCCAGTCCTCACCCATCAAGAACATTGGGGTGATGGCCACTCTTTCCCCAATCTCTGTGGTACAGTCTCAGTGCCCTTAGTAGTGAGGTGGTGGCATCATTCTCCCTAATGATGTACAGGCCCAACCTTCTCAAAAGAGTTAGGTGGTGACCTGACCTTCCCTAATCTATGGGAAACAGGCCCACCCTTCTCAGAGCTCTCGGGTGTCAACCTCACTCTCCCCAAACTTGAGGATGTACTCCACCCTTTCTGTAGCCTGGGGTGGCAAAAACTGTCCCTGAACAGTGGGCTGGAACATCCACCCTCTTCAAATGCCAGGACAAACACCCTCTCCATATTCATGGTGGATCCCTCTCTTGGCCCAAGGAAATGTATTAATTCCAAGCCTCAGCTTCCAAGGTTTCCCTGTTAAAGTTGTTTTCCCTTCCATCTCTCCCCTCCATGTCCCTTTTACTCCAGGCTGACAGTGGTTTTGTTCATACAGCTCTTGCAAAAAAGGTTGTTCATTTAGCATGCAAGAAGCAGGGCTCCAAGCAATCAGACTGCAAGACTTTCCACAAGTCCTTCCTGGATAACTGCATTTTCAATGCTGACTTAAAAATTCCTAGTTAAGCTAATGCCTTAAATCTGGCACTATCATCTAGGGGGCTTGATTTCAAGAGGCTTGGAATTCCTGGAATCAGTTTATGGTTTCTTGTGCTCAACAAATCAATTCTCAGCTTCTTTCTTTCTTCTTTCATTTTTCTATAAGCTGCAAGGATAAGCCAGACTGCATTTTCTTCATTTATTTGGGAATCTCCTTGGCTAAACGTCCAAGCTCATAATTTTCAAATTCTGCCTTCCATATAACATCAGGAGCCAATCTCACTAAATTTTCTACAACTTTAAAATGCAGATTGCCTTTTACCCAGTTGCCAATAATAGTTTCATCATTTGTTTCTAAGGCCTCATGAAAATTTTCTTTAGTGTCCATATTTCTACCAACATTTTCTTCAAAACAACCTAGGCCTTTTCTATCAAGCATCTCAGAATTCCTCCAAAAAATAACCTTACCCATTTATAAAACTGTAACAGAATTTTTGGTAATTGCATCAGACAGTACACCAGTCTCCTGGTTCCAAATTCTGTATTAGTCAG
The DNA here is from genome assembly GCA_026826555.1 of Tolypeutes matacus. NCBI lineage: Eukaryota > Metazoa > Chordata > Mammalia > Cingulata > Chlamyphoridae > Tolypeutes > Tolypeutes matacus. Next base: position 93,646 of record JAKSZT010053855.1, on the reverse strand, counting down.
CCAAAGGGGTGCTGATGCAAAGTACCAGAAATCTGTTGGCTTTTATAAAGATTATTTATTTGGCTTAAAGGCTTACAGTTACAAGGCCCTAATGAGTCCAACTCAAAGCTGCTCTCTCAACAAAGTCAGTTGCTATATGTTGAAGCAAGATAGTTGCTGATTTCTGTGAGGGTTCAACATTCCTCCCATTCAGCTATAGCCTGACATAGGGCTTGTTTCATTCTGTCATTTTTCCCCGGGGCTCCATGATCAAAGTGTTCTACTCTGCCATGTCTATGTATCTCTTCCTTTTCCTGTGAGTCTTCTCAACTGAGTGTCCATTTATATCAGCCTACCAAGGGGGTAGGGACTCAACCCTGAGTCACACCCTACTGATGTGGTCAAACCAAAGGCCCTAAATTGATTTTATTAAGTAAAGTTAAAACCTTTGAATTTAATACAAACAAAGGACATCACACTGAGAGGGACAGGCAAGTTTACAATCATTTTCCTTCTTTTTGGGTATTCATAAATAATCTCAAACTGCCCCACCAGTCATTGGATTAAGAGAAATCCCAATGCAGTATGATCTCATTTTGCCTACTACATGTGCAAAGGGTTCCATTCACAGATACTGGTGGTTAGTCCTTGGGCATATCATTTTGGATGACCTAATTCAACCCACAACACTGTATAAACATTTCTAGAACAGCAAAATTAATCTATGGTAGAAAAATAATCAGAAGACTGGTTGTCTTTGAGGAATGATGATGATGATGGATATTTACTAGAAAGGGCCAAGAGGAACCTCTCTGAGGTGATGGTTATGTCCCAGCTGTCATGACCTTATTCTGCCCAGTCACCTTCCCTGCGTCCTATACTAACCTGCCTCATGATGAGTATTCATGAGTTTGCCTTTTTCCCACTCTAACTCCATCACAGGTATGAGGCATCAGCTTCTTTTATCAGACAGTGAAAAGTGCAATATGTACAGCATTTGTCAAAAAGATTTGACTTAGCCTAATAAAGAGCATTTTAAACAACACAAAAATAACAAAAATTTTTAATTTTGATGAGTTTAAAGTTTATCTCCCAGTCTTGAAGAAGCACCTTATCAGTGCGATGGAGGATCAAGAAGGTGGTATTAGATTTTAAAGATGAAGGATGCTGTATTACTTTTGCACATTTGACTTGTAAATCCAAACCATTTTACTCATGTGACAACATTCCACTGAGCCTTACTTACCTGCAAAATGAGAATAGTAAATATTTGCTCTGCTGTACTTATGAGAAGGATTTGATAGAAGATGGTATCATTTAAATAAAGTGCTTTGCAAATGACAAGTGCTTTACCTATGTAAGCTCTTATTATCACAAACTCAGATAGAGAATATAAATTTAAATTGTTTTAATCCAAGATTATAAAAAACTCAATAAGATGAAAATTACTATTTACCTTATTTTTGGATTCTGTTCCCCTGGAGAAGGGCCCTGTCACTCCCAACCCTATTGAGAGGGAAGGATGTGCAGATCCAGGAAGGACAGTGCACCCCAAATAGTATAAATCCCAACAGGCCAACTCCAAGACATATACTTCTCAAAATGTCCAATGCTCAAGACAAAGATAAAATACTCAAGGCAGCAAGAGAAAAGAGAACCATCACATACAAGGGAAGCACAATAAGATTAAGTGCTGATTTCTCAGCTGAAAGCATGGAGGCAAGAAGACAGTGGTATGACATAGTCAAAATACTGAAAGAAAAAAACTTCCAGCCACGAATTCTCTATCCAGCAAAACTGGCATTCAAAAATGATGGAGAGTTCAAAATATTCACAGATAAACAGAAATTAAGAGAGTATGTCATTAAGAAAACAGCACTTCAAGAAATACTAAAGGAATCTCTACAAGTTGAAAAGGAAAAAAAAAGGGAGGAGAGTTGGAGGAGAGTTTAAAAACAACTGAAAAGACAAAAAGAGAAACAGAACAACATATGACATACATTAACCCAAAGAAAAAATGGCTGAAGTAAGAAAATCATTACGAGTAATAACACTGAATGTTAATGGATTAAATTCAGCAACCAAGAGACCCAGATTGGCAGAATGGATTTTAAAAATATGATCCATCTATATGCTGTCTATAAGAAACCCACCTTCGACCCAGGGATTCAAGGAGGCTGAAAGTGAGTGGCTGGAAAACCATTTTACAAGCTAACAATAGCCAAAAAAGGGCAGGAGTAGCTATTGTAATATCAGACAAAATAGACTTTAAATGCAAAACTATTGTAAGAGACAAAGATGGACCCTACATATTAGTAAAAGGAGTAATCTCTCAAGAAGAGAAAACAATCATCAACATTTATGCACCTAATCGAGGTGCCTCAAAATATGTGCGGCAAACTCTGGAAAAACTAAGAGGAGAAATAAATTCCTCTACAATTATAGCAGGGGACTTCAACACACCACTATCATCATTAGACAGAACATCTAGATGGAGAATCAATAAAAAAACAAAGGCACCCAACAATACATTAGAAGACCTGGACTTAATAGACATATACAGAACACTACACCCAAATACAGCAGGATTTACATTCTTCTCGAGTGCACATGAAACATACTCCAAAATAAACCACATGCTAGGCCACAGAACAACTCTCAATGAATTCAGAAAGATTGATATTATGCAAAGTAATTTCTCTGACCACAACGGAATGAAATTGGAAATCACTAAGGGCCAGAGAAACAGGTTAGGCACAAGGATATGGAAGGTAAACAACACACTCTTAGACAAACAGTGGGTCAAAGAGGAAATCTCAAAAAAAATCAGTAACCACCTTGAAACTAATGAAAATGACAACACAACTTATCAAGACCTATGTGAAACAGAGAAAGCAGTCCTGAGAGGGAAGTTCATAGCCATAAATTCATATATTAAAAAAGAAGAAAAAAATAAAAAATAAAAAAATAAAATAAAAAAAAAGAAAGACCTAAAATTGAAGACCTAACTGCACACTTGGAGAAATTGGAAAAACAACAAATTAAACCTAAAGGAAGCAAAAAGAGGAAATAACAAAGATTAGAGCAGAACTTAATGAAATAGAGAATAAGAAAGCACTGGAAACAATAAACAAAACCAAAATCTAGTTCTTCAAGAATATCAATAAAATTGACAAACCCTTAGCCAGACTAACAAAGAAAAAGAGAGAACAGATGCAAATACATAAAATAAGGAATGAGCAAGGGGATATCACTACTGACCCCACAAAATAAAGAGTATCATGAGAGGATACTTTGAAAAATTATATGCCAACAAGAATGATAATTTAGAGGAAATGGACAAGTTTCTAGAATCCCACAAACCGTCTACAGTGATGAAAGAAGAAATAGATGAACTCAGCAGTCCAATTACAAGTAAAGAGAGAGAATCATTGATCAAAAACCTCCCAACTAAGAAGAGCCCAGGACCAGATGGCTTCACAGCTGAATTCTACCAAACATTCTGGAAAGAGCTAACACCAGTTCTACTTAAGCTCTTCCAAAAAATAGAAGTAGAAGGAATATTGCCTAACTCATCCTATGATGCCAACATTACCCTAATACCAAAACCAAATAAAGATACCACAAGAAAGGAAAATTACAGACCAAATTCTCTAATGAACCTAGATGCTGAAATCCTCAACAAAATATTTGCTAATCGCATTCAACAACATATCAAAAGGATTATACACCATGACCAAGTGGGTTTCATCCTGGGTATGCAAGTATGGTTCAATATAAGAAAATCAATCAATGTAATACACCACATAAACAGATTGAAAGAAAAAAAACACATGATCATCTCTATAGATGCAGAAAAAGCATTCAACAAAATACAGCACTCTTTCCTCATAAAAACACTACAAAAGATAGGAATAGACAGAAACTTTCTGAATATGATAAAGGGTATATATGAAAAACCCAAAGCTAACGTCATTTTCAATGGTGAAATCCTAAAAGACTTCCCTCAGATTGGGAACTAGACAAGGATGCCCACTATCACCAATCCTATTTAACATTGTCATGGACGTACTTGCGCAAACACTGAGACAAGAAAAGGACATAAAAGGTGTCCAGATTAGAAAAAAGAAGTAAAAATTTCATTATTTGCAGATGACATGATCCTATACATAGAAAGCCCTGAGAGATCTACAACAAGGCTTCTAGAACTTATAAAGGAGTTTAGTAACATTGCAGGCTATAAGATCAATGCTCAAAAATCAGTAGCATTTCTGTACACCAATAATGAGCAAACTGAGGAGGAAATCAGGAAAAAAATACCATTTATAATAGTAACTAAAAGAATCAAATACCTAAGAATAAATTTAACCAAAGATGTAAAGGACTTATATACAGAAAACTACACAACACTATTAAAGGAAATCAAAGAAGACTTAAATAAATGGAAAACTATTCCCTGTTCATGGAGAGGAAGACTGAACATCACCAAGATGTCTATCCCACCCAAACTAATCTACAGATTTAATGCAATACCAATAAAAGTCAACACTGTATTTTTTAAGGAACTGGAAAAATTAACCACAAAATATATTTGGAGAGGCAAGAGGCCACGAATTTCCAAAGACATATTGAAAAAGAAAAATGAAGTTGGAGGTATCACACTACCTGACTTTAAAACATACTACAAAGCTACAGTGATCAAAACTGTGTGGTATTGGCACAAGGATAGACCTACTGACCAATGGAACCGAATTGAGGTTCTGATATAGATTCTCGCATATACAGTTATCTGATATTTGACAAGGCCATGAAGCCCACTCATTTGGGAGGGAATGGCCTCTTTAACAAGTAGTGCTTGGAGAACTGGATATCCATATCCAAAAAATGAGAGAAGAATACCATCTCACACCTTATACAAAAATCAACTCAAGATGGATCAAAGATCTAAATATAAGAGCCAAAACAATAAAGACCATGGAAGATAATGTAGGGAAGCATCTACAGGACCTTGTAATAGGAAATGGCTTTATGAACTTCACAGCCAAAGCACAGGCAGCAAGTGAAAAAATTGATAAATGGGATCTCATAAAATTAAAAACTTCTACACCTCAAAGGATGTTATTAAGAAAATAAAAAGGCAGCCTACCCAATGGGAGAAAATATTTGGCAACCATATATCAGATAGGAGCCTAATATCCTGCATATATAAAGAAATCCTACACCTTGAAAATAAAAAGACAAACAACCCATTTAAAAAATGGACAAGTGACCTGAAAAGACACTTCTCCAAGGAAGAAATACAAATGGATAAAAAGCACATGAAAAAATGCTCAACATCGCTTGTTATAAGGAAAATGCAAATAAAAACTACGATGAGATACCATCTTACACCCATCAGAATAGCAGCTATTAAAAAAACAGCACACTCTAAATGTTGGAGAGGATGTGGAGGAATAAGAACCCTCAACCCCTGCTGGTGGGACTGTGGTATGGTCCAGCCACTGTGGAGGACAGTTTGGTGGTTCCTCAGAAAACTAACAATAGATCTTCCGTATGATCCAGCAATTCCACTGCTGGGTATATACCCAGAAGAACTGAAAGCAAAGACACAAACAGATATATGCACACCAATGTTCATAGCTGCATTGTTCACCATTGCCAAAAGTTGGAATCAGCCCTGGTGCCCATCAACAGAAGAATGGATAAGCAAAATGTGGTACATACATAAAATGGAATATTACTCAGCTGTAAGAAGGAATAAAGTGCTAACACATGGAATAACGTGGATGAATCTTGAAGACCTTATGTTGAGTGAAGCAAGCCAGGCACCAAAGGATGAACATTATATGACCCCACTGATTTGAACTGAGGAAAGTGAGCAGTCTCTGAGAACCATTGTCTGAAAAATAGGTTAACAAGAGAGAGAAAGAGAAGAGCAGGCTTTGAGCCATCTCCCATATGGACATAATCTATGGTAAAGAGATAGAGTTTAGTTGCATATTGAAGGATAGGACAGATGGGTAGTGATATTACTGGGTTTGGTGATGCAGCGTTGACAGGTGGGTTGATTAGAAAGGGAAAGTTCAAATACCCAGGGCATGTAACTATGACTCTTGACATTCCATGAGTCAAGACAGGGGAGTGTCATATGCCCCAGGGGGGTGGGGAGGAAGGAACAGTTAAGATCTAATGGGGTATTTTGTGGTCATGGGAAAGGTTTTTCATTACCTTACAGTAATGGACACAGGACATGGTAAATATCATCAAAACTTATTAAACTGTATTGTCTAAATTGTAAACTATACTGTAAATCATTGACAATGTTTAGTTGCTATATTTTGCTATCTGTATAACAGTTATAACAATGCTAACATCCAAAAAAAGGGGAGGTTTAATATGGGGTGGGGAAGGGGGGGGTGGTTTGGTATCTGGGAGTCTCTGGTATTCCGTGTGTGACTTTGCTGTGACCTAAAACTTCTTTGAAAATTGAATGAAAATTTGGGAGACACTGGGGATTGAGAAGGGGCATGGCACACTGGACATCCGATAACACAGTAATAAAAGGACAAAAAGAATATATATATATATATATATTTTTTTAAGGCATTTCTTTTATTTTTTTTTCCCATTTTTTTGAATGTCCCAATCCACTAATTATGTTTTGTTTTGTTTTGTTTTTTGTTTGATTGTTTGTCTGATAACACAGTGATAAAAGGACAAAAAGAATATATATATATATATATTTTAAAGGCATTTCTTTTACTTTTTTTTCCCATTTTTTTGAATGTCCCAATCCACTAATTAGATTTTGTTTTGTTTTGTTTTTTGTTTGATTGGTTGGTTTTTCCTGAGTTTCCTTATGTTTGTCTCTTGCATGTAAGCTTATCATTGTTGTTTCTTTTTCTATTAAGTGTATTTGATTATTATATGGACTACATGTTCATGGAAGATTTATATCACAGAAGGGTTACAATGGGTACTGCAGGGGATTATTGGTGGGGGGTGTCTGGGAGGAGGATTCATGGGAGTAAGTTCATCTGAATATACATGAAAGATATACAAAAATGTTCAAATGATCAAAGGATGGGGCATGGTCATGGTGGGTGGGCAATTACTCAATAAATGAGGGAATCTGAATTCCTAGCCTGGAGAGCTCTGCCACATTCTCCAAGGGAGCAGCAACAGTCCTCTGAGTGCAGGGACAGTGTCTGTCAAAAGAGGATGGCCCACTGATGAGTTCTTGTTATTGATGACTACCCTTATGAGTCTTTGCTCTTGTAACTGAAACTGAGCTTACTATTATGGGGTGTCTAAGGGTTGCCACCTGATAGCCTCCTTGTTGCTCAAATGTGGCCTCTCTCTTAGCCAAAGTCAGCATATGAATGCACTACCTTCCCCCCAACGTGGGACATGACTCCCAGGGATGAGCGTCCCTGGCAATGAGAGATTAATAGCAAGTGCTAACTGGCAACACAACTGGAAAAAGACCTTGAATAAAAGGGGGAAAAGTTAAAGACAAATGAGTTCAAGTGGCTAAGAAACTTCAAAGAGAGTCGGGAGGTCATCCCCGAGTTAACGCTTACGCACACCTCAGTTGGAGCTCATAGATCATCAGAGTGCATATCACCCCACACAGAGGGGCTCCTGAGAGCTCTGGAGACACCCAGGTCCTATATAATGGGGGATAGCCCCAGAGACTGATGCCTTATTAGTGGGCTCTATTTTGGAATCTGTGCTCCTGAGAGTGACAGAATTGGACTCAAATAAGTCCTCCCTGCACATGGTTCATCAGTCTCTTCTATTCAAACCTATATGTGATTCTGGAGTTTTTAGGTATAATTCCAGAGACTTGAGCCTCTGGCCTACCTATGTGCCAGGTGTGCGTGGAATCTCGGTGGAGCTGCAACTCCTACCCTACAGCTCAATGGACTCATCCAAGTTACCTGGCAAGGAGACAACAATGGGCAGCGGCCATCCCAGGGAATGGAGAGGGCCTGCAGCTGCAGGCAGGATCATCCCACCCACCATATCCATGGGATATAAGCCCTCTCTCACTTGGAGGTGGAGTGGACATCACCATCCCAGTCCCCTCAGGATTGGGGGAAGAACTATGGACTAGAGTGGACTTAATGGTATTCTGTTGTACACATATTGTGATTCTAGCAATGGAAGAAATTATAACAGTGAGGTGGAGCCGGTGGCCACTGGACAGTTTCGGGGCAGGGAGGGGATATGCAGTTGAAATACAGGGGCTTTATCGGGACTTGGAAGTTGTCCCGAGTGCTGTTGTGGCAACGGATGTAGGCCATTTTAAATCAGCACACACTGTTCAGAACTGTGTGGGAGAGAGTGTGGTCTATGATGTGAACTGTGGTCTATGGTTGATGGCAAGGCCCCAGGATGTGTAAGTCCATTGAGGGTGATGGGCCACACTTGTGGGAGACGTTTGTGTGGGATGTGGTGGGAGGTGTGGGTGGTGGGGAACATGGGAATCCCGGTAGGTTCCGTGTAATATTTAGGTAATCTAAGCACCTCTTAAAATATAAATATATATATATAAATAACACTTTTGTAAGCAAATGCACATATATGCATATATATTTATATATCATTTTACAAATATTGGTATGTATTGTGAAAAATTTGATTTTTACCCACAATAAGAAAGAAAGAAAGAAAAGAAAGAGAAGGAAGGGAAGGGAGGGAAGGGAGGGAAGGGAGGGAGGGAGGGAGGGAGGAAGGAAGGAAGGAAGGGAGGGAGGGAGGGAGGGAGGGAGGGAGGGAGGAAGGAAGGAGGAAGAGATTTATTAAAAAGCTATAATAATCAAGACTGCATGTTATTGGTGCAAAGATATGCAAATACATCAATGGAAAAAAATGGAGAGACCTGAAATACACCTGCACATACACGGCCAATAGGCTTTTGACAAAGGTGGAAAAGCAATGCAATGGACAAAAGATAGCCTTGTAACAAAGTGATAGACTATCTGATTGGATATCCAAATGCAAAATAATGAACTTTAACTCACACCTTGCACTATATTCAAAAATGAATTCGAAATGTGTAATAGAGGAATTGTGGGAAGGTGCCAATGGACTAACAGGCAGACCTCAATGCTCTCACAAAAACAGGTGAATTTTACCAGTCATTCAAATATCTACTACCAGTCTCGCTAAAGCTCTCCCAAAAAATTAAACAAGAAACAACACTACCAAACACATTCTATGAAGCCAACATCAACCTAACACTAAAATCAGATAGATACTATGAAAAAAAAAAATTACAGACCAATATCTCTAATGAATATGGATGCAAAAATACTCAACAAAATATTTGCAAACAGAAATCCAAAAGCACATTAAAAGTATTATACACCATGATCAAGTGGGTTCTCTCCCACGTATGCAAGGTTGGTTCAACACAAGAAAATCAATTAGTGTAATAAACCACACTGATAAATTGAAAAAGAATCACATGATTCTCTCAATTGATGTAGAAAATGCATTTGACAAAATACAGCACCATTTCTTGATAAAAGCACTCAAAAAAAATTAGAATGGAAGGAAGCTTTCTCAATATGGTAAAGAACATATATGAAAAATCCCTGTAATTTTTGTGTAACATTTATGTAATCTAAGCATCTTTTAAAATACATATGAAAAAATAATAACATTTATGTAAGCAAATGCACATATATGCATATATATCTATATATCATTTTACAAATATTGGTTTGTATTGTGAAAATTTTGATTTTTACCCACAATAAAAAAAAGAAATAAAATAAAAAACCTACAGGTAGCATAATACTTAATGGTGAAAGACTGAAAGCTTTTCTGCTGAGAGCAGGAACAAGACAAGGATGACCACTATCACCATTGTTATTCAGTATTGTGCTAGAAGTTCTAGCTAGAGCAATTAGGCTATGTAAAAGAATAAAAGGCACCCAAATATGAAAAGAAGAAGTAAATCTTTCCCTATTCACTGAAGATATGATCCTATATCTAGAATCTTCTGGAAAACCCACAACAAAGCTATTAGAACTAATTGATGAGTTCAGCAAGGTGTCAGGATACAAGGTGAATATGCAAAAATCAATAGCATTTCTATACACTACTGATGTGCAATATGAGGAGGAAATCAGAAAAAATTCCATTTACAATAGAAATGAAAGCAAATATTAAGGAATAAAAAAATTGCTTAAAGAAACTGAAGAAGACTTAAATACATGGAAGGGCATTCCATGTTCATGGGTTGGAAGACTATCATTGAGACATCAATTCTACCCAAAGTGATTTACAGATTCACGAAAATCGCAATAGAAATGCCAACAGCCTTTTTACAGAAGTTGAAAACCATTTATCAAATTGAATTGGGAGGGTAAGTGGCCCCAAACAGTCAAAAAAATCTTCAAAAAGAAGAACGAAGTTGGAGGACTCTCACTTCCAGACTTTGAAGCATATAACTTAGCTACAGTGGTAAAAACAGCATGGCACTGTCATAAAGACAGATGCATTGGAACCAATGGATCAATTGAGAACTCAGAAATAGATCCTCAGATCTACAGTCAAGTGAGTATTGACAAGGCAGCCAAGCCCTCCTGGCTGGGCCAGAACAGTCTGTTCAATAAATGTGCTGGGAGAACTGAATATCCATATCCAAAAGAAAGAAAGAAGACACCTATCTCACACCTTATACAAAAATTAACTCAAAATGGATCAAGGACCTAAATATTAAAGCAAAAACCATAAAACACCTAGAAGAAAATATGGAAAACATCTGCAAGATCTTATGGTAGGCAGTAGTTTTCTTAAACCTTATACCTAAAGCACAAGCAGCAAAAGAAAAATTAGGGACCTCCTCAAAATTAAAAATGAGACCTCCTCAAAATTAAACACATTTGCACCTCAAAAGACTTTGACAAAAGGGTGAAAAGGCAGCCGAATTAATGGGAGAAAATATTTGGCAATCACATATCCAATAAGATTTAATATCCATGATATACAAAGAGATAATACAACTCAACAATAAAAAGACAAACAAGCCAATTAAAAAATGGGTAGAAGACTTGAAAAGACAATTGTCCAAAGAAGAAATACAAATGGCAAAGAAACATGTGAAAAAATGTTCAACATCACTAGTGATTAGGGAAATTCAAATCAAACTGCAATGGGATATCATTTCCCACCTATTAGACTAGCCTTTATTAAAAAGTTGGAAAACTAAATGTTGAAGAGGATGTGGAGAAATAGGAATGCTTATTTACTATTGGTGGGATGTGTAGAATGGAACAACCACTGTGGAGGACTATTTTGCAGTTCATAAGGAAGTTGAATATAGATTTGCCATGGGAACCATCAACACTATTAGTTATATACCCAGAAGAACTGAGAACAGAGACTCAAAGAAACATCTGCACATTGGTGTTCATAGTGACATTATTCACAACTGCCAAAAGTTGAAAACAACCCAGATTTCCATCAACTGATAAATGGATAAACAATTTGTGGTGTATACACACAATGGAATATTATGAAGCAGTAAGAAGGAATGAAATCCTGAAACATATGACAACATGGATGAACCTGATGGACACTATGTTGAGTAAAGCAAGCCAGACACAAAAGGACAAATATAGTATGATTGTGCTATTATGATCTAAGCATATTGTGTAAACTCATGGAGTTAATAATGAGAATATAGGTCACCAGAAAAAAGAATGAGGTTGGAGAATGGAAAGTGAGGGTTAATCTGTGCAGAATTGGTGAAAATGTTGTTTGTAAACCTTTGGAAATGAATAGAAATGTTTAAAGCATGGTATGTTTAAAGCATACCATGGTGTTTGTAACTAGCAGTGCTATTGGTTGAAAGAGAAATTTTAAGGTCATGCATATTAGCAGAAGGAAAGCTAAAAATTGTGACATGGGACTGTATAAGACAGTAAAACCGCATGTAAAACATGCATATGGGTGATATTGTATATATGACTATTCTTACAAAATATAAATACAAATATACTAGAGAGAAGAAAAAAGAATAGCCACTATGAAGGGCAGGCTAGGCTTAGAGAGAGTGAGAGGTGATGAGTTTTGTTTGTTTGATTGTTTTTTGTTTTATTGGAGTAATGTAAGTGCTCTGGGAATGATTGGGGTGATAAATGCACAAATATGTGACTACACTGAATAAAATTGATTGCACTCATTGGATGGATTTATACTTTATTACTATATATCAATAAAATTGGCTTGTTAAAAAAATTTTTTTTAAAGATATAGGCTGAGAGAATGTATAAAAAAAATGTGAGCCATCTATATGCTGCCTACAAGAGACTCACCTTAGACACAGGGATCAAAACCAGCTGAAAGTGAAAGTTTCACTTGCAAACAGTAATAACAACAAAAAAGTAGGAGTATCTATACTAATATCAAACACAACAGACTTTAAATGCAAAAAGTTATAAGATACAGAAGGCCATTATATAGTAATAAAAGGGACATTCCCCCAGGAAGAAATAGTCATAAATACCTATGCAGCTAACCAGGGTGCCCCAAAATATGAGGCAAACTCTGGCAAAACTGAAGGGAGAAACAGATCTATCGCTACCCCAATAGTTGGAGACTTCAACACAACACTCACATCATTGGATGGAATAACAAGATAGAAAATCAACAAGGAAACAGAGAACTTGAACAATATGATAAACAAGTTAGACCTAACAGACATATACAGAACATTGCACCAAAACTCAACAGGATACACATTCTTCTCAAGTGCTCATGGTTCTTTCTCCAGGATAGACCACATGTTAGGTCACAATGCAGCTCTCAATAGAAAAAGATTGAAATTGTACAAAGCACCTTCACAGATCATAATGTGATTAAACTGAAAATCAATAATAGGCAGGAAAGAGGTAAATTTGCAAATGTGTGGCAGCCAAACAACACAGTCCTAAATAATCAGTGGGTCAAAGAAAATTTTGTCAGTGAAATTAGTAAATATATTGAGATGACTGAAAATGGGAACACAACTTGCCAAAACTTATGGAATAAGCAATTTATAGCCCTAAACACTTATATTATAAAATAAGAGAGAGGTAAAATCAAAGATCTAATTGAAAAATTGTAGAAACTAGAAAAAGAATGGCAAACCACACCCAAAGCAAGCAGAAGGAAAGAAATAATAAAGATTAGAGCGGGAATAAATGAAATTGAGAACAACCACAACAACAACAACAAAATAATTGAGAAAATCAACAAAAGCAACAGCCGGTTCTTTGAGATGATCAACAAAATTGACAAACCCCTACCTAGACTAACATAGAAAAAAGGGAGAAAATGCAAAGAAATACAATCAGAAATAAAAGGGATGAACTTACAACAGACCCCACAGAAATAAAAAGGATCATAAGAGGATATTATGAGAATTAACATCAATCCTGTTTAAACTCTTCCAAAAAGTTTGAGGACAGAAAATTACCCAACACATTTCATGAAGTCAACATTACCCTAATACCAAAGCCAGATAAAGATACTACACGATAACAAAATTATAAAACAATCTCTCTAATGAACATAGGTGTAAAAATTCTTTTTAAAAAATACTTGCAATAGAATCCAATGACATATCCAAAGACTTATCCAGAAATAAACACTCACCTCTATGGCCAACTGGTTTTTGATAAACCTATGAAAGCCATGAGGGACAAAACAGTCTCTTCAACAAATGGTGCTGGGAGAACTGGATAACTATAACCAAAGGAATGAAAGAGGACCCCTATCTCACTCCCTATTCAAGAATCAATTCAAAATGGATCAAAGACCTAAATGTAAAAGCCAGGACCATAAAACTACTGGAAGAAAATGTAGGGAAACATCTTAAAGACTTTGTGGTAGGTGGTGGTTTCTTGGACCTTACACCCAAAGCACGTGCAACAAAAGAAAAATTAGATAAATGGGACCTCCTCAAAATTAAACACTTTTGTACCTCAAGGGACTTTGTCAACAGTGTGAAAAGAATGTCAGCTCAATGGGAGAAAATATTTGGAAATCACATGTCTGACCAGGGTCAAATATCCGTGATATATAGGAAGATGCTACAACTCAACAATAAAAAGACAAATGACCTGATTGAAAAGAGGGCAAAAGGCTTGAATAGACATTTAGTCCAAAGAAGAAATGCAAATGGTGAAAAAAACACGAAAAAAATGTTCAACATCACTAGCAATTAGGGAAATGTAAATCAAAATTACAATGAGATATCATTTCACACCTATAAGAATGGCCTCTATTAAAAAGACAGAGAACTGTAAGTCCTGGAAAGGTTGTGGAGAGAGAGGAACACTTATTCACTGTTGGTGGGAATGTGGAATGGTACAGATACTGTGGAGGGCTGTCTGGCAGTTACAAAGGAAGTTGAATCTAGAATTGCCATGTGAACCGGCATTACCACTACTAGGTATATGCCCAGAAGAACTGAGAGCAATGACACAAACAGACATCTGCACACCAATGTTCAGAGCATCCTTATACATGATAGCCAAAAGATGGAAATATTCCACGTGTCCATCAACCGCTGAATAGATAAATAAATTGTGGTGTATGCACACAATGAAATATTACACAGCTCTAAGAAGAAATGACTAATCCATAAAACATATGCCAACACAGATGAACCTGGAGAACATTATGTTGAATGAAGCAAGCCAGACACAATATGACAAATGCTGTATGATTGCACTACTATACACTATATTGTGTAACACCATGGCATTAATAACTATAATATGGGTCACTAGAAACTAGAGTGAGTTTCGAGAATGGAAAGCTGCGGGTTAACATGTGCAGAATTGGTAAAATGATGTTTGTTGGAGTCAGGTCAGTGTCGCTTTAGATTTACTTTGTCTACTACTTCTGCAGACATAATAAATGTAAGTTCTCTCCCCTCCCCCCCCTCCAAAAAGATGCTTGTTAATCTCTCAAAATGAATAGAAAAGGCAAAAGCCTGACATAATGTCTGTAACTGGCAATGCTATTACATGGGTATGGAAGGGGTTTAAAGGTAAAGTCTAAGGTCATGCATATTACTAAAATGAAAGATAAAAAATGTAACATGGTAGTCTATAGCATAGCAAAACCACATGTGAAATATGAATATGGGTAAAATTGCATATATGACTGTTTTTCTTCTTTGAAATGGAACAAATATATATTAACACTACAAGATATTAATATCCAACCAAAAAAAAAAAAAAACATTAGACTAAGTAAAAGTAAAAGAAACCAGACACAAAGGTATTACATACTGTATGATTCCACTTATATAAATGAATTTATAAAGAAGAAGCTACATTAGTAGTTATGTAGGGCTGGCGAAGGACTGCTAAGAGTGTGGAGTTTTTATTTTTTGAGTAATTAAATTGCTCTAAAATTTTTGTGGTGATGAATGCACAGTATTGTGAGTATACTAAAAGCAATTGATTATACACTTTGGATAAATCCTATGGTAGATGAATATGCCTCAGGAAAACTGCTTAATAAATAAATAAGTAATTTTGCAAGAATAGCCAGACATATCAGCCCTTACAAGCCTCTTCTCAAGCCTCTGGCTGCAGGTTTGGTGCATTTTGGAGGACAGCAAGTCAAGGGTTGATGTCTCTCTCCTGGCCTATTCAGGCTTCTTTGGGAGTCTGTGTGTGGCAGCAGCCCAGCTCCCCTTCCCTCTCCTTCCTTCACTTACTGAAGGGATGAGGGAAGAATGAAGGAAAAGCTCCATATCCACTGAGCTGGCACAGGTGCCATTTAGCTGCCTGGTTCTGAAAAATGGGCACAAAACATTCACATGGTAAGTCTCTGCTGCAATCATTGACCCTTCAGCCCTGCCCATCATACTCAGGTTTCTGACTTGTAGTCCGGCAAGACCATCTGATGTTTTTTAACTTTGGTTTCTCAGGACCATGCTAGTCCACTTCCCTAAGTGGATTCATCTTTCATATTTCTTACTTCCCCCTGATTATCCAATGGCCTTGATGCCTGGAACTAATTCATTTCCTTGTGACACAGGGCAGATGCAAGTTTTGTGGGACCCAGAGCTTACTTTGGGTGCCCTTCTTTAACGAAAGTGCAAAATTCTCTTTCGTTTCCAAACTTCACAAAAGTATTTGATCATGGAAGCACATAAATAGGGTCCCTCACATCCTTTCAGAGCCATGGAAGGCACTCTGCCCTCACTGCTGACGTCCACTTCCCAGCCCAGCAGCCCACACCCTCACTCCTCTGGCCTTTGCTCACACTGTATTTTAATCCTGCAGTCTCCACCTCCCAGGCTTCCTTCCCTGGCCAGCTCCCACTTTTCCTTCAGAAGCCCCAGGGCAGCACATTCCTCTGGGAAGCCCTGAGCATGGAATTTAATCCACAATCTGTAAAATCCCAATACTGCCAGGTGATGCCCAACCTTGCCTCTGAAGCCACCTGGAAGGGGTGGGGTGGGTGTGGGTGGGACTCAAGCTGTGGGAAATGTGGAGTGCAGAAGGCAGACTGCTGCTTTTAGGAGGGCAGCTGAGCACACGTATC
Organism: Tolypeutes matacus; assembly: GCA_026826555.1. Taxonomy (NCBI): domain Eukaryota; kingdom Metazoa; phylum Chordata; class Mammalia; order Cingulata; family Chlamyphoridae; genus Tolypeutes; species Tolypeutes matacus. Next base: position 77,098 of record JAKSZT010053855.1, on the reverse strand, counting down.
CATCTCTCCATCTCATTCAGAATCCTCAAGATGATAGAAAAGATGTTTTAAAAGCAGATGTTTTCTGGCTTTAAAAAAGCAGAAGCCTAGCAATGCCTGAAAGCCAGAAGGGGGTCTATCAGGGACTCAGAAACTACTAGGAGGCCCTGACAGATGGAGAACAGTCAGGCCTAGAGAAAAGAGACAGCGCACCACCCAGCATGATCACAGAAGTGGGTCCCACTCAAGTGCAAGGGGAAGCTGAAGGAGGGTGTGGCTGGCACCCGGCACAGAATGAAGAATTGGGGTGTCAAAGAGAGCATAAGCCAGGATGTCCCTGTCCAAGTGTGCCCCACCCTCTCCAAATATGGGAAACATCTCCCAGCGGTACTGAGCTTTAAGACAACTAGTTTTGGTTTACCGGTGGTCAGAGGGGATATAGGCCTAATCATCCTGAAGATTATCTGATTAATCAGTCAGCAGAGCTGCTGCCCATGTCTGGCTCTGTGAACAGTCTTCCATTTCTGTGCTGCTGGAAAGGCAGTCCAAAGCATTGCACTTTGCCTGCAATGGCCCAGCTGCTCTGCAGAGCCACCCACTCCCTCTGAGGGCCATGTGGGAAGGGCCTGGCTGGGAAAAATCCTTCCAGGCCATCCCAGCTCTGCTGTCAAATCCTGTGACTCCATGGGCTCAGGATTCCCATGGATACCAGTGTGGTCACTTGTGAGGGTTGGACTGCTTGGAACCACAGACATGGCCTGCAGTCACAGCATCAGCCCACGGGGGGAACTCTCCTTGCATGGGTCTGAGTCCACACTAGATGGGGAGCTCCTTGAGGGAGGGAACCCTCTTGTTCATCTCTGGGTGCCCAGCTCCTGGCCCAACATCTGGCAATAGCAGGTGCCAGAGAGGGGCTTCTTGTACCAAAGAGCACTGTAGAGAGTTGGGGGTTGAGGCAAGGGTGGTGCAGGGCAGAGCTCTGAGTCCAGACATCCCGTGATTCCAGCTAGAGGGCTGAGGTCTAGGGGCTTTCCCCACAGGAGGAAAGGAGCCAAGTGGGGCTCTGGAGGAGTACCTGGGTGCCATGAGGTGTTCCTTAACAGGGACAGCCTTTGGAATGGCTGCAGGGATGCCAGGGGACCAGGGAGGCCTCAGAAGGGAGCCAGCTCAGCTTTATAGGCTGCTCAAGTGGGAAGTCTGGGGTCAGTGGTCCTAGAAGTCTGAGGCTGAGGAGTTTTCAGGACTGGGCCATGTGGGGCACCTGAGAGCCTGGATTCATGCCCACCCCCACCCAATGCCACGGGGTGTCATCCAGGGCTTTGTCCCATATATGGGGACATTCCTCACCAATCTCATCATGCTGGGCCCTGCCATGAAGGATTCTCTGGATATGAGTGAACCTGGGAGTCAAGGCAGTGTGGGAAAGGGACTTTTGGGAGTTTTGGGAGGAGAGGTCCCTCCCTGAGCACTGAGCTCTCAGCAGGGGACACACCATGTCTCCTGAGAGCCTCACAGCTGCCTTGGGAGCTGGGGTGCCTTGGCTTTCCTACAGACTAGGGAGTGGAGGCTGGGAATGAGCCTGCCATTTGTTTCACTGTCCTCTGAGGCAGCAGAGTCGCCTGTCTGCTAAGGTGCATGAGCTGTTGGCTGAGCTGGGCACAGCTTCTCCTCAGGTAAGACCATGAGGGGAGAATGAGTTAGGGCTGTTTCTAGGTCAGGAAGCCCCTGAGTGGCCGAGTAATCTTTAATGGCCAACAGTCTCTCCATCTGTCATCATAGAGGGTTGGGTTGGGAGGTCCCTCAGCCTCTGTCCAAGGTCCCCCTCCTCTGGGGCCCAGAAACCTGCTCAGGTCCAGGTTCTGGTATTTGTGCGACTTCTGGTGGGCAGTCCTTGTAGTGCAGGAAGAGGGAATGAGGAAAGCTGGTAAGAGCCTCAGGGACCCTTTCTGAGGGGCACTAGCTGCCATTAAGGGGAGACTGATCATCTTTGAAAAGAGGAGGAAGGTGAGCAGCTGTCGTACTCACCGTGGAGATGTGTGTTGTGGAAATGAGAGACCCACCTGGGCAGGACACACTCTGGCTCCATCCTCCTTCCTTAAAATTTGTGGGAAAAGGCTGAGTCATAGAGACGGGAGAGATCCCAAAACAGAGATTGCAGTGGTTGCAGGTGGGGTGGTAGTGGCCATGCCCCTGGGAGAGGCCCTCAAGGTAGGATGGTCCTTCCATCCAGCCACCACACCACCGAAGCAAGCTCAGTACCGGGAACAGCTCCCACTTCAGTGCCCAACACATGTGCAGCCCCTGCCTGAGCATCAAGGTCCCAGGCAACCAGGTCAGTGTGCAATTGGCTGCATCCTACAGCTCTAGTGTGGAGAAAATGAATATGAGCCTTGATCCAGTATGCCCTGAGGCCAGGGGAAGAAGGTAAATATTGGCCACTTCTCTCAGACAGCTCTGGCTCAATTGACCCTTCCCTTCTTGGTGCCAGCATTCACTCTTTCCAATCACTAAAAGGACCAAGAAGTCCCAGCTCCAGAATAAAGCTTTAGAGGACCCTCAGATCTAGACACAGGTCATAGCTCCTGCTTATTTCACTGTTCCTAAAGTCCCATGATTTAACCTCCCCGTAATTCCGGAGATCTCTGGTGTCAGGTCAACCTCTAGCCACACCTCCTCCTCCTGGCCTCCAGGAGCATCTCCTCTTCCTGCCTCCAGCAGCATCTCCTCATCATCATGAACTTCCACTTTGTCCCTTGAGTCCTGGCACCCCCCCCATGTGCTCCTTCTCAGGGGGGTTGCATCACAACTCCTCATTGCTACTCTACAACCAATGGGGGCATTGGTGCATCACACCATCAACCTGGACAAGAACAGCAGTAACAAGTAGAAGAGCATCCTAGTGAGCTGGGTGGACAGGGTAGCCCCATGGACACCCCCCATCAACCCTCTGTGGGTACCAAGTCACCCTAATGGCTTCCATAAAAAAGCCAGCTCTTGTTTAAATGGGAGCATGCTCATCCCTTGGAGGAGGCAGGGGGCCATGATACTACCCCACCAGACAAAGGAGGACACTAAGGGAGGCATCCTCAGTCTGGCCAATGTCAAAAGAGGATGCTTTGTTGGGGATGAGGACAATATGTCCACTGAGCTCCCTCCAACTCTGGGATGCTGATTCTGTAAGACTCAGAGTCCCCTTGTTCACTCCTGAAAAAGCAAAGACCCTCCCCTTTCCCTGTGTGATCTCATCCAGATGCTCTCTCCAGGATGCTCCTCTGACCACTAGTAGAGTCGTCTCCTCTCCGAGCCCACCAAGCCCTGGCCCACCTGAGAGCCACCCCTGCCTGTTCTTCCCTATAGTCCACACTTGCTTATGAGTCTGGGCTCAGAGGTACCTACATGGGGCACTTCTGCAAAGCACAGCTTTTGCAGCCAGCTTGCCCTGGATTCAAACCCTTATCTGGACCAAAGCCACAGGTGGGCCACATGACAGACAAGATCATGTCATCATTGCTCAGAAGCTCAGTTTCCTTGAATGCAAAATGGGGTCAATGACTCTGACCTCAGGAGTCAGTTAGGGATTAGAGCAGAGGAGGTGAAGGCACCTAAAGAGCTTGGACCTCAGGAGGCCTGCCTGGCTTAGTGAGCACAGCCCATGGACGAGGCCTCTGACCATCACCAGGAATGGTAGGAATGGCTGAGCCAGTGACTCTGAGACCCTGGATCATGGCTGGGCTTGGTCACCTTGAGCTGTTTGTGCTGGTTGCTCATCTGTAAAATGGGATGATTCACTAAGTACCAGGGGGCCTCCTTAACAACAGTAATTGTCCCCCAACACTCACTCAGCCCTGGGAGTGGGTCCCAATTCCTTGGGCTCCCTCACATCCACTCACACACAAGCTGAGGACAGGCTAGACATCCTGTTCAGGGATCTTGTCAACAAATATGGGAGGGGAGGTAGAAGAGGAAGAGGACGGGGTTGCCTTTCCTTCTCTTCTGCCGAGACTTACCTGCCTGCCTCCAAGTCCCCTGCTACTGGCTGTTCTCTGTGGGTGGCATCTGGGGACCTTGGCAGTGGGGGAGGTGGCAAATTATCTGCTATCCCCCACCCCTACCTCTTTTGCCCTTCTTTTCCAGGCTTTCCATGACCACCAAGACCAGCACAAGAATGGTCCCACCTGGCTGTGTTCTAGGTGCCCCCAAATTCCAAGGTTTGTGGGAGGCAAAGGGAGGGCTGGTAGCATATGATGATTGATAGTTCCTGCAAGCAGAGCCGTGGCTGCATCGCACATGTGTGTGCACTGAGTCAAGCTCACATGTGCCTCCACGTTGCCTGTAGTGACCACCAGGCATGACTGCCCCATGTGCATAGTCCACTTTGTCCACCTAGGTAGCATTAGGCCATAGGTGCATGTGCTTCTGGATCCTGCAGCAGGAGCAGTGTCCTGGAGCCCACCACTCACAGCTGCTTGGTGCCTGTGGGTGGGGCTTGGACTTGCCAGAGACTTTCCTGCCCACTCCTACCTGAGCACCAGAACTTGAATGGAACCTCGCAGCAAGGCAGGAACATTCAGCAGCATGGTGCTGTGCTAATGGTGGGAGCAGTGTCTGTGGTGGTGGCTGCCAAGCAGCCCCAAGGTGCAATGAGCCCCACCCCAGGATGGGTGGGTGGAATGGTGGCCCTGCCTAGAGCCCAGCAGCAGGTCACCAGTTGCAAGCAGTGAAGATTGCCCTGGGCAGGGGAGGAGTGGCCAAGCATGAGGTTGGGGGTAGTTTCCCAAATGAGTGCCCTGTCCTCCATCTCCTGGGGTGGGGTGATAGAGTACCAGCCAAACACCCACATCCCAACCCTATGGAGGCAACCAGGCCTCTCTGAGAGCACACTTACCCACTTCCATGTCCAACTACTTAGTATAAAATTTGTAAACAGAGACCCAGAGAGAGGGAGGGATTGACCCTGGGCTCAGAGGTGGGCATAGTCCAGAGGGTAAAATAGGGTTACAGCCTCCAAGCCAGGGCTCAACATCCTCCCATAGGGTTTCCTACACAGGCAGAAACTTCCAGAGGTTGTCTTAAGGCCAGGACCCAAGGGCAGCCTCAGACCACTTATCTGGTGGATTGCAGTCTGGGAAGATTCCTGGGCCAGGGTTTCTCCTAGAAGCAGGTGGTTCTTTTCCTCCTCCTCAAGCTCCAGCTCACAGGGAACCTTTAGGAACTTCTATATTTAAAAGTGAGGATGAGCCTAAGGGCTGCAGTTTCCTTAGGATCAGTGCTTTGGGTAACCTGTTGTTGCTCTCACCCCACTTGACTTAAGGAGACGGCATCAGGCCTGCTCTCAACTATTGCAGCATTTCCAGTTATGAGCCCTGAATTAATGAATGGACACTCAAGTGACAGCACCACAAGGGCCCTATCACCCAAGGCAAAAGAAAACTCTCCACTGACACCAAAACTCCCACTGAGACATCAAGAATCTTTAAAAAATTGACTAAAGGAGGATAATTTCTTCTTAGCACTGGTCTTTGCCAAAGCAACCCCAAATAGATGGTATTCAAGCTAAGGTGAGTCTTTGACCATCTGGGACCATGGGCCAGTATGCTCATACCATCCCTGCCCCATGAGTCAGGAGACTCAAACCAAGACCAGACCCTTTCATAGCTGCACCAACTTCAACTTGAACTTTCCCTGGTCTCAGCCAGAATGATGGTGGGAATTACCTCTGCCTGCAGAACAGTGGCCTGGTTTGTGGATGCACTAAGCCAGGGCATCCTTCCTTCAAGGAATGCCCCCATCCACCCAGGGCTGGAGGGCAGGATCAAGCATCATGTCACATCCAGGGCCAGACTTAGCTGCACCCATGGCTGGGATTCCAGCCATTCAGAGAAGGGCTTCCCAGGGCCATTGGGGCTACTGTGCTAACACTAGGAGTAGGTGGCATGACTTGCCTTGAGTTATTCATTAAATCCAGGCATGAGACTCACCAGGTTGGGGAGACCCCAACCTTGAGCCCAGGGACCTGTCACACATAGTGCAGAATATCCATATCTGTCCCTTTCTCACTCCTGTCCAATGTCTTGAGAGCCTCTCCATCCTCATCTTCCCCATAACCACACATCAGCTGCCCTTTCCCACCACCTGCCTTGGCAGAGCCAGAGAAGAGAGCTGGGGCCAGAAGCACACAAGGCCTCATGTGTCCTAATAGAGGGTTTCCTGATCAGGCCCCTGGTCCCCTAGAACATGCCCCCAGATGGCCTGGGGAGCCTGTTTAAAATGACAGGTGTCACAGCTGAAGCCCTCAAGGAGCTGCTTTGAGAACGATGGGGTGGAGCGTGGGAATATGCTGTGGGCAAGGAGCACTCCCCAGTGGCCCAACTCCAGGTCTGCCCCCTTGAGGAGACCAGTTTCCATGTCCTGCATGAGCACATGCTTATGCACTTGCGCATCCAACCAGTCAGGTGCCATGGGGAAACTGAGGCCCAGAGACATGCAGGAATGGCCTAGGGCCTCTGAGGTATGCAGATGACCAAGGGTACATTAGGGTCCCTCCTTTCTAGCCTGGGTGCCACCCTGCCCCCTGGTTTGCTGTCAGAATCAGGGCCCCTTAAAGCCAGGGTCCACTGCTCAGACTTTTCCCTTATGAGACAATTTTCCTTTTGGTCTCCCTGCAAGGCCCAGCACACAAGTGACATCACAGGAGTGGACAATGGGGTTGGGATTGGAGGAGGAGAGGACACCAAGACGGTGAGCAGGGGAAACTGAGGGAGGCAATGGAGGCAACTCTGCTGTTAGGCTGTGGCATCCACTCTTCTCACCCTGTCCATGGTCCCATACATGGGGACAGGGAGAGATGCCAAGCCGATGGGCAAGGGGATCCCCAAGGATCCAGGGGTCTGCACGACTGGTGCCATATCCAGGACAACCTTGAAATAACAGACCTGGGGTCAGAGGGGCTCTTGGCTTCTGGAAATGGGATGAACCCCTCCCTCGAGTGGAAGTAGACTCCAGGAGGGAGACCTCAGTCTCCTTCTCTATCTATTGGGGTGTTTAAAGTGTCTTCCCCACAAGGGGTCCACAGAGTCTGGGTACTGTCAGTTCACCCTGATCCTCCTTCAATGACCCACTGCTCTTCCAGGGGCCTAGGAGAGCCGCTGCCTTGAGGACAAGTCTGTTCACGTCTGTGGTTGTCCTGCCAGGAGCTGCAACAGCAACATGGTCCAGCAGGGGATAGGCAGCCATGGCACCAGCTGTGCCCACTGTGCCTGCTGCAGCCTCTGGACACTGGGAAGCATCATCCAGAGGTCGTTCAGGCCGGCCGCCTGCCTAAGATACAACATGCACCTCCTATCATTGGCTTCCATCTCCACAGTCTGAGCTGGGCAGAGGCTGGTAACAGGCCTCTGAGATCATCTCAGTTATTCATTCAGCAACTGTGCCCCAAACACTCACCCTGCACGAAGCTTTGCCCTCAATCCTGGGTGTGGAGTGAAAAGAACCCCTGTGGCCCCTACCCATCTGGAGCTCACTGTCTGGAAGGGGAAGTGGACAAAATCATGGAAGCAAACACAAGGGCAAAAAAAGAGCAAGTGGTACAGAGAAAGCCTAGTAGGGTGCTGCGAGGAGGGATCCAGCACCACCAGGTGGGAGGGCCAGGAAGGACACATTGAGGCCACTCTTACACTGAGACCAGAAGGAGGAGAGGAGCCAGCCCTGCACTCCTGTGGGAAGAGGGCTCCTGGGAGAAGGCACAGCAGGGGAAGAGGCAGAGGCACCTTGGCCAGAGAGGAGGTGGCTGCTGTGGGCAGAGCCACATCTGAAGCTCAGTTGGGGGAAGAAGCTGCTTCCCAGCTCAGCTGTGGTCATCAGCAGGATTCATATTGGGACGGGGATAGACAGAGAGGGAGAGTTCACTCACAAGAGAGAGGGGTGAAGACAGAAAGGCATTTTGTGTAAGTCTTAGGGGGGCATTCTGACATTTAGCCATTTTGTTGAGCAGCAAGTCCCTAAGCGAGGACTCACTCCAAGGGGGGATTTATGGACTGCTTGTACCTGGAAGCAGAGATGGCAGGGAAGCAGGGCACAGGCACCCCAGAGGAGGTTGAGAGCAGGCACTTCATTCGGACACTAAATACAATCAGAAGCCTCTGGAAGGTTTTGTGGCACAGCAACAGTGTCTGACTTTCATGTTATTTCAACCTCATCATGACACAGACAGAGACAGCAATCCAGGAGGGAAGGTGAGTTTCCAAAGATCTCACACCCCTACCCAGTGCTGTCTGAGTTGTATTCAGTGTTACGTGCATCCCCTTCCTGTTCTCTCCATGGCTATGTCTGTGTATTAGCTACGTGGGAAACAAGACCAGGGGGTTGGCAGTGTTTGCCCCACATTGACTCGATGATGTCCCCAGGAAGCAGATGCTAGAATGATTCCCACTGAATTGATAGGGAGACTTGGGAGGCCTCAGTGACTACTGTAATGTCAGAAAACTGAAAAGAAGAGGTAGCCAGGTCCAAACCCAGCTGGGTCTCCTCTGAACTGGGGCCTGAGCTGCACACGGGCTGTCCAGGAAGCTGGGGGATGGGGGTGGGGGCATGTTGGCAGTACAGTGTCCAGTTAACAAGATGGTCTAGATGAGAGGAAGGACAGACAGCCATGCAAAGGGACGTCCATGGAGCTCTTACTGTTGAGGGGGCCCAGGTACGGGGTCCTAAGGAAGTGACCTCACTTCCTTGGTGACAGGCCCAACAGAACTTGGAACCCTCGTAACCAGGCACCCAGATTCGAAAGGCAACCTCCTACTGGATCACTTGGCAGGAGACTGTTGAGAGCGCAACATGTTCTCTTCCTGTTTTTCTAGATCTCGAGGCTCCAGCCTTCACCAAACCAGGACTAAGTCCCATTCCCATGGCTTCCTATGTTGGCTGAGGCCTCAGCCGCAAAGTGCCAGGCCATTGACCAGGAGGTCCCAGAAGGTAACCTGGGAGTGGGGAGAACCCCCGGGCCTGTGTGCCACCCTCTTGGAGGATGAGCTGTGTGAAGTCAGCCCTGAGGGCAGGTAGAGCCTGGAAGGGATTGAAGGGGTAGGGGGATCCACAGGAGCAAAAGCAGCCACTGGCCCCCGTCCCATATCGCAAGGCCACCCAGGCCTCAGCAGTGCCTCTTCCTTCTCTCCATCCCCAGGAACGCCAGATGATCGTTGAGCTCCAGCAGCTCCAGGCGGGCTGCTACTGTGACGTCCTTGTGCCCAATGGACAATTTGGGGCCTGGTTTGGGGCCGTGGAGCAGCTCAGTGAGAATGACAGGTGAGGCTAAGAAAGAATCAGGCCACGGTAGGTTCGGATCAACCTGGTGGCTCCCGGGTCCGCATAGGACCTGTTGCCTGAAGACATCTGGGGCACGCGAATGCCAACTCCTGTGTGGACACTGGGAGGGATACATGAGGTGTGGCTCCAGAAACCTCACAGCTGCTACTCTTTCCTGTAGCTACCAGCTGTCTCGGGAGCCAGAGCCCCCATCTCAGACGGCCAGTAAGAGCTTCAAGGCTGAACACCTACCTGAAAGCATCAAGCATTGGAGCAAAAAGTGAGTTCCCTGTCCGGCGTGGGCAAGTGTGGGCTGGCTTTGAACTCAGGGAACCTTCAGGGTAAACATGGGCTCGGGGAGCCTGACAGTTTAGCCCTGGGATCCCAGCTCCACTTGTGACCAACCCTGTGAATGCAGTGAGTCAACCCATTACTGGGCCTGTTTCCTCTTCTGAGAAATGGAGTGAGGCTGCCTGATTCCTAAGGCAGTTGGAACCCACTGGACACTATTGATGAACCCAGCACTTAGCAGGAGGGATTGGTAGCTATGCAGGGAATTGTTTGCATCCCAGGGGAAGCCCCCAAGGTAAGTCGAACCATTCATCCAGCCACCAGGCCCCCGAGTCCAGTGGTAGCAGCATCACCCACTCCAGTGTCCAGCTCCAGTGTAGCCATGACTTCAGCAGCAGGGATGCAGCTGACTCACCTCCCATACACCTGGCCAGTGACTCAAGCTTGAAGATGGAGATCCACCTGGACCATGTCCCAGAGTACAAAGATGGCCAGGAAAAGGTGACTGCCCACCTCTTCTCCCTGTTGGGCCTCACCCTCCCTGTCCCACTCCTGTGCCTGCTTGGCCCTCTTGCATCCACAAAAGGGTTGAGGATTGTTGGTTCCGAAAGGACTTCTAGAGCTTCCTGGAGAGCTTCTAGAGCATCCCTGGGGTGCCCTGAGCCTCCAGGCCTTCTGCTGATCTTGCTCTCCCCTGTCACAGAACACCTCCATTATCACATCAGCATCCGGAGAAATGTCCTCTGCCTGCTCCTCCATCACACCCGGGGCCACCCTGGCCAACCATGAGCGCCGTGTCTCAGGGCAGCTCTATAAACGACATTGGGGCCTTGGTCGCATCGTCCATGTCAGCCTGTATGAGGGCAAGAGAAAGGACAAGAGCATCCTGGTGAGCCGGGCGTGCCACCATCCCCTGGGGCCCTTCGGGTTCAGGCAGTAGACACATAAGGAGTATGTGACATGTTCCCTCCCTGCCATCATGCAGCACACTGCCTAGTGGGTGGGGAACGACAGACAGCCACCTCCAGAGGCAGGAAGAGCATGCATTCGATGGTGGTCAGGGCTCAGGACGGTGAATGTAAAGACTAAGGCTGGTCTGCTGAGCAGTGACAGCCTGGGAAGAGCTTGCTGAGGTGGTCCCAGAGAAGAGGAGGGAGGGGACAGCATGACAGACCCAAGGAGGACATGTGCTTGGCCAGCCTGAGGAGTAGTCGGGAGGCCAGGGCTGAAGAAGCAGGGACAAGTGGAAGAGGTGAGGTCAGAGAGGATTGGGAGCTGGGTCCCATGAGGCCCTGTAGCTGCTGGATGGAGCTTGACTTTCTCAGGGGAAGATGGAGCCACTGGAGGGTCACAGCAGAACAGGGACAGCAAGTGACCTTTGGCCTCAAATTGGAGGTTGTGCCGGTGTGGAGACAGTGGCCAGTGAGGGGCTGCTACCACAATACAAAGGGAAGGATGGGCTCTGCGCCAGGACAGTGGTCCTGAAGGTGTGAGCAGGGACCAGATCCTGGATGGGATGTGCTGATGGAGCCACCCCAAGCCCCACTGCACAGAGGCTGGCTCAGCTGCATGTTACACACCTGCACTGCTGTGTGGCCTGGAACCGGTGTGGTTTTACTAAGCTTCACTTGTTCAACCCTTGACTTGAGCCCTGCCCCTAGCTTGGTCCTCGTGGTCAAGGCCACTGGGGGCCTAGACCTTGCTGACCACAGCTGCATCTTGAGTCCAGGGCAGTCCTGCTATACCATAGCTTCTTGTCCAGCCCCTTCTCTTCTATGACATTTGGGGTCAGAGTAGATGCTGTGTGCTCTGGCCTGGGTGTTCACTGTTACTGGAAGTGTCCTGGAGGGGCAGGGGTAGGGCAGGGGCAGGGCAGGGGCACTCCCCTAGGGCAAGCCATTTCCCATGATTGGGAGGCAGGAGGTGACAGAGAGAGGCCCAGGTTTCAATCCTCATTCCCCACCCACTGCTTTGTGCCCAGGGCCCTGGGAGCCCAAACCATTGTGAAGGCCAAGAAACCAGAGGACAGGCTTAAGTCTAGAGAGCAGGGGTTTGGACCCACACAGGGAAACACCCTCAAGACAAAGGTGTGGGTTCCTGTAGGAGGTGGGTAAGGAATGATTGGAAAATACCCCCTCATTCCACGGAGGTCTCCCTGTGGGTGCAAGAGAAGACCGGAGGCCCCGATAAACCCTGGCCTGGCCAGAGGTGGATCCACAGGGTCTCTGGCAGCTGCACTGTGGGGAGCTGACTCCAGGACACAGGCCTTCAGAGCCTGTCCCTTGATCCACCACAGGTGACCAGCCAAGACAGGGTTCCAGCCGTGATCCGCAAGGTGCTGAAAGAACACAACCTGGATAAAGAGAAGCCTGAGGACTACAAGCTGGTGCAGATTATTTCAGAGGATCGAAGTAAGTCAGGAGGCGAGTTGGAGAGGGTGGTGTTGGAAGGGCTAGGTGTGAGTCACATCCACAGCCTGGAGATCCGAGGTCCTCTGGTCCCAGTGTGCCTGCCAGCAGGGTGGGAAGGCACGCTGTCCTCCAACCAAGCTGCCCAGGGCATCCCTAAGTGCCCACAGCATCTTCTCCCAACCTGCTCCCTCTCCCTTGTGTACCCTTTCCTGGACATGACCCAGGCATTAGGAAACCAAGTTCAAAGCTAACAGCAGTGAGGTACCCAGAGAAAGGGCTTTTAACCTTGGTCCCTCAGCAAGATGCCCATGCAGAGGGGCTCAACTTGAAGGGCATCCTCTGGACAAGAGGGGGTGACTGCGCCTCTAAAAGCACCATGACTGGTGGACAAAGGCACCAAATATGTTCCAGGCCCTGCCTTTATGACACGAAAACTAGACAAAATCTTCTTGATCCCCTTGGGAGTCTCTAAGGAGCCACTTCACTATTCTAGAAAGTGGGAAAGTGAAAGTATCCAGAAGAAGAGCACAGACCCAGAGCCAGGTTTCCTGGCTCTAAATATTTAGATCAGTTACTCAAGCACCTGGGCCTGCTTCTCATCTCCGAAGGGGAGAGAAAATGAAGTAATGAATGTGCCCATAGTATGGCTGTGTACAATGAGGCAAACTGTATTCTTCTCAGTGAGCCGATCCCCTCTCCCAGCCATTAGCCCAGGCAAATTAAAATGATTCTCACCATTCCTAGAAGTAGGTTCTAAATGCTCTCTCATCTTTTGAATGAGAAATTGGAACTGAGAGGTGTGAAATAAGGGCTGGATACATTACAGAACAGGATGCCTGAGGATCAGAGAGGGTAAGAAAGGAAATCACATCACTGAGGCTGGAGCAGGAATTCCACCCCAGTGTTTCTTGTGAGCTAGGTCTAGGCCAGGAAAACAGGGGGAAAATAGGATCAACATTTTAGTACCTTCAGGAACCCTGCTCAGGAGGCCTGGCCCAGATGGTCTTTGCTGGGCCTCAGTAGTCTTAGCCTGGGTAGTGCTGGATTCGGTGTCATGCATTGGGGTCTAGAAAGCCAATTTCCCACCCCAAGATCCCAGGCAGTGAAGGCGGCAGGGCCAGGGGTGCGGGAGTAGATGACCTCTTGGCAGCTCCATTCTGAGGTTGCCAATTAGGAGTCACAGTCACTTTGTAGACAAGGCTCCCTCATTCTTAGCTGTACCTCTGCAGAGTCTTTCCCTGAGGCAGGTATCATTCTGAGGGCTCCTTTTAGATCCTGCAGCTGGGTTGGGGGATTCAGATTCCTGGCTCAGGACTGCTCTCATAAGGCCACAAAGGGTTGGGATATCCTGGGGTCCTACAGAGCACAGCTGACCATCCTTCTGCTCCACCCCCAGTGCTGCAGATCCCGAACAATGCAAAAGTGTTTTACGCTATGGATCCCAGGGCTCATCACCACTTTCTTCT
>JAKSZT010053855.1:12843-43654 GCA_026826555.1 Tolypeutes matacus | reverse complement strand
TTCTATGTAAAAAGACAGAAGCCACTTTATGGGGTTATTGGGAGGATTTGATGATCTAATGCATGCAATGTGCTGAACACAGAGCCTGGCACAACACAGTAACTCTTTCCTACCCAGCAGGCTGGCTAATGCAGAGGGCCCGTGCTAGGCTCCAGGGCAGGGAATGACTGGAAAAGGCAGGTGGCAGCGAGTCAGTAATGTCATGAATGACACTCTAAGGACTTTGGAATTTATCCTACAGACTTCTAAAAAGGGGTTGGGTGGGTATAGATAGAATGGCGTGACCCAAAATGTGAATAAAGGAACTGTCAGAAAAGCAGGGGTGGAAAATGTGGGTGCTGAGTAAGACACAAGTAAGGGTGGGAGAATGGATCAAGAAGCAGCAAGTGATTGACCACAGGAAGTGCCAGAGGTGATGGAGAAGGAAGTTTGGGGACAAGCTGCTACATTTAGAAATTAAGAGATTCTGCTTCTGTTGTTGGAAAATGGATTGGAAGTCAGGGGAGGAGAGAAAGAGGGAGCACCATGAAGTTACACCCCCCCAATCCATACCAACTGTGAGCATTCCATGTGTCAAACACATAGAGTCATCATTGAGCCACTTTTCCTTTTCACATTCAAGGAAAGTCCTGACTGCCATGTATTTGCTTAACTCCATTCTCTCCAACAAAAATACCCTTGTCCTGGGCTCAGATCCCTAAGAAAATTCGCCCCCTGCTACATGTTTGACATATTTGAAAAATAATGAAAATCATAATATGAATCTGAAAGCAGCATCGCAATCTCTACGTCAGCATGGGAAATCTTTAAATAAACTGAACTAAAAAGGCTTTTATGTTTTGCCAAAGACCAAGCTCTCCTCCTCAAGTTGCAGGCTACTCTTTACACTTCCAGATCCAAAGTACAAACTCTTAAAGCTGAGACTCTGGCCCGATGTTCTTCACATGTTTGTTCATGAAGGAACGAGATGAAAGATCTCTTACCTAAAAATGCCTCCAAAAATGGGATCAATTTGGTCATAAATAAGCTGAGTGATGGCTTCATTCACATCTATTCTTGCAAGAGTCCTGGAGGCATAGATGCCATTCTTCAGGCAGATGGCTTTCAGAGTCTCTTGAAAGCCGTGATTTCCTTTTCTCCTCTAGAAAATTAGACAATAAATTAGTAGGTTTCCTAGGCATTAACTAGAATGTTACAGGATGGGAACTGCATTGCTTTTAGCCAAAGGCTGTTACCAAGAATCCCAGGAAAGAGTAGAGACAACATGATCTGCAAACATGTTATAAGCTGGACAGGAGGACAGCAATCACTCCTCCAAGGTGGCTAGATGCTGCTGCCCTGAGCTTCCAAAGCATGTGCTCACTTTTATCACATCCTTCTCATACAATTTTATATCAGACTCCCATTCCAGATCAAAAGCTTGTGGAGATAAGGGAAAATGTCTCATCCATTTTTATGTCCTCAACATCTGGCAGTGGCAATCATTAGTGTTCAATAAATATTTGTTAAAGAAGCAATTATTGAATGAATGAATGAATGAATGAATGAAAATGTGCTATGACTCTACTATGAGTATATGTCTTGGATTTTCCAAGGATAATCCAAATTTTGTATACATTTTGTTAAATACTAATGAAATGATACTTTATTTTTTTTTATTTTTGTGAGATTTTTCCCCAGGGAAATAAATTGGTAAATCAGAGGAAAAAATATTACAAAGGTAGAGGAGCTTTAAGAGACTTTAAGAAATTTTACTCAGATGGTGATCCTTAGTAAAGAGCATAAAAATACCTTTGAATTGAACAAAATTTCACTAGACATTTTTGTAACCAATAATCAGTGTTTCAAGGGAATATGTTTTAAGTGAATGACAGCTCAGCATGATACAATTGGGGGCATAACTTGTGCTCTTTTCACTTCATATTACATGAGCATTTTCCTATGTCAGTATAAATACCTAAAAATCATTTTAATAATCACATAATATATCATATGAACATGTAAGTATTTTACCATTCTCTTACTATTTGACATTTAGGTTATTCTCCTATAGGTAATGATAAGATGTAAGTATATCAATGTTTGCCCAAATTTGTGACCATAAAGAAAAATTGTTTGTAAGGTAGAAATACCTTGAATATGTTTTTAGTCACAGAAAAAGAAGTAAAAAAAAGAAGAAGAAAAAGAAGGGCTGATACAAGAAGGGACAATTGATGAGATAAAGTCCACGTGAAAGCCTAAAGATGGCTGATATTTCTTCTTCCTTTCCAAAGCAAATTGTCTAGAAGGAATGGTCTCCACTTTGTGCCTTCACCTTATCAGCCCTCTTTCAGTGATTAAATTTTTATGATATGGGTTCTTCTATAATTGTCCAGAAACAGATCTCTTCAGGGTCACTTAGTTATTTATTGCTACAAAACAAATTATACCAACTTTGGTGGGTAAAACAATGACAGTAAGCATTTATTATCCCTCAGAGTCTCTGTGGGGCAGGAAGGAGGGTGGGGCTCAACTAGCTGGTTCTGGCTCAGGGTTTCTCATGAGGTTCAACCAGGTGTCAGCTGGAGCTCGGGTCATCTGAGTAGGGCTGGAGGATCTGCTTCCAAGGCGGCTCACCACCTGGCTGGCAAGTTGATGCTGGCAGTTGGTGGGAGGCCTCAGCTACTCTGCACATGGGCCTCTCCACAGAGCTGCTTGGCTTCAGCACACATTGAGGCTGGCATGCTCCTGAGCAAGTGAATTTGAAGAACTCCATTGCAGACAACCTTTTCACATATTTTTCATTACTAGTCTTCCAGCTTTCCAACTCTAAAAATACCTACAACCTAACTAGCTATATACTACTCCCAGGGCTACAGACATCTGTATTGCCCTTGCCACATGCACCAGTGTTGTCCATCACCCCTTAGTTCTTTAGAGATCTTTCTAATATTTTACCCCTTAGTCTTAGATAAATTCTACCTTGTACTTACATTTTCATTCCTCATAAACCACATACAACTAATTTTAAAATCTGTATATCAAATGAGTGGTTACAAGCAGCTTTCAAGATGCAATTTGATCGATCCTTATATCAACCCTACAAAATAGGTAGGGGAAGTCGTTAGCACCGCTGTTTTACCAAAGAAAAAGTTGATAGGTTTCAGAGCCTCTGCTCTGTCTATTCAAGCCTTCTCTCTGCTCCTCTGTGTGCTAACTTCCCAGGCTCCAGCATTAAAACTCTCTCCAATGTGGTATCTCCTACTGATGTGGCCCAGTCAAGACTTAATCATTATTTAATCAAGTAAAAGTGAAACCTCTGAATCCAATAATCTAATATGCTTAGGGGGACAGACTAGTTTACAAACATAACCCAATATGTATTTTTGGAATTCATAAACAATATCAAACTGCCACAACTCCTTATGCAATTTACATCCTATCAGGGAGACAGAAAATAAACAATGAAGAAGCAAATTATCTGGTATGGGAAAAAGTTATGGATAAAAGGAAAAGAAGAGCCAGATAAGAGGGGGAGAGAGAGCATAGCAAGAAGAGAGAGAAGCAGGCAGTACAATTGTAATTTTAAATAGGGATTAGCATAGGCCTTATTGAGAAAGTGATTGTTGAGCAATTACTTGATATGAGATCTCTGGGGCAAGAGAAATTCAGGCGGAGGGAGTAGTTAGTGCAAAGGCCCTAGGGTGAAAGGATGCCTGGTGTACTCAAGGAAAGTGAGGACGCCAGTGTGAATGGGGCTGTGAGAGGAAGAGTAATAGATGTCAGAGAAGTGATGGGGTAGGGGGTGGGGGGCAATCTAGCTCATGTAAGACCTTGTAGACCATGGTAAAGCCTTGGCGTTTTACTCTAAGTAACATGCAGAGCCCCTGGAGAATTTGAGCAGAGGAATGATATGATAAGGATTATAATTTAAAAGTACCTGTATTTGTTGTGTTGCAAAGAGACTGTAGAGGGGATGGGTAAAGCAGGGAGATGAGTTAGGTGGCAATTATAACCAATCCAATGGTTCCCAAATTTGATGCACCTTAGAATCACCTGGAGAGGACTGAAAACGCCTGGTGCCCAGGTCACACTCCATAACAATTAAATCAGAATATCAAGAGGTGGGAGCCAGACTTTAGTTTTTAAAGATCCTCAGGTGATTCCAAGGTGCAGCAAAGTTTGGGAACCACTAAACAAAGTCAGAGATGGTGGTGACTCAAGTCAGAGATGGGAAATGGTAAGAAGTCTCCAGATTCTGAAGATATTTTGAAGATTTCAACATGATTTCCTGATGGATTAGATGTGGGGTATGAGAGAGACTTTGCTAGGGGTGGCACCAAAGCTTTTGATCTGAGAGATGGAACCATGTAGCTGCCCTTAGCTGAAATGGAGAAGGCTGTGGGCAGAACAGGGTTGCAGAGGCTGTCTCAGAAGGTCTGTTTTGGACATGATGTGTTTGGGCTGCTTAGTGAGTGGTCAGACATGAGAGAGGCTGGGACTGGACATAGAAATTTGAGAGTTAGCGGCAAACAAGTGAAACTTAAAGGTATGGAACAGGATGAGTGTGAATATGAAAGGGAAGAGACCAAAGACTAGGCCTTGGGGTATTCTATTCTTAACAGGTTTGAAAGAGGAGGAGGAACTGACAGAGGAGTCCAGGAGTCACCGCTAGGGAGGTGGGAAGAAAAACAGGAGAATGTGACTTCATGGAAACTGAGGAAGAAAGGATGTCAATGAGGAGGGAATGATGAACTCGGTCAACTGTTGCTGATGGGCCAAGCAAGATGAAGGTTGAAATTTGTTTAGGATCATTGGTGACTTTCACTAGAGAAGTTTTGTTGAAATGGTAAGTGTGAAGGCTTGACTAGAGTAGGTTTATGATAGATTGAGAGGAGAGGAATTGGATACGTTGAGCCTAGACTAGTCTTTTGAGGAACTTTGTCAAAAAGAAATAGAGAGGAATGGGGAAGGTAGGGTCAAGAAGAGTTTTGTTTTGTTTTACTTTAAATTTTACTTTTTAAACTATATATATTTTTTAGTTTTCCACAACACACATTGTCTTGTATATTAGTCAGGGTTCTCTAGGTAAATAGAACTGACAGGATATGTATCGATATTTAGGGATATATAATATGTATGTATCTGGAAAGAAATATTTTTAATAAGAATTGTCCAAATTCCCTAGGATAGGTCATGAGTCTCACTAAAGGTGAAGTTGAATTCCCTGGGAGAAGCAGGCTGGCTGATAGAGAGAAATTCTTATTTCTGACTGCTGAAATCTTCAGTTCTGCTTTAAGGCCTCCATCTCTTTGGATGAGGAGACTCCCCTCATTACTGAAAGCAATCTCCCTTGATGAGTGTAGATGCAGTGAGCTGTAGATGCAGTCATCCATAAATGCAATCAACTGACTCATGAGTTAAATCCATGTACAAAGTATGCTCATAGTAACAATCATGCCAGTGTTTGCTTGACCAAACCACTGGACTTTGTAACCTAGCTGTGCTGACAGACGACATTAACCATCACATTTTGTAATGAGGAAAATTCTTCACAGAGTCTTAATAAGGAAACCAGACTCCAATTCTTTGTTTCCTCAACTGTGAAATGGGGCTAGGACTAGGACTTTCCTCACTAGGCTTATTAACCATTTAATGTTCTGTGACAAGTGTCATTGAGAACCTTCTAGATAGCAGGTATTGAGGACATGGAGACATGTGCCCTGTCCTTGGTGTAGACAGGTGTTTCCACAAGCAATTAAAATAAAAAATGTCACATACAATGGTGGAGAAATGGGCAAGTTTCTGAAGAAGGTAGAGAAGGCACCGTAACACTTCCTGGGGGACATGTCTCCATGAAATGGTGATGGGATGGAGTTGGACAGAATGGGGGCCATGGAATTCTAAGTACTGTAACAGGATAGAAAGACATGGAAGGGCAAGAGAATATAGCATTTAGGGACTGGCAAGAAATCACTGGGGCTGGGCACAGAGTCTGCAGAGCTCACCTTATAGGGGAGAAGCCAAAGGGGTGACACCTAGTTCAGAAGTTCCTTGTGCATACAACTAAAGAGCTAGGATTCTGGGGTTCCCTGCTTTGGTTGCACATTAGAATCTCTGTGGAATTGCTCATGAATACCAGTGGCCAGGCCTTCTCCAGGTTCACTGAAACCAGAATCCCCGAGACAGGGACCAGCCCGGACAGTAGGGGCATTTTATATGTTTAAAGTTTCTGAAGGGAGTCTAGAAAACTACCCATGTATGGGCAATGCTGAACTACCTGAGGCTTTCAACAGGGCACAGATCTTTAGAGATTTGTGTTACAGAATGAAAACTAGAAATATTTAAGTTTGACAAGAGGTAAGCATCAGAGTGGCTGCACCATCTTACATTCCCACCAGCAATGTATGACAGAATCTAGTTTCCAAGCATCTTCACCAGGATTTGCTGTTGTCACTACTTTTTTTTTTTTTCCACAAATCAATTTTATTAATACATATTAATAAAGTACAAAAGCGTCCAGAGTGTACAATCAATGGTATTTGTTGTAATCACATACTTTCATCACATCAATCATTATTGGAGCATTTTCATTATTCCAATAATGATAATCATAAAAAACAGACCAAAAAAAAAAAACCTCATCACCTCACAGTCACTCTATGCTTCCTCTGTACATAGGTGCCATTCTGTTTCTATCTCTCTATATATTTATAAACTATACAGTTTATAAATAGATATTTATATTTTGTCAAACTCTTATATATGCAATATTACCCATATTTCTATTCCACATGATATTTCACTAATATTATATAGTCCTTTGTTACATTTTTTTAGCTTTTCTTCTAGCAATATACGAGACCTTAGACGTTCCCTTTCAACCACTATCATACCCGTAATAGCTCTGCTATTTACAAACACTGTGATGTGCTTCCACGATTTCTATTCATTTCCAAAGATTTACAAGCAACCTTTTCACCAATTCTGCACAGATTAACCCTCAGCTTTCTGTTCTCTACCCTCATTCTATTTTCTGGTGACCTATAGTCTAATTATTAACTCCATCAGTTTACACAATATATTTAGTTCATAATAGCACATGCAGTAGTTGTCCTTTTGTGTCTGGCTTGTTTCACTTAAGAATATATTAATAGTTAACTGTTGAAGCAAAGAAACAACCAGTAGAGGTCTCCCTAAGCGTGTGTGACATGAATATAATAAGTATGTGTGAATTTGCCCAGGCAGATAAGTAGAAGATCCCACATTAACAATAGTGTTTGCCTTAATTTTCTTTATTTTGAACTTTCTATTGGTATTTCTATGGTTTTCTTATGTATGAGGTCCATGATGCCAAAAGTTCAAAGCAATGTTTAAGGCCACAGTCTAAATATTCATCTTCAATTCTCCCCACATTTTGACTTCTTTGTTTTCTGAATCTCCACTTTGCACTAAAAACATGTCTAGAGTTTCTAAAGGTTATCCTGATAATGACTGTCTTCGTTTGAAGGTAACACACTACCTGAAAATGAAGGCACAAAGAATAATAGCCTTTTCCCTGAGTTTAACATGATTCCCAGGGTTGCCAGACAGAGCAGAGTGGAGCAAATGTTTGATGTTTTACTGTTGCTGTTTGTAACATAGGTATAAAAATAAAGTCCCAGAAAGAGTTATTTAAAACTATATGACCCTCATTTCTACATCAAGCAGTCCAAAGTTGTTTTATTTTTAGTGAATTTAATTTTGGTAAATTTTGAGATTTTTAAAATCAAGAATCAGTTTATATTTATCATCTCCTATCATCCATCCATCCTGTCAATGTCTTATATTTCAGTGCCTGGGAAACAGCCTTTGGGGTCCCTTGGGGCTGGGACATTTTTGCTAACTCCCCATTCCTGAAATGTGGGGTTCACATACTGACTTCCTTCCAAAGAGTAGTTTGGAAAGGGTGGGGGATGGTAACGTTACAGTGCCGAAACCTGGTAAATACCACCTCAGCAGGTAAGCCAGATTCATCTCAATCACCTTCCCCTCAAGGAGAGGAGGCTGCAGAATAGATACTACAATATATTCATAAGGAAACATGACTATATTTGACTGTTTGTAGAAATAGGGCAGTATGGGATGGAAGATGCCAAACTCATGTACAATTCAAGTTTACATAAAAAGGTAAATTAGCACAAGTCAATATCAGAGGAAGGAGATTACCGTAAATAGCCCTGTGATGGCAAGGCAGTCTCACTCCTGCTGGTGTGAATGTGGCTTTGTGGCTGTGGCCGTGAGACACTATATACCTCAGTTGCTTCCGAACATCTGTACCAAGGTGAGAGAGCTGCTACCATCTCCTTTGCGGATTCTTGAAGCTGAAGCAGGAAAAGTGGGTTTTTTGCTCAGTGACATCTAGTAAGTTGTTTCTCTTATTTAGTCTATACTGTAACTTGTGGTTGATTTTTTTAGAAATAGACTTTTGTTTTGAGAAGTTTAGATTCACAGAAAAGTTGAGAAGATGATACAGAAAGTTCCTGTATAACTGGCACCCAGTTTCCCCTATCATTAACATCTTACCTTGGTTAATGGTACATTTGCTTCAATTAACAAACCAATATTGATACATTATTATTAAGTAAAGTCCCTGGTTTACTCAGACTGCCTTTGTTTTAACCTAATGTCTTTTTCCTGATCCAGTATCCTATCTAAGATGCCACATTACATATAGTTGTCATGTCTGCTAATTTCCTCTATGTTATGACAGTTTCAGATTTTCCTTGTTTTTAATGACCTTGACAGTTTTGAGGAATACTTGTCAGGGATTTTGTAGGATGAAGATGGCCCTATTGGAATTTGTCTCATGTTTTTCTCATGATTAGTCAGAGGTTATGGGTTTGGAGGAGGAAGATTAATGAGTTAAAATGCCGTTTTCATCATACATCACCAGTACGTACTAGCATCATGATTTATGACTGTTGATGTTGTTGATCTTGATCACCTGGTTGAGGTGGTGCTTGGCAGGCTTCTCCCTGTAAACTTACTATTCCCTCCTCCTTTCCAAACTGTACTCTTTGGAAGGAAGTCACTATGCAAAACCCACATTTAAGGAGTGGGGAGTGACAGCCCCCTTCCTTTAGGGTGGAGTATCTACATACATTACTTGGAATTCTTCTGCAAAAGAGATTTGTCTCTTTTCCCCTGGCTGATATTATTAAAGAAGTGATTTCTTGGGGGAAAGCAAATGTTACTTTCCTGCTTGTGTTTGTTAAAATGAATTTGGAGGCTATGTAAAGGCAAATGGACTAGAAATCTGGAGAATCAGGTTTTAGTTTTCATTTTACTTATCAGTATGATCTTAGGCAGTTACTAATCATTCTTCTCAAAAAAAAAAAAAAAAAAGGCATTTATTTCAGGCATTGCTGGGTGAGGTGTCCATTCCCAATAACGAGGAACATGTCATCTCATGCATCATTAACTTTGGCAAACTTCGGGGGGCAATATGAGAAGATTCAAATCATTTTGTTAGAACCTGATATAGTGCTGTATGAAAATATCTATAATTTATACTTAACTTACTCACCTGGGGGAGAAGACTGGAGAGAATGAAGTCATCCTATTGTCTCTTCTACTGGGTCTGTCTGTGGCCAGGCTTCTGAAGTTGAACACGTTAGCTGATGTGTAGTGCAGTAAACATACCTCTTTTTCTTTGCATCATTGAATACCCCTGTTTTACCTTTTGCTTTTGAGCTAAGGTAGTTAAATTGCTCTTTTGGGACATACCTTATTTGGAAGAGTACAGAAATGGCCCAAAAGGTCACTGGAAATTGTTGTCAACTCCCAAGTCACTAAAATCTAAATCTTAAACTTAAAAAAAAGAAAGGAAACCCTAAATGTCATCAACATTCCATCATTTTATTTAGAATTTCCTCTTTGTCCCTATTTCATTCTTCAGCCTATCCCTTGTAGGAAGGGGGGGAGATTTTACCAAACACTTTTTAAGAAAGATGACATATAATCTTCAAATCGATTCTTCAACAGAGTCAAGAATGCGAATCAATATATCAGTTAAGGTGGCATCTGTTTTCCCCCAAACTAAATAGAGCTCATTTGAGTGAATACTAGTTTTTACTTCTAGTTTAAGTGCTTTCACCCAATGTGCTAAAAATAAATAATATTTGTATAGATGCTTAAGCATCTATCGAACCTTACTTTTTTAAATAGTATTTTGCATGCATTATCATATTTAATCCTCACAATGAAGTCCTGATGTTGGTATTTTTATCATTTTCAATTTGTATGTGGAAAAACTGAGGCAAAGAGAGAGTAGGTAATTTGTTCAGTGCTACATTGAGGTATTGGAGCAGTACCTAAAATCCAGACATTCTGACTCCAAATCCTGAGTTCTACTACACCACTCCCTGGACTATAAGCCCATGGGGGTAGACCCCTTGCCCATTTTGTTCCCTGCTATATCCCCAACATTCAGAATGCCTGGCAAATAATAGGTACTTATCAAATATTTGTTGAATGAATGAATGAATATAATCCCTAACATTATTAAATTATCCTACCATCAAAGATATATTTAAAAGGTACACTTCATTCATTCAACAAATATTTGTTAAGTGTTTTCTATGTACCAAGTGCTTTCAACATTTATTAAAAGTAGGTGATAAACCAATGCTAATGGGTAAAACACCCTTTAAAGAAACTTTGCTAATTCAAACACATTATTTTTTGCTCTTAGTGCTGCATTGGGGAGGAAATTAAAGGAAAATGAGAATACTGTTGGGAAGGGTTAATGATATGGGCCAAGATAGGGTGAAATGAGCTTCTGACTAAAGGAGAAGTGGTAGGGTAAAAGAACAGAACATTGGGAATTCTTAACAAACCCATGCAATTCTGCATTAGATGAAGAACAAATGCTGTGAAAGTGTACGATTCTAATTCTGTCTTTTAAATTTTTGTTTTGTTTTGCTTCTCAGGGCATCTAAGAGTTTGCAGGCAGTAGCCTCACTTTTGAGTCCCTAAGTATAATTTTATTAAGTTGCTACTCTCCTTCCTAGCAACAGCCCTCACTCTTATGACATGACTTTCTTATACATTTGAGAGAGCACCTCATTTGGTGCCACTGCTCCTCACCTTCTGCCACTCCCAATCTCCACAGGGTTTGCTTAAATACTTCCTAGCAGAAGCTGGTTGGTGTAATGAGAAGAGCTCTGAACTTGGAGTCTGGAAGCCTGAGCTTGGGTCCTGATTACCAGGACATTATTATGTGGCCTTGGGCAAGTTCCTTCCTCTCTCTGTTTCAGGGCCCACATCACTAGTATTCTTTTTTTTATTTCATTGTATGCAGTAGTCCTAGCATAGGACTAACTATAACATTTGTGCCATCTCTGTTATTTGACTTTAAGAAGAAACACAATAAGCACAAACACAAACAGAAGAAAGTGAAAGAGCAAGAGTAACTGTCCAAAGAAACACTTTTTAAATAGGAAACCAGTTCTGTTCAACATTCCCATATCTGGCTAAAGATGCAGAGTCTCATTTAAAAGATGCTATTCTTAGGCTCAGTGCATAGGAATGTAAATAAGTACTAATAGCAAAATTTAAGGGCTAACCACACAGTTGAAAGAGAGCAGGTGAAATAAACCACACATGCAAACCTTGCCTGTCTCGGCAATTCATTTTGACTGTTTTCAATTGCTTCTCCACAGAAACCAAATTTTTGCAAGCCCCATTATTGCCTCCCTTTGGGGGAAAGTAGACTGGAAATTTTTTTGAGAAAAGTCTATCTTCACAGGTTCTTTTATCCTTAATAAATTGAATATGAAATTACAGTAACCTCAGTTGTGCTGCTTTTGATTACACAGGAGCACTAGTCATTGGTACAGTTTTGGTTTCATTGACAAGTGACATTTCAAAATGAGAATTTCAATCCTTTTAGCATACAAATGAATCAAAGAGCATAAGCACTAAAGAACTAGTTCAATCTTTCATTTATAGATGAGAAAACAGAGGCCTAAAGTGATACATGACTTTCTTAAATCCTGCAGCTAGTTGGTGGCAGACCCAAAATTGGAACCTACCACACCTTATTTCCAGCCTAAGTGCTTCCCACCACATCATTCAGTTAAATTCAGTGACTACAGACTAACTCTCTATACCATATTGCCACCATGTTTATTTACATATTGCTTTATAGGTTTTCCTTTTTATGTGCTTAGTCTCTAGTTTATTCTGCCTTCTGGGTCTTTTTGTAAAAGATTCCTTTCTATCTTCCAGGTCCTATTTCGTCAATCAAATGATTCTTTTTTACCAGTCCTTGGAAATCAGCAGAAGGAAATTGAAGCCAAATTCACCACAACCACATCTCAAATAATTTCCAGTTGCTCCAAATTTCAGTTAGGGGCTACTTGTTTATTGGTACGATAGCTGTGGCTACAGTGGGAGGCTCATGGTTTGGTGTCTCTACTTGATTCTGCCAAACTGAATCCATCCAAACCTGGATATTTATATGCTCACAGCCTTGGCTGGCCCCACTATACTGTTGATTCAGTAAATGAACTCTGTGACACAGAGAGATGTAAAAGCCACTAACATTCTGGAATTAGATGAACTTGTCTGCTCATTATCTAAGTACTTTGATTTTATGGACATTGATCTACTTCTCTGGGTCTGAATCTCAGTCTTTCTGTGGTGGTAACTCTTATCAACTTTTGTTATATTAGTTCTTTTAGCCTTTATGTACCTCTACCAATTCTTCCCAAGATCTGACTACCAGAACACAAATTGTCCTGGAGGTCTATAGTGAACTTGCTCATGGTAGGAACATACACCTTGCTTTGTTCCCAGTGCCCACTGTGATGATATGATGCCTAACATTTTCTTGTGGCAGTTTCTCATTGAACTGCTGTCTTCAGAAAACAACAGCTCTCTTTCCTAGGTGGAACTCCTAGTTGTGCATTTAAAGGCACACTGCATACTTGCCCTTAAAGCTCCTCTATCCTATTTTTCTCCAATACCACCTGGGTTTTGCTGTGGCTTAGCATTTATACCTCAGCATATTAAGTCACGAAGTCCATGAGAAATTTAATGACCTCAAAGATTACTTCTTCCACGAGCTAACTGGTGAGCATTTCAAGTCAGAACATAGAATCCTGAAATTTGAAGAAGCCTTCAAGGTCATCTTGTCCAATGTTATCATTAGATGGTCCTGCCAGTCTGGGTTCAGACACATCTACTGGCAGAAAGCTCAGTAATTTTTAAAGGAACTCATTCTGTTTTGGAAAACTCTGGCTATTACAGAATGTTAAGCCCAAATGTGTTTTGTACCTTCTACCTAGTGGATCAAGTTCTCCTCTCTTGGGACCACAGAGAACATGCATCATTTCCCTTTTACATGGCAGCTATAAGGTCATATATTTGGAGACCATTATGAAGTCCTCTACCCATATTCTGTCCCTGCCTGTGTCTTTCCTTCATCAAGCTAAACACTCCCAATTCCTAAGGAACAGTTTTCACTATGAATGCTGCTCCATATGCATACTTTTCTATATTTGTTCCTACAATTTCCTTTACTCTTTAAGCCAGGACTCAAACAAGGTCAAAACTAATTTGTTTTTTCAACATTCTCTGGGATGGAAATTCATAAAAAAAACTTCCCATCCATCAGTCATTCTTTCATTCAACAAATATTTCTTGTCAGTTAGTGCATACATCTTGTTGCCAAAAATGCAAAAATGGAAACATGCAACGCCCTGACTTCAAGGACCTCATAGTCCAGTAAAGAGGAAGATACATAAACAAAACCTAGCGGGCCGTATAAAAGAGGTGTGCGTGGTGCAGCAGTGACAAAGAAGGAAAATGCTGAGGGTTGGATTTGGGAATCAGGGCCTAGTTGCACAGAGGAAATGGCTCAAACAGGATCTTGAAGAAAGAGTAGGAATTCAGAAGAGAGAAGAGGGGAAAGGCACCCCACACAAAAGGCACAGCATGAACTCCAAAACATGGAAGTGCCATAGGATACCCTCCCTGGGGAAGTGGGAGTAGTTTGGGATGGCCAGAGAGTGGGCTGCAAGAGAAGGAAAGGGGAGCTGAGGAACTCTCCCTAAGTCTCAGGACCTTGCACTTACTAGGGATTGACACCACCTTCTGCCAACCCCTAGCAATTCCAGGAGCGATTGATTCAGTTGATTTCCAAGAGCCAAATAAAGAGTATGACTGTTTCACCTGAAGGGTTGTGATTTTAATTTGGGCTCAAATGTAAAGTGGTACAGTCTCCCTAGCTAACGGTCTCTGGGTCTATGTGGGGTTGCCAGATCAAGTGAGAGTTTGCATATTTCAGAAGTCTGGTAACTCTGGTTTTGAAATGCACAGCTGGATAATCTAAGTGGATATGGATAGTAAGCACTTCCGGCACTCCCCACTTGTGATCCCCAAATTCTCCTCTATGGTTGGAGACAAAGAGGTTCCAGGATATCATATTCCCTCCTGGTCTGTACAATGCCTTCTGTTCTGAGCCTCTATGGGTCCAGTTCTCCCTCGGTACCCATGCTCTTTGTGCCAGTGGCCTACAGACGGGCTGGACCTGACACTTCTGCTTACTGATGTGCCTCACCTTCTCTCCTCCACCCTGCAGGTGCCTCATGCTGCAGTGTTGCTTCCAGCCCTTGGTAGAGGTGTCTTCCTGGCTGAAGTAGGGGAGTAGGGGTGTGGGGAAGGTTAAGGTATAGAGAACCTGCCCTTAGGATCTCTCCTTCCCTACTCTCTGCTCCCAAAGTAACATCAAGAAACCGTAGGAGAATCTAATGTCCCATCCACCTCTCAGATTCTTGCTGTGGCTTGCTGGGATTAAATATTCCCAGCAAAGGGGCTCAGGGCTTACAGGCCTGGGGCATTGATGTCACCCAAAGCAGCAAAGCTATGTAAGTTCACTTTTACAGCTCTGGTCACCAGAGGTTTATTCTTATTTCAGAGTGAGTGACCTTAAAGATCTCAAGCAATGGAAGTTTAAACTTCTATAGATACAAGTACTATTGGCAACCTATGGTCAAGCATTGATCTTGGTCATATTTAAATAAATAAAGAGTGTGCTAGGCATTATTAAGGATTCAGAGAAAAGTTATAATGGTTGTTAACCTTTAGGAGCTCGCAATCTAGGTGGGAAAACAAAGCGTAAGCAGATTTTCATATCTTTCTGGTTTTTGCTTTTCGTATATACAATTTCTGCTACTTTACCTTATACTTTGTATGTCCTTCCAGACTGGTTCTATTAAGTGGACAAAAGCAACAGTTCATGTAACAGGAAATGGTAGAAACTGAGGAGTTTGTGTGTCAAGAGTCACACCCAGGTAATGCCCCTGCTATGTCTCCTGATGGAGTACTTAGGAAGCCAATGACAGTTATTTAATCAAGAACAAATGGGCCAAGACTCTACTTAACGACAGTCTTTGTTCACTGCTCTTTATCCAGAAGCTGCTTTCTCATGACAAGTTTTAGTAGTGAATTCATACTTATTATCATTTTTCCTTTATTTTTAAAGAAGCTTTAGATTGCATAAATGTTACATCAAAAATATAGGGGATTCCGAAAAACCCCACCCCCTCCCCTTCCCACACTTAGCCCCACTAACAACATCTTTCATTGGTGTGGTACATTTGTTACAATTGATGAACACATATTGAAGCATTGTTACTAAGCACGTCTATAGTGTACATGATAGCTTACACTTCGTACCCCACAATTTTATAGGTTTTGATAACATGTATAATGGCCTGTATCCATCATTTGCAATGTGATGCAGGCCAATTCCAGTGTCCAAAAATGCCCTATGTTCCACCTATTCTTCCCTCTCCCCGCCCCCCCCCCAGACCTCTGGTGACCACTGACTTTATATCAATGCTACAAGTTCTTCCATTGTTAAAAAATAATGTCTCCTTTAGTCCATATTTGCATTCCTCCCTTAGGTTTGCTCATTCCACAGTCGAGGATTTGGGCATGGCGATGCCCACTCTGCTTCCTATTGACAGGGGGTTTAGATCCCATGGGGAATACTAATTATTTTAACAGTACCCAAAATAGCCTATTCATAATATAGTGGACTCTCCTACCAGCAATGACATTTGTAGGGCTTTTTTTCCTTTCCTTAAGAAGGTTCCAGGTAATTCCCTTGTTCTCTCTGAGGGTGATCTCTTAGAATGGGAAAAGTAAGGTCCCTGGAATCATTTCAGGTGACTTTCCTCAGAATGGTAGGCAGAGGCACATTGGAGTGTGCCCTTAAAGCAGAGGGTTTTAACCAAGGTCCAAGATCTCAGGGGTCTGTGGGCTTCAATTGGAAACAATCAACTTATCATCTTTATTTTCTCTGACCTCTAACTGAAATCTAACATTTCCTTCACTTATGAATGTATGCAATAAATAAATTACAGTAGTATTCATTTCACCTGACTGGCAAAGGGGTCCATGGAACAAAAAAGATTAAGAACCCCTGCCTTGAAGGGCGAGTAAGGATGACCCCCTTCCCTCAGAAGGCTGGTCTAGGGCCCTGGGAGCCAATGAGGGAAACTTTTCTAGAAGATGGCAGGAAAGTAGCCACAAGGTGCAGAAAATGCTGGTGTAATCAGACCCTTTTGAGAATTTTGAGAATGGGCAGAGGAGAAGTTTCCTGGCTCACTCCGGGGAAAGGGAAGCAGAGTTTCTGGTCTGTGAGGTGGTGGCATCTGAAGCATGGCTGGGCACATGAACCGAAAGAGCTGCAAACTTGGGGCACCCTCTGTTGCGCTTAGCCCTGAAGCATGGGACTGTTCTCCTTGGAAGAAACCTGCAGGCTCTGGCAAGGGTCTCCATCAACAATGAGCCTGCATCCCAAGTCTGGTTATTTGGGGTCAGTTTTTCAAAAGCAACACCTTGTGGCAGCAAGAAACAAGAAGCAAGTACCTCTGTTGCTCCTTTCTAGGATGATTTAGAATAAAATTCTGGAAAAGGCAAAGGGATGCTTGAGAAATTATAAGGAATGACCTGAGATGTGGTCCAAGTACATTCCAGTTTTATTCAGTTATAATTCAGTGTAAAAAATGTTGTCCTTATGATGTAAATCCTCAATGGAATACTTTCTCCTTTCTAGATGTCTTTTGTTATTGTCGTGGTTTTAGAAAGTAAAGAAAAACTTTAAATTTTTGCCATTTTGTCTGACTTCTTAATGTTTGCTTTAGTTGAGAAAATCAATTTCCAGTCGATTATCAGATTGCCAGTTCTTGTGAACTTGAAACCAAGGGCCATGGTATTATGGATTTGCCCCTTGTTTTGTACCTGTGGCTAAGATACTGTGCAAACCTTGTTTACGTGAAGGAGTTCATGAGTTACAACATAGAGCTCGAGGCCCTGCATCCTTTTACTTTCTTTCCATAGAGACAGCATAGAAACATCGGGAATTCTGGAGACCTTTTGGAACTCACACTAAAGTGTTCTTCAGCCTATGACTAGCCCTGGTGCTTTAGTAGCAGGTTCCTTTTCTTCTCAGCCTCTTCCTCTCCAGCTGCAGCCACTGAGCCAGCAACCACTTGCTATTTACTTTCCCTTTTTTTTTTTTTTTTGAGGTTTCAAGGCCTGGGATGGAACCCGGGACCTCGTATGTGGGAATCCAGCACTCACCCACTGAGCTACACTGGCTCCCCTGAGTTGGTTTTTTGTTTCTTTGTTTGCTTCTTTTTTTGTGTGTGTGAATATCCTTGTACTTCAGACCATCCATCTCAGCCATTCTAACTTCAGGATTGAGCTCAACTCTAAAAATTCTTTCTGGGTGTGTTCAAGGGCTGCATTAAAAGTAAATACCAGGGAAGCAGCTGTGACTCAATTGGTTGGGCTCCCATTTAGTATAAGGGAGGCTCCAAGTTTGATTCCCAGGGCCTACTGGTGAAGGCAAGACAGCCCCTGTGGCACAGCAAGATAATGCAACAAAGGGTGACAATAAGACAAAGAAAAGTCCAAAGCAAATGGACACAGTGAGCACAAGCAGCAAGGGGGGGGGGGATAAATAAATAAATAAAAATAAATCTTAAAAAAAAAAAAAGCAAATACCAGAGAAGAGATGGGGCTAAAGCAGTTGAGCACACACCCTACACATTGTAGGTCCCAGGTTCAGTTCCTGGGACCTCATGAAAAAACAAAAAACAAACAACAAGCAAAACAAACTATAAAACCAAATCAGGGAAGCTGATGTGGCTCAGTACTTCAGTGCCGGCTTCCCATATATGAGGGCCCAGGTACAATCCCTGGCCCCTGGTACCTAAAAAAAAAAATAAATAAATAAATAAATAAGTACTATGGGAGTATATGTAGCTTAAGTGGTTGAGCACCTGCTTTGCACATCCAAGGTCCCAATTCAATCCCCAGTACCTCCTACCAACAAAACAAAAAACAAACAAATGAAAAAACAAGCAAACAACACAAGGGTTCTTTTTGAATATGAAGTGGCAAAGATCCAGGCTCTGGGACACATTATGACTCTGCACTAGAATACTCCTTTGGGCTGGTTCTGGATCCAGGATGAGCAGAGGTTGTGCTGGAAGACACAAGGCTGAACAGTGAGGATAAATTCCCTGAGCTGTCGGCGAGACCTATGTCTGAAGACCATTGCTGGAGGCTGAACCTTCTGTCCTGGTCACCAAGCTCCTTTTCTTCAGTTCTTCAGGGAAGATGGCCTCCCAATGTCATGTGCAGTTTCAGGGCCTGAGCCTCAGTGGAGTTTCAACACCTACACTCCAGTACATTGGACTCACTCACAACAGCTAATAAGGAGGTGAGGATGGACAACCAAGGAACTGAGAGAGTCTACAACTGCAAGCAAGAGTCCCATCCATCAGCCGTATGGAATCAAAGCCCCCTCTCAATTAGAGGTGGAATGGGCAGCACCATCCCAGAATCCTTAGGATTGGGGAATGAACTATGGACTTGAGTGGACTTACTGGTATTCTACTATAGACTTATTGTGATTCTAGCAATGGAAGAAATTATATCATTGATGTGGAGACAGTGGCCACTGGAAGTGCTCAAGGCAGGGAGAGGGAAAAAGAGGTGTAATCTGGGGGCACTTTTGGGACTTGGAATTGTCCCGAATGACATTACAACAACAGATACAGGCCATTATATATCCTGTCATAACCTAAAGAATTGAGTGGGAGAGAGTGTAAACTACAATGTAAACTATAATCCATCATTAGTGAAAATGCTCCAAAATGTGTTCATCAATTGAAATGAACGTACCACACTAATGAAAGAAGTTGTTAATGTGGGGGAAAGTGGGAGGTGTGGGGAGTATGGCATAAGGGAATCCCTTAAACTTTTTTAAGTAACATTTTATGTAATCTAAGTATCTTTTAGAAAAAATAAAAAATATATTTTAAAAAATGTTTTAAATTGGAGGGCTAGGGGTACATATCAGATTATTTCATACAAATGAGGATAGTTGAAAGGGTAATAGCCCTGCTAAACCATTTTAATGACAAATATAGAAAAGATAATTTTTTAAAACGGACTGATTTATATCACTAATTTCAATCCAATTCCAAAACTGTGAATTTTTTTTCTTCTGTCTACTATCCCTTTGATTTTGAGGTCTCTTCTCTCATCTACATCTTACAAATTTTATATATTGTGCTATAGATTCTCACAATAAACCGTGTGTTTGAACTATAACAGTGACTAAACTTTCTAAAATATAATTAGATGAGTGTCTTCTTACATCCTATACTCCAGCTGTAACTATCTACTTCTTTTACCTCCATACTTTAGTCACTCCATTGACACTATAAATCATTCCACTTATTATAATGGCAAACATACATGTTAACTAATACTCATTAATTTTTAGAAAAGAGATACAAAACTTATACCAAGATTTAAACTAATACAAATACCTAGGCACAGCTAGGTGTGCTACTTTCTTAACTTGGAATGGGTTTAAAACTCTATCTAAATTTAATTGCACATAAATTTCATCTTCTCAGCAGAAAATAGTTTTTTACTTTTTCCCTAAACCTTTTCTTAGAATCAAAACTTTTATCAGAAGAAAAAAAAAACATTAAACTCAGCAGATCCTTTACACAATTTCAGCCTCAACTCCAGCATGTGGGGCTTCTGGCAGCCTGAACAGGTCTCCCTATTCCAGTCTTTACTGTATGTGCTTTCAGCTTGCCAGAGATCTGGCTTCCCACCTCTCCCAGTGGCTCCCAGGATCACTACTCACTCAACTCCTTTGTATCTTTGCTTCAGGAAGATTGACAACTCTTTACTGTTTTCTTTTTTTATGATTAATATATTTATTTAATTATTTTACTTTCATTTCATGTTATTACATCCTTTTTTATACTTTTTACTTTTTTAAAGATACTTAGATTACATAAATGTAATCTAAGGGATTCCTATATGCCCCACTCCCTACCCCTCCCACACTTTCCCACATTAACAACTTCCTTCATTAGTGTGCTATATTTGTTGCAATTGATGAACACATTTTGGAGCATTGCCACTAAGCATGGATTATAGTTTACATTGTAGCTTAACTCTCTCCCATACAATTTTGTAAGTTATGACAAGATATACAATGGCCTGTATCTGTCATTGCAATATCATTCAGAAAAATTCCCAAGTCCTGAAAATGCCCCCATATTACACTTAATTTTCCCTCTCCCTTGCCCTAGAACCTCCAGTGGACACTGCATCCGCATGAATGACAAAAGTTCTTCCATTGCTAGAATCACAATAAGTGTATAGTAGAATAACTATGAGTCTACTCTAGTCCATCATTCATTTCCCAATCCTGAGGATTTTGGGATATTGCTGCCCACTCCACCACCAATTGAGAGGGAGCTTAGATCCCATGGGGAAGATAGATGGGACTATCTTGTTTGCAGTTACAGACTCTGTTCGTTGGGATGGTTATTGTTAGTCATCTTCTCCTTGTTAGTTGTCCTGGATGAGTCCAATGAACTGGAGAGTAGTAGTTCCAAGTCTATTGAGATTCAGGGCCCAGAGGTCACATGGACAGCCCAAAGATTTAAGTCTCTTGGACAGACACCTAGCAACTTTAGTACTAATTATAGGTTCAATTAAAAGGGGCAGAAGAGCCATGTGTAGGGCAATCACAACTGAGTCCAACTCTATCATAATGGGGAGCATAAATTCCACTGGCAGGGTGCCAAACTCCTGAACTATCTGCCCTGCCTATAGTGTCTGGATGTCTCTAGACCCTCAGGAGCCCCGCTATTTGAGATAATATTTAATTTGGCAGTCAATGAGATCCTGTGAGACATGCATAAATGTAACCTCTGGAATGACCTCCCAACTCAGTTGGAAGTCTCTTAGTCATATAAACTCATTTGTATTTACCCTTTCCGCCTTTTGGTAAATGTCTTTTTCCAGTTGCATTGTTAGTTGGTGCTTGGTAGTAATCCCTCTGTGCAGGGATGCTTATCCCTGGGAGTCATGTCTCACTTTGGGGGGAAAGTAATGCATTTATATGCTAAATTTGCTTAGAGAGAGGCTACATTTGAGCAACAAGGAGACTTTCAGGAGGTAAGTCTTAGGCACCCTATAGTACTAGGCTACTATGGATGACATGACCCTATGCCTCAAAGCCATGAGAAATTAACAACAAAGTTTCTAGACCTTATAAACAAGTTCAGTAAAGTGGCAGGCTACAAGATTAATCTGCAAAAATCAGTAGCATTTCTATACACCAATAATGAGCAATCTGAGGAGGAAATCAAGAAAAAAATCCCATTTACAATAGCAACTACAAGAATCAAATACCTAAGAATAAATTTAAAGATGTAAATGCCTTATACGCAGAAAACTACACAACATTGTTGAAGGAAATCAAAGAGGACCTAAATAAATGGAAGAATATTCCCTGTTCATGGATAAGAAAACTAAACATCAAGACGTCTATCCTACTATAGCAGTTTGATATTATTTATGAAGTCCAAAAATAGATATTAGATGATGTATGTAAACTGGTCTGTTCCTCTAGGCATATTAGATTGGATTGGACTCAGAGGTTTCACTTTTACTTGATTAAATAATGATTACGGCTTTAATTGGGCCACATCAGTAGGATATTAAGTCCCTGCCCCCTTGGTAGGCTAGGACTCACAGAGAAAATGACATAGAAGAGGAGAAAGTTAGGGTTTTTTTATATTGGCATCCTGGGAAGTATACACAAAGAGAAGCAGATACGTGAGGAAAGAGAGAAGGCTCCATTAGAGATGGCAGAGGCCCCAGAAAGAGAGATGAGTCATTCGCCTGATAATTTACAGCTGGCCTTGTAGAGAGAGCAGAGCAGCTGAGCTCTGGGAGAGAGACAAGACTTATCCCAGCCTACAGCTGATATTGGAGGAAGCTGGGACCATGGAGCCTTAACACGAAGAGGAAGCCTGAACCCTTGCAGAGGTCAACAGCCATCTTGCTCCAACGCATGGCAACAGACTTTGGTGAGGGAAGTAACTTACTCTTTATGGCTTGGTAACTGTAAGCTTCTACCCCAAATAAATACTCATTATAGAAGCCAAAAAATTTCTGGCATTTTGCATCAGCACCCCTTTGGCTGACTAGGACACCTACCCAAACTGATTTAGAGATTTAACACAATCCCAATAAAAATTAGCACAGCATTTTTTTGCTGACTTGGAAAAGCTAACTATGAAATTTATTTGAAAGGGCAAGGGGCCCCAAATAGGTGAAGACATATTGAAAAAGAAAAATAAAATCAGAGGAATCACACTACCTGACGTTAAAACATACTACAAATCTACAGGGGTCAAAACTGCATGGTAGTAGCACAAGGATGGACATAGTGACCAACGGAACCAAATTGAGAGTTCTGACAAAGATCCTCACATATATAGTCAATTGATATTTGGCAAGGCCACCAAGCCCACTCAACTGGGAGAGAATGGCCTTTTCAACAAATCGTGCTTGGAGAAATGGATATACATATCCAAAAGATTAACAGAGGAACACCATCTCACATCTTATTAAAAAATTAAGGTGGATTGAAGATCTAAATATAAGAGCCAATACCATAAAGATCTTGGAAGATAATGTAGGGAAGCATCTACAAGATCTTGTATTAGGAAATGGTTTCATAATCTTTACTGTTTTTTACCCCCCCCCCCAAATATGTGTGTGTGCACACGCAAGTGTATGGATAGATATGCATGTTCAATATTGCTTTTCTCTTTCCTTTTAAGTAAGAAGAATGAAAGATTATGGAACAATATTTATGTATAGTTCTTATTGACTCCTGTGTAATGATGTTTTTCTAATCATAAAAGATTTTCTCACATGATTCTTAATTGCTTGACATTCAAAACCATCATTTGCTTAAACATGACCCTGCATTAAACTGTACAGAATTATTCCTTAACAGTTGTACTTTTATAGGGCCTTTGCCCAATGTTCTGTAGTGCTGGTCAAAGTTTCACAAAGCACTCTCTGTTCATTTCAATCTACAGATGTGGCATCACTGAAGTTGGGAAGAGATGTGCACAATCAACTCTCAGGAGCTGGTGCAAGGGAGCTCCAGCATATCACTGCCTTTACCAAAGATGGGTTACTCAATTTAATCTAGGTTCTTGACTTATGCTGTAGAAATCAATTTCAGAGCATGTCTGGTTAGTGAGGCCAGTAATTTATTAAGGTGGGGAGGGAAGAGAAATGGGAGAAAATAGCAGATCATGGGTCCCTGGTAGAGGGTAAGGGGCTGAAGAAGGATAAAGAGGGCTGATTTATAGACTGCAATTTCCCATTGTAGATGATAAATACCCAGGTTTTACTTACATGTTGTTCCACACAGGGGGACACGGCGAGAGCAGCGTGCAGAAGCCATGAGGGCCAAGAGCAGCAGGGCCCAGGAGCAGAGGCAGGAGAACAGGGATCAGGAGCAGGACAGAGATTTGACCTTTGCAGCCTCTTTTTAAACTGTTAAATATTCCACCCCCTTGCTAATGGCATGGGAGGGGTCCCAGGTGTTTGCTGTTTTAATTACCCCACCCATCAATCCCCCATGTGGGGCCAATGATTATGTCCCGGGAGAATGTCCGCAGCTTTTCTTGGGACTCTCTGGGATTCTCCTGAGGGTCTTCCAGCAGCCATTTTGGGGTATCAGTGTCCATGCCAGGTTCCAGATCCATCTCTTGAGTCCCTGTATGAAGCCTGCTTCAGATGGTTTTTTCCAAAAGGGATCATGGTGCTTTATTACCTCTGAATATTTAAATACACATGGGAGCTATTTTGTCTATACATTCCTTCTAGAATTGATATTTTTACCTCCAGAGAGAAGAGTCTCTACACAGGGTGGCAAGGAGAGGCAGATAATCACCCCTGACTTCAATGTGAAGTAATGGCAAGTCATTTTAGTCAAATGTCCAATTTTTAAAATTCCACATAAATGACTTAAAAAGTAAAATTAGCTCTGTTTTTCATCATGTTCCTTATGCCTTACTTTGGTCTGGTTTTATGGAGGAATAAAAAACACTCCTAGAACATGAGATTTTCTAATTAGACATTTGTCTTCTGAAATGCTGGGGAAGGGTTTGACCTTCTGACTTCCTGAAAAAGTTCTCCTTCAGGATGAAATTTGCCTCTGTGCAGCAAAAGATTGCTTTTGGGTGTGCTGATGGAAAAGAGTTTGGTTGGTGTGATGCTGTGTGTGGTTGGCTTATTTTTATAAACACAAGGAAAAAGCATTTTGCAACCAAACATGGAAGAGCCTGCCCACATGCTAACTTGGAGGTGCAGCCTGTGGCCAGGGCTCAGTCCCATCCTTGCAGCCAGACCCCAGGCATAGAATCCACAGAGGAGGGCAGAAGGCACTGGTTGGCCCTTCCATGGTATTCATCTAAAGAGGGTTGCCAGCAACTTCCCTCCAAGTTCCTTAGCCTCAGATTTTGGTCTTGGTCTTTGTTCTCTGGTGGAAAGTTGGACAACAAGAGCTTTGTCAGTTACTTGTAATTCTGAAAATCAAACCTAAAAATATGTGAGACTGATCATTTTTAAAAGATTGTGACTCATAAAAATTTAGGGTTGGGGTAGACTGTGATTTTAAATGAACAGAGATACAGTCATTAATTTTAAGAATCCGTGGGAAGTTGATTATGACACCTCACTGTTGAATGAGACCTGCATGGTTCAAAGCAGGTGCCCACCCATCCCTTTCTTGTCATTCTTTTGTTCATTCAACAGGTTTAATTGAGAGTGAGACATTGTGAGTGTCTTGCCCCTGTATTTTCTCCTTGTGACTTCTTTCTTATTTCGTTTTGATGACCAGTAACACCACAGATTCAAAAGAATCTAAAGGGTACTCTGGGGAAAAAAGTATGGTTTATATAGTACTTAATGGTGAAAACTCTGATAATTCCTTAAGCTAAATAGTCCCCATAACTCTAAAACGCATAAATTTCACTCAACATAAGGGATTTATGTTATGTAACATTTATGTAAAAAAAAATTTAAAAACTTATGTAAAAAAAAAAACTTAAAAAATCACAGAGTTTTAGAACTTGAGGTTGTTTTCAAGATCATTTAGCCTATTTCCCTTACTTTGAAGATAATGCAGTTGAGGACCTGAGATGTGAGGTCATCTGTATCAGGTCACATATCTATTTTGGTACTATTTCTGTCATAAAATGTGGAATAGAATTTAAAAGCCTACATTATCCAGCAGTGTCTCTGTGCCACTCATTCCCTCAACAAATGTTTATCAAGTGCACTCTTTGTTCCACGCCCTGGAATAATAACCTGAATAACACAGTCTGCCCCTTCAGTAAGTTCCTAGTCCAGTGAAGAAGACATATGTCATCAAATAGACGTAACACGGTGTGACACATGCTGTAATACAGGAATGTACAAAATATTATGGGAGCTCAGGAAAGAGAGCCCCAACTCTGCCTGGGGGAGTCAGAGAAAGCATCACATGGGAAATGTCTTCAAGAATGAGAAGGTAGGAACAGCATGTGCAAAGACATGGGGTCATGAAAGGGATGGCATGTTTGAGGAATGGCCACAAGTTCAAGGACAGCTACCTGGGAGGCTGTGCCAGGCCAATGGAGAGACAGTGGTTCTGGAGAAGGTGGTTGTGTCCTGACTATGAAGGGCCTTAAGTGTCAAGCTAAGGAGTGTGGTTCTCACCCAGGGGAACAAAACTAGGAGGTCCCAGTTTGGAACTAGTGGTCAAGACTGCCCCTGGTGGTCACTCCCCTGTATAATTTGAGCCCTTGTTTCTCTCTCTCTGACTAGACTATATTCTCCTACAGCAGGACTGTGTCTTTATTTTTGTTAAATAAACAAAGTATTCTATTCAAAGTGTGGTCCAGGGCCCAGAAGTTTGGTATCACGTTGGGGCTTGTCAGAAATGTTAAATCTCAGGGGGCGGATGTGGCTCAAATGGTTGGGCGTCCGTCTGCCATATGGAGGGACCTGGGTTCAATCCCCGGGACCTCCCGGTAAAATAAAAAATATATATATAGAAGGCGCACGGGCTGCCAGGCTCTGTGTGCAGCTGAGCCGTCGGGCCCCGGGAGCCATGCAGCAGGATAATGACGTAACAGGGGAGAGACAAGACGAGATGCTCCGAAAGCTCCAGAAACCAGGAACTGAGGTGGCGCAGGCAGCAGAACACCTCTCTCCTACATTGGAGGTCTCCAGGATCGAATCCTGGTGAAGACTGGAGGAGGAGGATGAGAAGAGATGGCAGGAAACAGACACGGAGAATTGCCCAGCAAATGGACACAAAACAGCAAGTGGGGAAGGGGGTGGTTAAAATGGATAAAGTAAATAAATAAATCTTTAAAAAAAAAAAAAAAAAAGTTAAATCTCAGGTCCTCAGATTTTAATAGGATCTCTAGGTAATTCTTATGAACATTAAAGTTTGGGAAACATTATCCTAAATAATTGCTTTGCACAAAGTTGAAGCTCATTAAACATTTATTGAATCAGATGCCATTGGAAAGCTCTGTTTGAATGGCGATTGGATTTTTCATTTGGATAATTACTTCCTCAAATAGCCTGATGGCTTCAGAATTGGACTATAAGATGGTCAACCCTGGGTGATTATCTCAAGCGAAATCTTGTATCAGTGACAAACTTGAAGCAAAGTTTGGGGAGGAGGTGCCTTAGGGAGGGGCTGGCCTGATGCTCCTATGGCCCTTACCCCTAGAATGAAAACTTATATATGAGTGGCCTGTGGAAGTTTGTGGAAGACAAGATCCAGCTGCTGGAGAAGGCCATTGACCAGTGCTTTACCTGCATAGAGTGGCCTCTGCAGGAAGGGGTCAGAAAGGCAAGGACTTCCTACCAATGGATCCTCAGTGGATGCTTGGTGGTGAGTGAACTTTTTCAGGAAAAACCCACAATATGCAATAAGGACTGCCTGGTCCCCAAGCTCTCTTAGCACTATCCTATTGCTTCTGAAAGAATAAAGAGGTAGAAGAGAATAGGAGTGAGGACTGCACATAGAAAAATATACATAGGGAATTGTTCAATTGTGCATTACAGGTGCCAAGGAAAGAGTACATGGTTCAGCAGAAACGGAGTTGGAATTTAGAATCTGAGGGTCTTGGTTTGAGTGTCAACTCTACCAAACATGAGCTGTGTAGTACTAAGCAAAGCCCTAAACTCATTTAAACCTATCAATTTTTTCTTTTGTAAAATATGGATGCTAAAGATTTCCCCTACCTATCTTGTAGGGGTGATATAAGGATCGATCAAATTACATCTTGTGAGAGCAGCTTGTAACCACTCACTTGAAATACATTTTTTTAAATTAGTTGTATGTGGTTTATGAGGAATGAAAACGGAAGCTCAAGGTAGACTTTATCTAAGACTAAGGAGTAAAATATTAAAAAGTTCTGTAAAGACTACGGGGTGATGGACAGACAGCACTGGTATATGTGGCAAGAGCAATACAGAGGTCTGTAGCCCTGGGAGTAGTACGTAGTTAGGTTGTAGTTATTTTTAGACTTGGAAAGTTGAAAGGTCAGTAATGAAAAATATGTGAAATTGTTGTCTACAATGGAGTTCTTCAAATTCACTTGCTCAGGAGCATGCCAGCCTCGATGTGTGCTGAAGCCAGGCAGCTCTGTGGAGAGGCCCATGTGCAGAGTTGCTGAGGCCTCCCACCAACTGTCAGCATCAACTTGCCGGCCAGGTGGTGAGCCGCCTTGGAAGCAGATCCTCCAGCCCTACTCAGATGACCCGAGCTCCAGCTGACACCTGGTTGAACCTCATGAGAAATCCTGAGCCAGAACCAGCTAGTTGAGCTCCACCCTCCTTCCTTCCCCACAGAGACTCTGAGGGATAATAAGTGCTTACTGTTTGTTGTTTTACCCTGCAAAGTTGGGATAATTTGTTTTGTAGCAATAAATAACTAATTGATCCTGGGAGATCTGTTTCTGGACAATTATAGAAGAACCCATATCATAAAAATTTAATCAGTGAGAGAGGGCTGATAAGGTGAAGGCACAAAGTGGAGACCATTCCTTCTAGACAATTTGCTTTGGAAAGGAAGAAGAAATATCAGCCATCTTCAGGCTTTCACATGGACTTTGTCTCATCAATTGTCCCCTCTTGTATCAGCCCTTCTTTTTCTTCTTTTCTTTTTACTTCTTTTTCTGTGACTAAAAACATGTTCAAGGTGTTCCTACCTGACAAACAATTTTTCTTTATGGTCAGAAATTTGAGCAAACATTTATATACTTACATCTTACCATTACCTATAGGAGAATAACCTAAATGTCAAATAGTAAGAGAATGGTAAAATACTTACATGTTCATACGATATATTATGTGATTATTAAAATGATTTTTAGGTATTTATACTGAAGTGGGAAAATGCTCATGTAATATGAAATGAAAAGAGCACAAGTTATGCCCCCAATTGTATCATGCTGAGCTGTCATTCACTTAACACATATTCCCTTGAAACACTGATTATTGATTACAAAAACATCTAGTGAAATTTTGGTCAATTCAAAATTTCAGTTTTTTTATTCTCTTTACTAAGGATCACCATCTGAGTAAAATTTCTTAATGTCTCTAAAAACTCCTCTACCTTTGTAATATTTTTTCCTCTGATTTACAAATGTATTTCCCTGGGGAAAAATCTTATAAAGTAAAAAAAAATAAAGTAGCATTTCATTAGTATCTAACAAAATGTATACTAAATTTGGATTATCCTTGGAAAATCCAAAACATACTCATAGTAGAGTCATAGCACATTTTCATTTATTTATTTATTCATTCATTCATTCATCAAATAATCACTTCTTTAACAAATATTTATTGAACACTTTTGATTGCCATTGCCAGATATTGAGAACATAAAAATGGATGAGACATTTTCCATTATCTCAACAAGCTTTTGATCTGGAATGGGAGCCTGATATAAAATTGTATGTGAAGGACTGTGATAAAAGTGAGCACATGGTGCTTTGGAAGCTCAGGGCAGCAGCATCCAGCCACGTTGGAGGAGTGATTGCTGTCCTCCTGTCCAGCTTATTAACATGTTTGAGGATCATGTTGTCTCTACTCTTTCCCGGGATTCTTGGTAACAGCCTTTGGCTAAAAGCAATGCAATTCTGATCCTGTAACATTCTAGTTAATGCCTAGGAAACCTACTAATTTATTGTCTGATTTTCTAGAGGAGAAAAGGAAACCAAGGTTCTCACCAGACTCTGAAAGCCATCTGCCTGAAGAATGGCATCTATGCCTCCAGGACTCTTGCAAGAATAGATCTGAATAAAGCCATCACTCAGCCTGTTTATGACCAAATTGATCCCGTTTTTGGAGGCCCTTTTAGGTAAGAGATCTTTCATCTCATTTCTTCATGTACAAACAACTGAAGAACATTGGGCCAGAGTCTCTTTAAGAACTTGTACTTTGGATCTGGAAGTGTAAAGAGTAGCCTGCAACTTGAGGAGGAGAGCGTGGTCTTTGGCAAAACACAAAAGCCTTCTTAGTTCAGTTTATTTAACGATTTCCCATGCTGACATAGATTAGAGATTGCGATGTTGCTTTCAGATTCACATTATGATTTCCATTATTTTTCAAATATCTCAAACATGTAGCAGAGCACAAATTTTCTTAGGGATCTGAGCCCAGGACAGGGTATTTTTATTGGAGAGAATGGAGTTAAGCAAATACATGGCAGTCAGGACTTTCCCTGAAGGTGAAAAGGAAAATTGGCTCAACGATGACTCTGTATGTGTTTGACACCCGGAATGCTCACAGTTGGTATGGATTGGAGGGGGAGTGTAACCTCATGGTGCCCCCTCTTTCCCTCCTCCCCTGATTTCCAATCCCTTTTTTCATCAACAGTAGCAGAATCTATGAATCTCTAAATGTAGCAGACTGTCCCCAAACTCCCTTCTGCATCACCTCTGGCACTTCCTGTGGTCAATGACCTGCTGCAGCTTCATCCATTCTCCCACCTTTAATTGTGTCTTACTCAGCACCCACATTTTCCACCCCTGCTTTTCTGACAGTTCCTTTATTCACATTTTGGGTCACGCCATTCTATCTATTCCCACCCAACCCCTTTTTAGAAGTCTGTAGGATAAATTCCAAAGTCCTTAGAGTGTCATTCATGACATTACTGACTCACTGCCACCTGCCTTTTCCAGTCATTCCCTGCCCTGGAGCCTAGCACGGGCCCTCTGCATTAGCCAGCCTGCTGGGTAGGAAAGAGTTACTGTGATGTGCCAGGCTCTGTGCTCAGCACATTGCATGCATTAGATCATCAGATCCTCCCAATAACCCCATAAAGTGGCTTCTGTCTTTTTACATAGAA
>JAKSZT010053855.1:0-12743 GCA_026826555.1 Tolypeutes matacus | reverse complement strand
ATCCTCCCAATAACCCCATAAAGTGGCTTCTGTCTTTTTACATAGAAAAATCTGAAATTTGGAGGAATTACACAATTTTTCCAATGTCACTCGGCTCATAAGTAGAGAGCTAGAATGTAAAGCCTGTGCTCTCTCCTCTGCAACATGATGATTCTTACTCCTGGAATACTCTGAAACTTTGGTTACTATATTTTCCCAGTGGTGAATAATTCTTCTTTCTTTTCACTTCCCTAAATCTTACCTGTCTTTAAAGTGTAGGTCAAATTCCACCCTTTCAAGCTGAAACAACTGGGCAGTGGAAAGATTGTGAATTTTGAAGTTAGACAAACCTGGTTCTGCTACTTATTAGCTGTGTGTCCTTGGACACATCAGTAATGTAATTTCCCTTGGAGGAGGCCAAAAGGTATCTTGTTTTCCAGTGGCAGTTTAGTTTCTGTTGTTTAGCCTATTACCACAATCT
Source organism: Tolypeutes matacus (assembly GCA_026826555.1). Classification (NCBI taxonomy): domain Eukaryota; kingdom Metazoa; phylum Chordata; class Mammalia; order Cingulata; family Chlamyphoridae; genus Tolypeutes; species Tolypeutes matacus. Next base: position 12,283 of record JAKSZT010053855.1, on the reverse strand, counting down.
ACAACTGCATGCAGAAAATAGGCTGAACTCTACAATAATCAATCCCATGGTAGTACATAGAAATTGGACCTTTAGGTGCCCAAGAAAACAATTCCTTTAAAAAACAATTACAATATTGACCATGTGCAATCTATCTTAAACCACAGAGATGTAGGAAGTTAAAACTGAGTAAGACCATAGAGAATTCTTAGTCCCATTCCCTAACCTTAAAGACAAGGAAACTGAGGCCCAGAGGGGTTCAGCTAGAGCTGAGAGTAGGGCTCCTAAGCTCCTGGTTTGGTGTGTTGAAGAAAAAGCATAAGATTTGAAAGCAGGAGGTCGAGATTTAAAATGAGGCTCTGCCAGGCTAGGAGTCAGGTGTTTTTCAAAGAGAAGCAAGAAATGGTTAGAAGAGGGAAAGTTGTTTAGTTGATAAAAGGTCTGCAATTCAGTGGAGCTGCAACTCCTACTCTACAGCTCAATGGACTCACCCAAGTCACCTGGTGAGGAGATGATGATGGACAACAGCCATCCCAGGGAATGGTGAGAGCCTGCAGCTGCAGGCAGGTAATCCCATCCACTGTATCCATGGGATATAAGCCCCCTCTCACTTGGAGGTGGAGTGGACATCACCATTCCAGTCCCCTCAGGATTGGGGGAAGAGCTATGGACTAGAGTGGACTTACTGGTATTCTGTTGTAGTCATATTGTGATTCAAGCAATGGAAGAAATTATAACAGTGAGGTGAGCCAGTGGCCACTAGACACTTTCAGGGTGGGGAAGGGAAGGGCAGTTGTAATACAGGGGCTTTTTCAGGACGTGGGGTTTGTCCTGAGTGATGTTGTGGTGATGGATATAGGCCATTTTACATCAGCATATACCATGCAGAACTGTGTGGGAGAGAGTGTGGTCTACGATGTGAACTGTGGTCTATGCTTAGTGGCAAAGCCCCAGGATGTGTATATCCATTGCAGGTGATGTGCCACATTGATGAAAGATGTTTATGTGGGAGGTTGTGGGAGGTGTGGGAGGTGGGGAACATGGGAATCCCTGTAATTTTTGTGTAACATTTATGTAATCTAAGCATCTTTTAAAATATATATGAAAAAATAACATTTATGTAAGCAAATGCACATATGCACATATATATTTATATATCATTTTAAAAATATTGGTTTGTATTGTGAAAATTTTTATTTTACCCACAATTAAAAAAAAAAAATGAGATTAGCAAGGAGATATTTCTCAAGCAATTGGAAAGAAGAATCTGGTGTGTCAAGTATGGTGTATTGCACAAAGCAAGCTCTCAATAAACATTTAACCAACAACAATGGCCAGCTCTTTTCCTATTTTTCCATCTGTGCTGTTCCTCTTCTCTCCCCCATGCATCCTTATTAGGTCTTTTGTTTTTTGCTTTTTTGAGATGAATTATTATTTATTTCTCCCCCCACCCCCCATGTTTTATGCTCACTGTCTGCTCTTTGTGTGTTATTCTGTGTCTGTTTGTCTTCTCTTTAGGTGGCACTGGGAACTGAACCTGGGACCTTCCAGAGTGGGAGACGGGCACTCAATCTCTTGTGCCACCTCAGCTCCCTGGCCTGCTGCATCTCTTATTGTCTCTTTTGTGTCTGTTGTCATTGCATCATCTCGCTGCGCCAGCTCTCTGCATGAGCCACCACTCCATGTGGGCCAGCTCTCCACTCAGGCCAGCTTGCCACGTGGGACAGCTTGCCTTTCACCAGGAGGCCTCAGGAATTGAACCCTGGACGTCCTATATGGTAGATGGGAGCCCAATCCCTCGAGCAACATCTGTTTCCCCTTATTAGATTTTAATTCAGTCGATCAATATTTGAGGTACAATCCTCCATGAATGGGTGGGAGAGGAGATACTGAGGCAGGCTGGACCCTTCAGAAATGCTGCCCTGATCACTCCTGGGCTTTTTGGGGACACACCCTTGGATTAGACTTTGAATTTAGTAACCCCCAGTCTGCATCCTCTCCTGCTGGGGGTTTGGGTGTGGTGCCTTTTGTAGGAATCACTTTCCCTTTGGCCATGCTGTTCTAACAGAATGAACTCCTTTGTCATGTAGAATGGAATCACTGAGAAGGTCAAGGGCAGCATCTCCACCATGCTAACCCTTGCTTCATCCCAGGGGGATGGGCTCTACAAGCAACTTGCAGGTAAATACATAAAACATTGCATATAAGGTGACCATGCAGACACACCAGCTATGTAGCTCCTTACGGGATTTTTTAAAAAAAATTAGATTAGGAAGAATTACCAGACAGTGAATGGACATGATGGTGACCACACAGATGCACCACCCTTTCCTGAGCACTTACTGAAGCTAAACATTATACTCAGGGCCTTCTACACGCCTCATTGAATTCCCACATTCAGTGTGGGAGCCTCACATTCAGTTCTCACATTCAGTACCTCACAGAGGTCGATGCTATTTGACCATTTTGCAGACACAGAAACAGACTCAGAGAAGCTGTGCCCAAGTTCCTGTGGCTAGGAATTGGCATCTTCAAATCTATCCCTTTCCCTGACTCTGCTCTGCAATCTCATAAAGGCTTTCCTTTAAGTTGTCACTTTCTCAGGAAAGGCCTCATCTTTCTGGTGGTGGTTTCTAGTGGAAAGTTTCCCTTGATCCTTCAGGAGCCTGGGAATGCAACACCAGCTATGTGTGGGCTGAGGCAGGCAGCCACCTCCCTGTCATGCCCTGCCCTGGCCAGGCTCCCTGCCACCTGGCACACAGAAGGCTGCAGAGCGGGTCATCCTCTGGGTGCACCCATCAGAAACACAGCCAACTAGTCCAGTCCAGCAGACTCCTGTGGCTCAGAGGCCTTGGACTAGGCTTATTGCCTATTAGAGCTAGTGGGAAGACTCACGGCACATTACTAGTGAGAGTGGAAACTGGTGGAAAAGCAACCGGGCAGTTTCTAGCAAAATTAAACATGCACATATCCCTCAGCCAGCAGTCCTACTTCTAGGAGTTTGTCCTGTCCATGTCCTTATACATGGGTAGACTGGCACATGTACAAGTTAATTAAATTAGGTCCACCTAATTTAAGGCTAAATTAAATTAGGTACACCAAAATATGGAGGACTGTGCAACTATTAAAATGAATAATGCAGCTTTATAAGCTGTGATATGAATCAGCCTCCAAAATATATTGTAAAGAGAAAAAAATTGAAGTGAAAAGGTGTGTCCACACATATACATATTTTTGCTATGCATGAAATTCTTTGTGGGATACACAAGAAACTAGTAACTGTTGTCTCTAAGGAAGTGATCTGGGGACAGGGAGAAGCAGGAGATTTACTCTGTATTCTGTATATTTTTGTGCCTTTTAAATTCTGAACCATGTGTCCAGTGACCTGCTAGGAAAAAAATAGATCTGGTGCCAGTTCTGAGTAAATCAGGTGAAAGTGATCAGAGCTGTTTACAAAGTAAAACCCACATTTCCTGCTCTACACATGTGCTCTGCACTTATCTCTCCCTCTGGAAATTCTCATTGTTCCCATTGCTGGATGTCCCTCACCCATTCTTAATAGTCTCCAGGAAAGAGATACAACACTGCCACATGAGTTACTGGTCTCTCTCTTCATCTTTTGTTAGGTCTTCAGAGCAGTCTAAGCTTTTAAGATGATGGCCATACAGTTGTGTCCTCTTAAAGAACACTCACTCACCAAAGCTCTTCCAACTATCTGGATCTCAGAAATAGACAATATGCCCCTCAGTTTGATATAAATTGCTCCTGTCATAATTTAAGGCTATTTTGTTTTATCTACCCGCTGCCAATAAGAAATGTAAACTCTGTAGAGGGTGTTGTGACAGTTATCCAGGACACAAAAAGGTCTATAAAAAAGTTTTAAATCAGCACACACCACTCAGAACTGTGTGGGAGAGAGTGTTGTCTATGATGTGAACTGTGGTCTATGGTTGATGGCAAGGCCCCAGGATGTGTAAGTCCATTGAGGGTGGTGGGCCACACTTGTGGGAGATGTTTGTGTGGGATGTGGTGGGAGGTGTGGGAGGTGGGCAACATGGGAATCCCAGTGGGTTCCGTGTAATATTCTGGGTAATATAAGCACCTCTTAAAATATATTTATATATATATATAAATAACATTTTTGTAAGCAAATGCACATATATGCATAGATATTTATATATCATTTTGCAAATGTTGGTATGTATTGAGAAAATTTTGATTTTTACCCACAATAAAAATAAATAAAACAAACAAACAGCAACAACAAAAAAAAAACAGTCCTACTCTCAAGGAGCTTATCACCTGGTTGGTAAGACAATAGGTGTAAAAATGTAACAATAGTGGATAATAAGCATTCATTCAACAAGTAACTGTCATCTCCTCCTGGGTGCTGGGCAGTGTTCTAGGCACTGAGGTCCCAGCAGTGACCCGTACAGAAAAAAAGCCCACCTTCACATTACTTACAGCTCAGGGGCCATAAAGAAAATGATAAGTCAAGTATCTGGCAGGCCCAATGGTGGTAAAGACTATGGATAAAAGTAAAGGAGGGAAGGGAGAAAGGGACTGCTTGGAGTAGGTGACAAGGTTGTCAGGGACCGTCTCATTTTTAAGCAAAAGACCTGAGGGAGCTGGCCCAGATTGGACAACAGAGTGGTTATTCAGGCAGGGACTTTGGGGAAGCCTCTTCTAAGTGGGTCTAAGGATAGAGCCCAGAAGGATTTTAAGAGCCTGAGAGGGGGAGGCCTTCCAGACACAGAGCAGGACAAATAGACTTGGGGTTCTCACTCCCCTCCTGCTCACGGGGCCCACCACAGACCAGGCTCTGAGCCAGGCGGCGCCATGGGCTGTGGCACACACACAGCCAAGGGGGGTCAGAAAGACATTTAGGAGCAGGGTTGGGACCAAGAGCAGGCAGATCAGCCCCAAGGTCAGTCTGAAGGTCTGGAATGTTCCTGCCAGAGAGGATGAAATGAGATTGCAGATCCTGGGATGAAAATACAAGGGGATTGGCCTATGTGCTAACTAAGCAGCATTCCAGAGCTCACATTCTGGGCCAGGTGACCCAGATCATAACAGGGTTCTTGGGGATTCGTTTTTCTTGGGGCTTTTCTGAAATGCATGCTGTATGCTCTTCTGCAGATGTCAAGAGTGAATACAAGGAGATGGAAAAGCTCCTCAGAAGCCTGTGGAAGTTCGCTGAGAACTCACTGCTCCAAGGAGGGGCATGCAAGATTTCCTCCTGAGACTGTCTTCCAGCAAAGGTGTCCCTCCTCAAAATTAACTTTAGTTCTTGGGGATTAGCCCCAGGGGTATGAAAAATAAGCCCAGGGCCAAAGAATCAGAATTACCTCTTTTTTTTTTTTTTTTGAAAACAAATAAAGAACTTACCTCAACTATTTGAGCTTTATATACAATATGTAACACAATATATTGTTACTTCTGGCATAAGCTGATTTAATTCTATAGGTAAAAAGAGACATCTTTAATCTCTAATTGGAATTCTAAAGCTTTAGGGACCCAATTCTTTTTTTTTTCTTTTCCAACTTTATTTTATACATTTAATAATTGAAAATATAAACAAAAACTAAAAAGTAAACAGAGATGAATAAATATATACATTTCTCAATTAAATATACTGGATACATATAATTTTTTAAAAAAACAAACAATATGTTATACAATAAATCTGGTTCATAGTAACACATTCATACAGTATTTGTCCTTTTGTGTCTGGCTTGCTTCGCTCAACATAATGTCCTCCAGGCTCATCCATGTTGTCATATGATTTACGACTTCATTTCTTCTTACAGCTGCATAATATTCCATCGTGCGAATAGACTACAGTTTGTTTATCCATCTGTCTGTTGATGGACACCTAGGTTGTTTCCAGCTTTTGGCAATGGTGAAGAATGTTGCTATGAACATCGGTGTGCAGATGTCTCTTCGTGTCACTACTCTCAGTTCTTCCGGGTATATACCCAGTAGTGGTATCGTCGGGTCACGTGGCAAGTCTATATTCAACTTTTTAGGAACGGCCAAACAGTCCTCCACAGTGGCTGTACCATTCTGCATTCCCACCAACAATGAAGAAGTGTTCCTATCTCTCCACATCCTCTCCAACACTTCTGTCTTTTTAATAGTGGCCATTCTGATAGGTGTGAAATGATATCTCATTGTAGTTTTGATTTGCATTTCCCTAATCATGAGTGATGCTGAGCAGTTCTTCATGTGTGTTTTTTTGTTTGTCTGTTTGTTTGTTTGTTTGCCATTTGTATTCCTTCTTTGAAGAAATGTCTATTCAAGTCTTTTGCTCCTTTTTTGATTGGGTCTTTTGTCTTTTTATCATAGGGTTGTAACATCTCTTTAATATTCTTGGTATTAAACCCTTATCAGACATGTGATTTCCAAATGTTTTCTCCCATTGAGTTGGCTGCCTCTTCACCCTTTTGGCCAAGTCCTGTGAGGTGCAAAAGTGTTAAATTTTGAGAAGGTCCCCTTTATTTTTCCCTTTGTTGCACGTGCTTTGAGGTCCTAAAAACCACCACCTATTATAAGGTCTTGAAGATGTTTCCCTACATTTTCTTCTAGCAGTTTTTTGGGGACCCAATTCTTAATCCTGAGTAAGGAAGCAACATTGTGCCATGGAAAGAACATGGGCTTGGGAGCCAGACAGACATGAGACCTGACTTTATCACTTCTCAGGTATGTTATCTTAGTCCAGTGACTGTGATCTCAAGACCCTGAACTCTAAAAATTACTGCGGGTGCTAGAGTGTCTATTTATGTGGGTTATACCTATTGATATTTACTATCTTCCAAAGTAAAACTGAGAAAATCTAAAAATAATTACATACTAATTCATTTAAAGGTAGCAATAAACCCATTATGTGTTAACATCAATAACATATATTTTTTTTAAATTTTTTTTTATTATGGGTAAAAATCAAAATTCTCACAATACATACAAACATTTGCAAAATGATATATAAATATATATGCATAATGTGTATTTGCTTACAAAAATGTTGTTTATATATATATACATATATTTTAAGAGGTGCTTAGATTACCCAAAATATTACACGGAACCCACTGGGATTCCCATGTTGCCCACCTCCCACACCTCCCATCACATCCCACACAAACATCTCCCACAGTGTGGCCCACCACCCTCAATGAACTTACACATCCTGGAGCCTTGCCACCAACCTCAATAACATATTTTTATGAAAAATCTATTTTAAAAAAACTTAGTGAGATGAGAGACATTGTTTTATATTATTGCAAATTTCTTTATTCTCTGCCTTAATAGAAGACAGCTGGGGTCCCATATCTGCTTCTGCATCCAACCTGTTGCAATATGTCTTCTGGTTTGTAGATATGATGGAACTCCAGTCTCCACAGCATGTAGTTGGAATATGGAGGAGTATTTAAATAGAGTTTTATGATATTTTCTGGATATTCTTCTTTGAGACTACAAATGACAAATGATAGTTCCTTAAAGCCTAGTTGCAGTATGAAATCTGAAATCATGCCAATGAGCTTTTTTCATACTTTGTTACTTTAAAATTCATTTATCTATCTTTTACTTTGAATGGATCTTTTACCAGTATATGATTTCATGACATCAGTCATTGTTCATGTGGAAAATATTTGTTGACTGAGATGAGCAGATCTTCCAAATATTGACACATTTCATCATACAATATAAAAAAGTCATATATGTTAATAATGTCATTAATCTCATCAGAAAGATCTTGAGTTATTGGGAAGTTGTAAAGCTCACAGTGGAGTAAACAAACTACAAAATTCCAGTTTTGGTTTAAAAGCTTATCTAATCATTGGCAAGAAATACTGTCAGTTGTTTCTTTGATGTCACAGTTTCACTTATTCTTTTTCTTCTTCTACTTTTTCTGAGGTACCAGGACCAGGAATTGAACCCTGGACCTTTTATGTGGGAAGCCAACACTGAGCCACTGAGGGCCATTGGCTCCCCTGAGTTAGGTATTCCATTTGTTTGCTTTTTTTGCTTGTTTTGTTTTGTTTTTTTAGGGGGCACTGGGAACTAAACCAAGGGCCTCCAATGTGGGAAGCAGGCACTCCAATGCTTGAGCCACATCTACTTCCCTCACTCATTCCTTTTTGTAAAATTTCCATCATCTAATCAAGTTCTATTAACCATAGCTTGTCAGTTGTTATTAAAGTCAAGTAAAAGTGACATTCCCAGAAAACGCGTCGAGTTCAGCTTGCAAGTCAATCACTCAAGTGCTTTCCCTTGAGGCACCACAGGTGCTTTAAATGTACCTTCCTTTTTGTCACACAAAGTAATAAAATGGTATGTATTTAAGGGTCAATAATTAAAAGAATTATTAACTTTACTGCTTCATTCTTCAGGAAAACTGGCTTTTTATTTTAACTGCAGTTGCATGATAGTGAAGAATAAAATAATTGCTAATATAGTTTGATGTCTTTACCTTGTTTCATGCTAAGATGCAAGTGGTTTCTCCCATCTTTGCTTTTACACTATTAGTGCAAATGTCAACATGGTAAAAAAAGAAAAAAAAAAAAAAAAGGCAAACAATAACTTAATATTCTTCTAAAAATAGTTTTGACATAACAGATTCCCTAAAGGAACTTCAGGTCCCCAAATTTTTTTCAGATCACAAACAATTTTTGTGTAACGTTTTTGTTATCTAAGTATCTTTTAAAAAATAAAAAAAAGTTATTAAAAAATAAAATAAAATGTGGGATAGAAGAATGCATGGTAAAGAAGGAAATCATCTGCCTTCAATTCGGATTCACTTAGCCACACTTGACTGGGAGCCAAACTCTTCTATTTCTACAGTGGTAGAAAGAAAATGGAGCTGGAGCTTAAAAACACATGTTCCCAAAGCAGCTCCTCTCCTCCTCTGCTGAGTGACTCTAATGTGTCTCTTCCACTCCCTGCGCCTCAGGTTTTTTCACATGTAATATCGGAAAGAAAATCTAGATTTTGGTATTAGTTAGGAATAAGTGGGGTCGGTGGAAACACTTTTTAAAAAAAGCAATGTGTAAAGTGAAGCTATCCAAATATTTGTTCACAGTGTTCATAAGGTCGAATGGAAGTAAAGGTTTACATTACCTTGAAAAGATAACAATAGTGCAATGTTTTCTTGAGAGGTCTGAGGTTTCTTTAAAAATGTGCCATTTGCAAGGCTGACTCCTTCCTCTGTGCATTCACACTTGTCCTATGTGAGTGTGTGGACAATCTTTCTTGTGCTTGGGTGGTAATCAGCATATTTCATCCTAACCAATCAGCACAGACACAGGCCCTAGACAACACAGGGGGTTGTCAAAATTAAACTTGCACCAGACAATGTACAACAGGCCAGGATGACTTTACTCATTGCTGTCCTGGTGGGGAGAGAAAGACCAAACTCCAGGGAAGCACAGGCCAGCAGGCTCTGAAAGGGCTGGGGTTGGGTGAGCAGAAATCCCAGGAAGACTGGACAGGATGGTCACACCTGGGGTGAGGGACATGCTGAGCCTCCTGCCATGAGGACCCCCGGTGGGGGGGCATTTCCTTGGCAGTGATGTGGCCTCCTGGAGTTCTGGAAGGCTGGAGGAGAGGAAGAGGCAGGGAAGGAACTGCATGGTTAGGGGCCTCTCAGTGCCAGGGAAGCCTAAAGGCATGAGTGAGGGGGAGCTGGGAGGGGAAGATTGGGTGCAAGGGTGAGATTTAGAAAGGTTAGGGCCTGAGAGTATCTTCTTTCCTTCGTTTTCCTGCCTTCTGGGTGGCTTTACCCTGCAGTCCACAGCTACAAGATTCGTTTTGAGGTGGTCAGGACAAGGGTGGGAGTGGGCAGGGGCACTCGAGAAGCTAGGCTGGCAGTTTATTCAAGAGAAAGAAAACCAGTCCAGGCCAGGGTCCCGAGGCCCCCTGCCATGAAGCATACACCATTTATGTGCCAGATCGTGGGGAGGTCCTGGGGCCCCAAAGAAAGAGGCAAGGAGACTAGGGTGGTGCTTGGGGGCTCAAGGCCACAGCAGTTTAGCACCCAGTACAGTAGTGCTGGAGCAGTGTCACCACCTGCTGTTTTACAGGTTCCCACAAAGATATTTTCTTACCTGTGGCAGACTCGCAACATCAAACAGCTTTTATAGAACCTCAGGGTAATGAAAAGACTCACCCTGAGCTCCACACAAGGACATGAGGGGGGATGCCAATCTCAGGAGGCCAGCCAGGGGGTGAGGGGGTGGGGACAGATTTATTCAAGGGGAAAGACCAGGGCCAGGGTCACATCCACTCACCTGACCATCCCCCCAATGCCTCTAGTCTGTGAAAGCCCCTGAGGCTTTCTTAAGACCTTCAGTGAATGGGCAGGTGTTTCTCTATCTCACAAGCTGCCCAGGACCCACTCAAGGCAAACTATATTATGGACTTCCAGTATGGACTTTACCTTCGTTTTACTGAGATAATTAACATGCCATAACTTCAGCCTTTTAAAGTGCCATAGTCAGTGACTTTAAGTACAGTCACAAGGCTGTAAACCATAACCACTATCTAAACTCAGAAAAATTTAATCAATTCTGAATGACATCCTGGACACAATAGCAATCACTTCTCCCAAGCCACCCTCAACCTAGTCCCTAGCAACCACTAATCTATTTCCTGTGTGTCTGGATTTGCCTAGTGCAGATCCTTCATACCAATGAAATCCTATAAGTAGCCTCTAGTGTCCAGCTTCTTTCACTTACCATAAAGTTCTTCAGGCTCCTCCCATTCTAGCATATATCTCCACTTCATTATGTCGTATGGCTGATAATACCCCATTGTATGGATAGACCAAAGTTTCTGTATCCCTTCTTCATTTAACGGTCATTTGAGTTGTTTGTACTTTTTGGCTATTATGATATCAAATTTGCCCCAGATTGGGCCAGAAGACCTCGCAGTTGGCTCCTGTCATGTTTTGACACCACCCCTGCATGCTTTGGTGCATTCCTTTCTCTCCAGAACACAATGATTGTCAGGTTCCTCTCACACATTTCCCACCCAAAAACTGGACTCACAGATACCTCCTAGGTGCCCTCTTTTCTCTTCATGGAAAATGATATTTAGATGGCACAATCTGGACATCAGAGGTGGATGTTGCTACCAGATTTTCTTTCCTTATAGGCCTGTTCAATAAATAGAGCTAGAAAATCTATGTTATGTATAGAGAAAATGGAATTGTTCAGACATATATTTCCTAATGAAAATGTAAGATTACAGTGTTTTACTTCCCTGATAACCAGGCTGAAGTCACCCCACAGCCCAACGCGAGGGCAGGCAGGAGGCTAGTGCAGGGGTCTGGGACTCTGTGCTGTGTGAGGGGTTAAACCTTTAGCTCCTGACCATGGTAAAGCCACGGGATGGCAAATGGGTAGCTCAGGACAGGGCCTGTCACCACCTGGACAGGAATCCCTTCAGTGATTTAATTTGTGGTGAGGTGTGTCTGTGACAGACTATGGCCATGCATCCTGGTGGCATTCCCTTCACCCATCAGGCCCTTTCTTTCACCCACTCCCCACAGGAACTGTCCACACCCCAAAGACAAGAGCAAAGCATATATTTTGGACAATGGACACGGTCATCCTAGGGCCAGTTCCAAGGGCTCAGAGCCAAACTCTTCTTGAGGACAATCAGTAGCAACACAACAGAAAGTGTGAACTGGAGACCCCCGATATGGTGGGCCTCAAACCACATAGGCAACCCTTCACCTTTACCCACACAAAAGAGTGTGTGCGGTCTCCTACTTACAAGCAATGGGTGTTCTCATCTTGGCATTCAGAGCTCATGCATGATACTGCAGGCCCCAGGCAGGGTGGAGAGGCCACCAGGTACCCAACACAGAGGCAAGGAATGGCAGGACAGCGGGAAGCACTAGTTCATAGGGAGCCTGGAGTGTTTATGAAATGAGGCCCAGCTGGAGCCTTTAAAGCTCTATTTCAAACCCCCAGGCCCCTCATGAGGACAAGGAATTCTGGTGTCTGGGATAAGGATCACCAAGCATGAAATCTAAGGTAAAGATGTGACCATGGGGCCCTAGAGGGGGACTGAGGATTCAAGTTCTGCCTGCCCTTGGACCATGTGCTGTTAACCTTTCTCTCTCCTTTTTCTTTCCACATTGTAAACTTTGTTCTCATTTTTTCCCTACCTACTGCTGATGTAAATCTAGAGTTTACCCTTGAAAGCTACATGTTCCTATTTAGTGCTCAAAGAAAACCTCAGCCAACAGGCAGAAAATGTTCCTTCTACCTCCAAAGTGGTAGAAAGGCAGCCACTG